>CAMZMU010000040.1:34868508-35107700 GCA_947311845.1 Poa pratensis
CGTGATTTTCACTTTCTGCGCCTAGCTGAAAGGCGTTAAAGAAAAGCGCTTATGGGAGACAACCCATCGTTTTTATTTGCTGTTATTTTTGTTTTCTTTGAGTCAAGGAGTTTTGTTACTTCTGTAGCAACTCCTTTGTATCTTTATTTTATGTCAATGTTGTGCCAAGTAAAGTTCTATATTGAAAGTTGATGCAAGATTTGGATTTCTGCGCAGTGACAGATTTTTAGCTGTCACGGATTTGAGCTTATCTCCCTGTAGAAAATTCAAAAAATTCTGAAAAAATCACGCATATTCCTGAGATATGTACGCAACTTTCATTATTTTAGGGCCAGATCCATCTGAGCAACTTAAGTGCCTCGAAAAAATTCGTCATTCCAGACTGTTCTGTTTTTGACAGATTCTGCCTTTTGTTTTGCATTCGCTCTTTTACTGTGTTTGTGTGGATTTCTTTGCTCCACAAAGCATTGGTGGCTGTAGCTAATGTCCAGAAGCTTTGGGATTGATTGTATCATTACAGAATATGAGAATTTTTGATTATGCACTAACCCTCTAATGAGAACTGTCTTGAGTTTGGTGTGAAGGAAGTTTTCAAGGATCAAGCGAGAAGGGTGATATTATGTGATCAAGAAGAGTGAAAAGCCTAAGCTTGGGGATGCCCCCGTGGTTCATCCCAACCATATTCAGAGAGACTCAAGCGTCTAAGCTTGGGGATGCCCAAGGCATCCCCTTCTTCATCAACAAACTTATCAGGTCAGTCATCTCTAGTGAAACTATATTTTAATTCTTTCACATCTTATGCGCTTTACTTGGAGCGTCTGTTGTTTTTATTTTTGTTTTTGTTTGAATAAATTCGGATCCTAGCAATCCTTGTGTGGGAGAGAGACACGCTCCGCTTTTTCATGTGAATACTCATGTTCTTCACTTATATTTGTTGAGTATTCTTAACTAGCTACTGCAGTGCTTTTAGCTCCTGTTTTTCATGCATCTCTTCGAGCTGTTAGCACTTGTTTATAAATACTCTCTTGCTGCATTATATTATCATTTGGAGAGTTTATGTTTAATAAATTATTGGTGTTTGTTTGGAAGAAAGAAAATGCTACATGTAGTAGTTGGTATTGGAAAAGACATATGCATTCTTGTAGATCATTGTCTTGTTTGATTTGATGCTTTGCAATTGTTTTGAGCTCTCAAGTAGATCATGTTTAAGCTCTTGCATCATGTAGTTAAAGCCTAGTAGTGGAGAACTACCGTAGAGCTTGTTGAGACTTGGGATGCATATTTGTTCTCTCTAAGGTCTAGATATTTTCTGGTAAAATGTTTGAGCAACAAGGAAGACAGTGTAGAGTCTTATAATACTTGCAATATGTTTTTATGTGATTCTTGCTGTACCGGTTTATACTTGTGTTTGCTTCAAACAACCTTGCTAGCCTAAACTCTGTACTGAGAGGGAATGCTTCTCGTGCATCCAAAACTTGAGCCAAAACCCATGCCATTTGTGTCCACCATACCTACCTACTATGTGGTATTTCCTGCCATTCCAAGTAAATATTTCATGTGCTACCTTTAAACTATTCAAAACTTTATTACTCCTTATTTGTGTCAATGTTTTATAGCTCATGAGGAAGTATGTGGTGTTTTATCTTTCAATCTTGTCATTTACTTCTGACAGACTTTCACCAATGGACTAGTGGCATATACATCCGCTTATCCAATAATTTGCAAAAAGAGCTGGCAACGGGGTGCCCAGCCCCAATTAATTACAACTTTCATTAATAATTCTCTTCACATGTTTTGCCCTGATTTATCAGTAAGCAACTTAATTTTGCAATAGACACTCCTCCATGGTATGTGAATGTTGGAAGGCACCCGAGGATTCGGTTAGCCATGGCTTGTGTAAGCAAAAGGTTGGGAGGAGTGTCATCTATAAAGAAACTAAAATACATGTGTAAACAAAAGAGAGGGATGATCTACCTTGCTGGTAGTAGAGATAACGTCCTTCATGGGAGCCGCTCTTTGAAAGTCTGGTTGACAAGGGGGTTAGAGTGCCCACTACCATTCGTTGACAACAACAAACACCTCTCAAATACTTATTTTGTGCTCTCTATATGCTTTCGAAAACTTAAAAAGCTCTAGCACATGATTTAATCCCTGCTTCCCTCTGCGAAGGGCCTATCTTTTACTTTATGTTGAGTCAGTTTACCTACTCCTTTCTATCTTAGAAGCAAACACTTGTGTCAACTTTGTGTGCATTGATTACATATTTACTTATTGCACTTGTTATATTGCTTTATGTTGACAACTATCCATGAGATATACATGTTACAAGTTGAAAGCAAATGCTGAAACTTAATCATCCTTTGTGTTGCTTCAATGCCTTTTACTTTGAATCTATTGCTTTATGAGTTACCTCTTATGCAAAATTTTTGATGCTTGTCTTGAAAGTACTATTCATGAAAAGTTTTTGCTTATATGATTCATTGTTTACTCTTTATCTATTTGTTAGCAAACTATAGATCATTGCTTTGAGTCACTTCATTCATGACATGAGCCTTGCAATATATTGATCAAGATTGTGTGAAAGCATGTCTCCTCAGAAATTATTTGTTGTTATCGTTTTACCTACTCGAGGACGAGTAGAACTAAGCTTGGGGATGCTTGATACGTCTCCAACGTATCCATAATTTCTGCTGTTCCATGCTTATATTATACCATTTGCTACATGTTTTATATACACTTCGTATCACTTTTATGCATTTTCTGGGACTAACCTATTAACAAGATGCCACAGTGCCAGTTCCCTGTTTTCTGCTGTTTTTGGTTTCAGAAAGTTACTTCTGGAAATATTCTCGGAATTGCACGAAACAAAAGGCCAGGTCCCTATTTTTCCAGCACGTACACGGAGTCCGAAGGAGAGACGAAGATGAGCCACGAGGTGGCCAAACCACCATGGCGCGGCAGTGGGCCCAGCCGCGCCGCCTGTGGTTTGGGCCCCTCGGGGGTCCGCCGACATCTCGCCCCTTCGCCTATTTATTCCCCGAGACGCGAAAACCCTAAAACACCGAGCCTTTCATCCAGAACATATTCGCTGCCGCCGCCGTCGTCAACCCTAACTCGGGGGGTTCTGAAGCTCTTCCCGGCACCCTGCCGGAGAGGGAATCATCACCGGAGGGCTCTACATCGCCATGCCCGCCTCCGGAGTGATGCGTGAGTAGTTCATCCTTGGACTATGGGTCCATAGCAGTAGCTAGATGGTTGTCTTCTCCACTTGTGCCATCATGTTTAGATCTTGTGAGCTGCCTATCATGATCAAGATCATCTTATTGTAATGCTACATGTTGTGTTTGCTGGGATCTGACTTATATTGATACCTATGTGGAGCTGAATATTATATTATCATGTCTATGTCATTTGTGATCTTGCATGCTCTCCGTTACTTGTTGAAGCCTTGGCCACGTGAATACTTGTAACTCCAAGAGGGGTATTTATGCATGATAGTTGGGTTCAACCTCTATTTAACCTGGGATAGTGACAGCAAGTTCTAAGGTTGTAGATGTGTTGTTGCCACTAGGGGTAAAACAGCAATGCTTTATTCAAGGATGAATGTATTGTTTACATTACGCACATTACTTAATGCAATTGTCTGTTGCTTGCAACTTAATACTGGGGGTACGGATGTTAACCGAAAGTGGACTATTTAGGCATAGATGCATGCTGGATAGCGGTCTATGTACTTTGTCGTAATGCCCAAATGAATCTCATAGTAGACACCACAGCTCACACATGCATGTTATATGCACTTATCAATTGTCAATTGCCCAGCTGTAATTTGTTTACCCAGCATGTTAGTTATCTTATTGGAGAGACACCACTAGTGAACTGTGGACCCCGGTCCATTCTTTTACATCTGAAATACAATCTACTGCAATCATTGTTCTCTACTGTTTTATGCAAACAAACATCATTTCCATTCGATACGTTTAACCCTTTGTTTTCAGCAAGCCGGTGAGATTGACAACCTCACTGTTAAGTTGGGGCAAAGTAATTTGGTTGTGTTGTGCAGGTTCCACGTTGGCACCGGAATCCCTGGTGTTGCGCGCCGCACTACACTCCTTCACCAACACCTTCGAAGCAAACCTCGTTTTCCTACTGGATCGATTAAACCTTGGTTTCATACTGAGGGAAACTTGCTGCTGCGCTCATCATACCTTCCTCTTGGGGTTCCCAACTGACGTGTGACGTACAAGCATTGTTTCTGGCACTATTGCCGGGGAGATATTCCCTCGTCAACTTAGAGCCACCAATGTGCTGTTGCTACTAGGGATAAAACATTGGTGCAGTGTCCAAGGGCACTTGTATTGATTACATTACACACTTTACTTCATGCAATAATCTGTTGTTAGCAACTTAATACTGAATAGGATGCAGATGCTGCCTTGAAGGTGGATTATTTAGGCATAGATGCGGTTGGAATAACGGTCTATGTACTTTGTTGTAATGTCCAACTAGATTTCATAGTAGACATCTTGGCATGTATTGCATTGTTATGCCCTCTCTATTTGTCAATTGCCCAGCTGTAATTTGTTTACCCAACATGCTAGTTATCTGTTCTGAGAGAGACACCACTAGTGAACTGTGGACCTGGTCCAATTTCCTCATACTGTTTACACAACCTGCTGCAATCATCTGTTTCCTGTTACTTGCTGTTTTTCCTGCTGTTTTCCACACCATACGTTTAACTCTTTGTTTCTGCAAGACCGGAGAGATTGACAACCTCTCTGTTTCGTGTTGGGCAAAGTTCTGGTTTGTGTCTGTGCAGATTCCACGCTGGTGCAAGCTCCCTAGCGCCAGGGGGAGTCAACATCAACAACCTTCCAATAGATCGTCAAGTCCTACTGGATTGATAACCTTGGGTAGATTATTCAAGGGAAAACTTCTGCTGTCTACATCATAACCTTCCTCTTGGGGTTCACCAACACGTAGCCATCAGTCACTACACCTATAACCTGATCTCCCAACTAGCACCATGAGACCGGTAAAATAGAAACTGTATCAAGATCATACCTTTGCCTTGCGCATTCCACTTGAGCTAGGTGATAACGATCTTGATCTCCTCAAGTGAACAACCTTTCCCCCCATACCCCACTATGGTGGAGTCTCTTTTAGGCACATCTGCACTTGACTCTCATCTCCAAATGGGTGGCAAGCTTCAAGCATGGGATCTCTTCGAGATGCTTCTCTTGAACTTGCACTCCTCAAACTTTGATGACGATCAGCACTTGACGCCATCCTCCATGGGCTAGATGACATCTTCGTTTTGATGCAAGCCCATGGAAAGATACCTAACCCCACATAGAAATACCACCACACACACACACACATATCATGGGGTAATTCATAAAGCTATATAGACAATTTCTTACCATACCAAGAGATACATGATCCCACTTGGTACATGTTGTAGCTTTGTGTGTTGATCAATATCTTGATCAACCTTGTATCTTTTCTTCTCTCTTCATTAGATGATGTCTTGAAGATAACCATTAATGATCACATAATCCTTTTCTTCAAGACATGCAATATGCTCAACTCTCACATACCAATCATCGGATAACTCCTCGAACAATAACTTGGTCATCACAAAGTTTTCTTCTTGATCATATCAAATATATCCATACAACTCGATGATCTTGATGCCAAATACTCCATTATATCATTATCTTCATGGTATCAACCTTGAATCCAACATATGGAGTTCAAGCATTGCCTATGGACAAACACTACAAGTATAACTCAATACAATCATTAGTCCATAGGGATTGTCATTAATTACCAAAACCACACATGGGGGCGCCATGCTCTTTCACCTATCCTATAAGGTAGATGGAGGACCACCCCCCCTATAAGACACACATCCTCAAAACAATACTCTCAATACCATCCCCATACTAAGCACACCATTCACCGACCAATCGAAACCACGACAAACATGAGTAGGCTTGTTACACGTGTTTATCTGGGGGTAAACCTGTATAAACTGTGTGTCTCGTGTGTACTAAACCCATCGGATCTTGCCCTCATACCACCCTACAAATCTATTGTCGGATAAAAAACGAGTGCAAAATAGAATCACGCTATTGACACTACCTCGATGAAAAGGCCAATGGAATTCTTGGACACGGATCCTCTTTTTTACCCCCTGGGACATGATAGTACTCCGAAAAATTAAATGTTGCATACAAACTCTTCAAACATATGAGAAATAACAACGATATACGACACATGAAGGAAACAAAAGAACATGATAATCAATGTTGGCAACGAAGTCAAAGAAAGGATGATCTTGACAATATAAGCAAGTAATATATGGAAAATGAAAAGGTTCCATATTTGACTCGTCAGTCACCACTATGACATAAATTACGTATGAGAAAAAAATAAAGGTATGAGAAAAAATAAAGGTTGCATATAACTCTAAAAACATATGAGAAATAATGACGATACAAGAGGCATGTAAGAAAAACACAGACGATAAATATTGGCGGTCATGTTTGGAACGACTGAAAAGAGGACAAACTTGATGAAAAAAGTAATAATTCTCAATAAATATAAGATCGAGACAAAATAATCTTCATATGAAAGAAATTGGGGATCAATTTTTTTATATGGAAACAGAAATGAGGTCCCACCGAGACTTAAACTCGGGTTATTGGATTGAGAGTCGAATGTCCTAACCACTAGACCATGGGACCATTCAGGATGTCAGAATACAGTTAATAGAAGAATAAAATATAAATATCAATAATACAATGCTTATAATCATGGAAAAAATAGTACATAATCGAACGTTAACATATGGATGACCATTTACACTATTTCGATGAGAAGACCAAAAGAAGTCTTGGATACTGTTCATTTATTCGACGCTTTGTGGCATAAATATTTGTGATGAGAAATAGTGGTGTCATAAAAAAATCCACAAGCATACGATAAAAATTGAAATCTTTATCTACGTGTGTAGCATGCCAAGTTTTAGTCCCTACATAGTTCTAATTCTTATTAATCATCACGTAGCGCCTGTAGCTCAGTGGATAGAGCGTCCGTTTCCTAAGCGGAAGGCCGTAGGTTCGACCCCTACCTGGCGCGATTATTTTTTCTGTTTTTCGCCCATGACATTTAAAAAAAAGTCTCCAGTGCTAATATAGCATCATGATTTCGTGTAAAATCAGCTGTGGACGACATGAAATTCGTCACTGTGAGGCACCGAACTTTTCTATGAGAAATATAATATTGAACTTATTTTTTCTACTAATTATCTAATTCTTTTGCAAAGGACCATTGTTGTGTGAGGTCCACCCAAACATCACGTAAAAATAAAAAGTCCACCCAAAACATTGTTGTGGAGTGCAAGCTTGACGCCCCAACTTTTTGTCTTTGAGATGCCGAAAATAAGAGGGGCAATGTTCTTAGGACCCGGCAACTTAGCCAAGAAAATTCCTAGAATGAAGCCTTAGCGATGTTGCCGATACCGATCATGGTGGCTGCATGAAAAAGCTCATGTCCTCCTTTTTTATACTACCTCCGATCCATATTAGTGGGCACAACTTTGTCTAGATACACATGTATCTAGTCTAAATACTTAACTAGATACATATGAATTTAGACAAAGCTATGCCCACTAATATGGATCGGAGGTAGTATGAAAATTGATGAGCCACTATTAATTTTCTTGGGTTGTTGCGGCGTGCGGGTGATGTTAAACTTTACTTATGTGTAGTAACACTTACGTGTTAGCAACTATTGTATAATATTTTTCTTTTGGGGATTGCTTGTTCATTTCAGTACAACAGAAGTTTAATTACATGAGAAAAATGCTGGCGATGCTAGCAATAGAAGATAACAAAATACTCCCGTCTGTCCGGCGAGATGCCCGTCCCATGAAGGTGCTGCTCTAAACGAAGCCAGGCCTCACTACTTCTATGAAGCTGCAGGCCTTGCTTGATGCCGTCAAGGAGCTGGACTTCCGTGGAAGGGACCTGCTCAAAGAGTCAGCAACAGTAAATGGGAGTGATTAAGTATTTAGGCATGAGTACGGGTCAAACATTGGTTAGTATACGCGATCATGAATTACCTAGACCAGAGTCGCTTGAGGTTGAGGTGAGTCATCTCCTCGAGGAATTGGCACTGATACTCACTTCAGGTTACCAATCTCTTCTGGAATGCTTCCACTAAGACCTTTCTGTCTCTAAATTAGCAATTCTTGATTTTCCAGTTGACCAATCTCCCTAGGTATTGGCCCCACCAAACTGTTTGATGAGAGATCTTCCAGCACCACTTAAACACTGTCCTTAGTAAACTTCATAGTAGTTTAGTTTCTATCATTGTTCATGGGCCTATTTCATAGTGCAGAGAAATTTGGATGGAATTGCTGTCGACACAAAGAGAAATTTGAACAGAACTCCGATGGTGATTATTTCCTTGACAACACAGAAGGTTTGTGTTTGATTCCTCCATAGCTATGTATTCTGTCCTCATTATTAGCCAATTACAGAGTCCTTTGAGCCAATCGTCAAAGCTCCGTCTCTTCAGAAGCTGGGCGCCGCTCAAGTGCAAAGTTTTTGCTTGGCTGGCACTACAGTATAGGCTGTGGACATCGCATAGAAGAGTGAGACATGGATTACAGGATGTCACTTTGGCCTGCTACACATGTCTACAAGAGGAAGACACGGTAGATCACATCTTGGCAGGATGTGTTTCTGCCAGGCAAGTGTGGTTCGGCTGTTTTCAGAAGCTGGGAACTCTCCAAAAAAACACTATATAATATGAACATGCAAATGTTCAAACAGAGCAACGAAGAAGAATGGTGTTTCCATAGCCAAGGAAATCTAAAATGAATTGGAATACAAGTAACTTCTTCTATACTATTTCTCACAAGAGTTGATACAAGGAAAGACTCTGCATAAGCAGAAAAGGACAAGACTTCTTGAAGCACCGGATGACACTACTGTTCAACGATTAACATGATGAAGCAACATAGGTTGCAAGGATTACAGGTGCAAATGTATTTCAGGAGCACTACAGTGCTTAGTATAATTTTGTGGACATACAATTTTGTCAAAACACCATCCAGTGTCATCACTTTAATCCAGGAACCAACTGGACTACGAGTAGCTACAGAATCCCTGAAGCTTACAATTCCATCAGAATAACAAAACAATCTATTTTTCTTTAGTTACAGGTGACCCGAGGTGGTCGGATACATTGAGATACCTTTTCAGGCTGCAAGCACTATTAAACGAACAAAGAAAACAAACTGCAGCAGAAAACACAAGCTACTGTACCCAAGAAAATATTGGAGATTATCTACTCGCACAACACTGGAGCTCAAAAAATGATTGTATTCCTTCCAGCACTTTAGTAAAGACTGAAGTGTATGGACGTATACTGGGCAGCAGAGGCCTATGAACTGTTCGATGTGTGCTAAGCAAGCCGAGAATGTGGATTCCATCTAGTCAAGAATAACCACAAATATCAGGGAAACCTACCACTATCAGTAACCTTACATGGAGAGAGGCAACAATAATCTCCTCTCTCTTTTCTTAGCCAGCTTTCTTTGCCTCAAAATATACAGGCCAGCAGGAAGAAGAATACCAACAGAGATAATAACAGCTGATAACCAGAAGTGCCTGAAGTATAGCATCATGTACGAGGATACTATTAGGAGACAACACAGCAAGCCCCATGAGATGGCTCCAATAATGTCACGCCTGCAGCGTTCAGAAAGCACTGTTCAGATCATAAAAGAGACAAGCCTATGTAATAGAGGAAATCATTTCAGACCAATACAATAAAGTACATCACTAGAAAGTTGCATGATTTATCTTAAGAGAACTATCAACTTACAAATTGAGGCATGAAACTCATCATAACAAGCTAAACTGGTCTTGTAGCATGGTTCAATATTTTCATTCCAGGAACATCAAGCAAGTGGTTTGTCAAAAAACAATCGCCGCAAGAGACATGAACCTCTTTTGAATGGTGCATTCAAGGTAGCGAACGTAGGTAATACATGAAGACATAAGGGGGTGTTTTGTTTCAGGAATCAACTACATCCATCAAGGGTCGCTCGACACGAGATTGTCCATCAAACTTAATGTGAGATCAAATCCTACATTTTGTACTTGGTTTACGCTTATGAATGAACCTATTTGATTCCTGACCTAGCATTTGATGGTCCATTCATCATCCAGTTATAAAATCAAGCAACCCCTGACTGGTCGCCACATATGAAAAATGGTAAAGCAAGAGCCTTCAGAAACTGAGTACACGCAGGCAGGTTTTGAGGTGGTGAAAGCAGTACTCTCGACAAGGATCACTAGAGAGCAGGCATTGTTCTAACAACTACTGTATGTATGATGCTCTTTTTCTGGATCTAGATTACCAAATAGAAATGCTTGCAGGCATTTGACACATGCAGCCACGCCGTCGATTTCAGAGTTGACTAAGCAGCTAAATGAACCGTTTCACAAGATTACAAGGGATCGCAGTACACCTAAAACAACTAGACATCCGAGCGCAACCCTGATTAGAGGAGACCAAGAAACTGTTTCCGCGCCCTCTGCCCATCCGAGAGACCAAGATCTGAGCACACAGCTAGTCAATTACCACAGCCTAGATGGAATTCTCGGTGGGATTCTTAGAAAGAACGGGGTAGGGCGGGGGATTTTACTTGTGCTGGGATCGGATCTGGTAGTCGCGCAGCTGCTCCACCAGCTTCGACCGGGTTATCATCGCAGATATCCCAGCCGCCGCTGACGGCCTCGCCACCACCGCCGCCTGCCTCTCCTCCGGGCTCGGTAGTGTCGATGCCTCCGCTTCTTGCAGATCACTGCGGATCGGCGAGCTGGGCCGATTTGGAGGCGGGGGAAAAGTCGTGCAGAGGACGAGGAGGCGACGAGGGGATGGAAGGAAGTTCTGCTCGGGGCACTTGCGTAGCAGCTCGATTCGTTAGGTGTTTACTCAAGATATTTTATCAAGCAACTGATTATTTGCGCCTTAATGTACTCCTATCATTTGTCAGTTGTCACTTCTCAACCAAGCATAGTTCGAAACAGTACTCAGTTTGACGGTTTAAATCTAATTTTAACGGAGACCAGAGCTTTATAACTCAAAGAATAGGATTGCAATGCAAAGACAAGTCACTGTCATATACTAGAATGATGCATATGCATCATACTAGTGTATGTTACTACTTACCCACTGGGTAGTACTCCCTTCATCCCAGTTTATTAGGCATAATTTCAAATCTAGGAATTCTCAAGAGTTAGGCATAATTTTCGTAATTAATGCTAGATTAGAGGAGGGCAAACCGCAGCAGGCCCACCACCCATTAATTCTCTCCCTGCATGCGATTGTTGGCATTCTTCGTTTATCATCCGCATCAATTGCTAACAATATTAGGCATAATTCGAGTCATTTACTGCACCAACAACTCTCTCCTTCTCCCAATCGGTTGTCAGAGATTTACAAACTATGCTTAATAAACTGGGATGGAGGGAGTATAACATATGCATGGTATTATATAATTTTGTATTTAGGTTGTAGACTCATCTTTTATTGTAATCCGTTATGTTACGATATCTAACAATATCAGCTATCTCATCATTAATTGCAGCGACATGTCAGCTTTTTACCAATATGAAATACATGATATCCCCATTGTGGCTAGTCTAAGGGCATCCAAACTTGATCCCGATAACTATGTTTGTAATAGTAACTATGTTTCTATCCAAACTTGATCCCGATAATATTACAACACGAAGGATTGCACACCAGTCAATTTATTCTGAGAAAGCCGTGTGTTATGTGTTCTATTCAGGGGAGTTCATGAGTCATTTGATCTATTGAAATGAGTAAGGAGGTGAAGAGGGAGTGAGAAAAGTATACAAAAAAAAAGAGGAAGACGAATAAACGGGAGCAAGGGAATGGAGAGGTGTCGAAGGGGACTGACAACGAGTTGGCGATGGTGCTGGCAATGGACGAGGACACCATGTACCCAACATGGAATGAGTGGTTGTCGGCATTAGAGGAAGCCTTATGGGCTTTCTGGCGGTGGTCGATGATGATGACACAGAGATAAGTGGCAAATATATGACGGGTGAAAATGGGTGGCGAGACGATACACTCAAGAAGACGAAGGAAGGATGCAAAGGTGAAGTGATTTGGAGAAGGATGGAACATGAGACGAACACGTCACATGCATAAGGGAGAAAGAGATGGGGAGAAGACATGGTACGGTCGCGCTCGATGTCTACAAGATAAACATTGCTTTGTAGTGTTGCCTAACTCGATTATTTTTTAGGTGATGTGCAAACCGAAAAATGGTTAACAATATTTGCTTCCTCCTAAGGCTGTGGAGATAGCTTGCCAAATTATTCTCCTTTGGAACTCCCCTTCCCCTCCTCCTCTGGCGGCCTCATCAGCCGGAGTGGGGAGGGAGAGGTTGTCTGATCCCTCTTGTACAAAGAGTGTATAGAGCAGTAATAGGGTTAGGTTGTCGCTAGTGTGTTGTTGTTAGGTTGTCAGCGAGTCGCGAGCAACGGTCTTGGCCCAGTGAAGCTTTTCTCTAATTCTTATCCATGGTGGATTATGAAGCTGGGGAAGGGATCTAGAGGTGTCTGCTTCAGTAAGCTCGATGGAGCTCGATTATGGGGAGATCTGGAGCCATGTCCTCTTCCTCCTCATTGTTGTGGCGATGGGGAGGGCGATGAGGGAGGACTCGCGTCGGAAGATCTTGGATCTGAAGCTCTACACCGATGTTATCCTTGGCCATCGAGGCCAC
This sequence comes from Poa pratensis, assembly GCA_947311845.1. Lineage (NCBI taxonomy): Eukaryota > Viridiplantae > Streptophyta > Magnoliopsida > Poales > Poaceae > Poa > Poa pratensis. The sequence goes on from CAMZMU010000040.1 coordinate 34,881,350, forward strand.
TTTGTATTTGGGTGCGATGTTCGCCCGAAGTTCTTCCTCCTTGCTACGACGCCTTTGCGGAGGCTATTGGACTTTGGTGTGGGGAACCACGCCGACTTTTCCCCCACACCGACTTCGCCTCAAGTGGCCATGTCCCTAGTATTACTGATGCTCGGACTTTGAGGTCTTGAAAATGCAGAGGTGAAGATGAAGGACTGAATTGCGTTAGTTTCCTATTTGAGGTCATGTTTACAAAGTTTGAGATCTGTGTTGTAATTTCTTCTTTTCTTAGAGTCCTTTATACTTATAATTTTGTGTTTACCGCTTGATTAAAGCGGTGAACACAACAACAACGGAGCATGAGAGCATCTCTAGCAGATACCCTATAAGTTGGTACCGGATATGTCGTATCCAGTTGACTGGAAAACTCGTTTCCGGTACCGCACGACGTGTGGAAGAACATATACACGATAATTGTACTGGATATTTAAAGCTAGATGAAATTGTGAAATTCGCGCGAGAATTGGAGCAAGCAAACTAGATTAAAACATTAGATATAACTGAAATTAAGTTCGATACATGCTAAATTAAACTACATCCAAAACAGAAATGGAAACCCTAGATCTAGCCTAAGCTTCTACGGCGGCGATCTTCTCCGGAGGCGTCGCCGATCTTTGCGGAAGCTCGTCGGCGTCGGCGGCTACCTACGGCTCGAGGTTGAGCTCCTCCTCCTCGGCGATGTCGTGCAGCGCCACCGCCAGCTCGTGCTCGTCGACCGCCGCCGTCAGGCGCTGCGCGGCACCGGGAGATCTGGCCTCCACCGCCGCCGTCGCGGCGGCCACCTCCGCTTCGGCTTCGCGGACACGACCGTAAGCAGGGAGGAGAATCTGCTCAAAACGGTCGAAGCGGATGAAGGCGGAGCCCCGCCGGCCTTCGGGGGTCACGCGGATGTGCCCCGCCGGGAAGGGGGTCCCCTCGGAACTCCTCCTCCACCGGCTGCCGCCAGAGCTCCCCGCCTCCGCGTCATTCCTCCGCGGCTCCCGCGGAGTCATGAGGCCCGTCCACCGGCGGTCCTTGTAGGAGCCGCGCAGTTTGGCGCCCCTCGAGCGATTCACGGCGTCTCACGCCGCATTCTCCGCCGCCCGCCTCGCCGCCTCGTCTTCCGGCGGCTCCCGGTCTCCTCCGCGTTCGCCTGAGCTGCGCAGGCTCGAGCCGGCCATGAATCTGGTGGTGCGACGACGAGAGGAGCTGCGAGGCAGCGTCCAGGGGCGGACCCAAGTGTGGTTGTGTGGGGGCCTTGGCCCCCACTCAAAATTTTGAATTCCTATAGTATTTGTTCATAATTTACATAAATTTCTTCAGATTTTACAAATTTATACTAAGACTGCCCCCACTCACGTGATTTGCCCCCACTCCTAATTGTTTCTGGGTTCGCCCCTGGCAGCGTCTATTGCTCGCCGGAGTTGGGTGGTGCGTGCGGCGGAGGGGTGCGGTTTTCGTACCGCATCGACCCCTCCGTGTCCCTAATATTGCGGATGAGCCGCCGCTTATCCTGCTCCCCGGATAAACTTTTCCGGGGCAGGCCCATATGCGGTATCTGCTCGGGCCGAAAAACGGCATGTACCCATATCGGCCGGACTTTTCCGGGCCGCAGGGCTTATAGGGTATCTGCTAGATATGCTCCACTAACCTGAAACAATGAAAGCACGGCACACCTCCACGCTTCCCGCCTTTTTCCATTCCACCTTACCCCGTTCTCCTCTCCGAACCCTAGCCTTCTAGAAGCTTCCAATCTTCCATCCCATCCAGAGCCCAGGATGCAGGAGCTCCACCTGCGTATTACCATGGCCAACACCGAGACGCGGATGATGCTCGGGGACGACATGCTCTCCATGGATGATTGGGCGGCCCTGCTGACGGTCAACGACGCGATGGAGGGTAACATCCCCGCCATGAGGAGTAAGGTCCCCGCGCCGCCGGGATTTTTTTTGTATTTGAGGGGATCGGGTTTCACTGTATCAGGTTTTGGTGCTCGTGAATCTGCAGAGGCCGCGCGAAAGCTGAGGAGATCGGGGAAAGACGTGGAGAAGACGCTGGGGGCAATCAAGGACCGGCGGTACGCCCCCATTTCTGGGCCGCTTCACATGGCTGCGTGGGCCGGGAGGCTCGAGATGTGCAAGTTTCTCATCAAGGATCTCCGCATCGACGTCAACAAGGCTGGCTACAATGGTAATTAGTTTGCTGCCAGCACTATTTTGACTTTGCAGAGTGGGATTGGTGGGTGCCGTTGCTCTAGTGCGACTGTTGGAAACCTTCATCAGGTGGTGGCGAGCATAATTCGTGGTATGGTGGGTTCGTTTATGGCTTCATGCCATCTGGGAGTTGCAGGAATGCCACATCAGAGTCAGAGTGGCATGAGGACTCAGGTTGTGTATGGGAACTCAGGAAAGTAAAGTTGCTTGTTTTGGAGTGGCATTGGTAGTTAGTTTTTCTAAGTTGCGCAATTCTGCAAATTCTGATGCTGCTCAAGGACGCCCTTGTTACTCGCAAGGCTGGAGGCCATCCTTGATCACCACCTATCAGTTTAAACCTAAATATTGATATTGCGTGGTGACCTACCCCTTTTCGAGAAAAAAAATGTGGGGCTATGATACACAATCATTACTTTATTTTATTTTGGTGTTGATGGGTGAGATGCCCCTAAATCTTCTCGTGTCTTTACGGTTTCTGCAGTAAAAGCAGGGAATTTTTTTTCTTGAGAAAGTGTCTCAGATAGGTTGCTTCTGTGAAAGCATGTTGAATCATGGATCTATAAAACACACTCTTTTAGCATCGACATCAATATTGGCACTGCAAATGAATTTTCTTGCTCTTCGTTTTAATCTTATAATGTTACTCACCTGTGGTTCCTGATCGTGTGATGTTCTAGTATGCATTTCGCAGCCGCCGCGGCTCTTGATTATCTATCACTCTATGTTTGTCAGAAGCAAGAATTGTTGATCATTCTTGTCAAATGTTTGCCATTCTTGTGCTCTGCTAGGTTCAACGCCTCTATCATATGCAATATATGGTTGTGGATCTACATCAGTTGTAAGGTCTCTTCTTGATCGTGGTGCTAATCCAAACAAAGCTGATACAGAAGGTTTTACTGCGCTCCATTTTGCTACAATGACAGGTTCTCTTTGCCCCTGCATATGTTTGTTTTGGTTTTTATTATCTGTAGTTCATTCATCCTGCCTGATCTGTTTTGCTTCGTATTTAACCTGTAACTGGTTGTGATATCTGTTTTTTTTGCCTTGCACATTATACTCTTGCTGTAATGATTAGTTGAATTAAAGGTAGTGACAACGATATTTAATTAGTGGTGCAGCTTTTGTCTTAATAGGAACTACTGCCAATCTAGAGGCAATAGGAAGTTAGGAACCGTCTTCATTTGATGTTTATTTTGGTTCAGATTGCTAGTTCAACAGTTGAACAACACTCTGGGCTTAAAATGCCAGTCCTTGGCTTGGAAAATATACTTTGGTCCGTCTCGTTGGGTACGGCCAGTTTCTTATGTTTTGTTTGATGTGTGGCCTATGCTTAACCATTGGTCTTGATCAGGTTTTGTTGCTTCACTGCCGAAAACCCTTTTTAGTTCCTACCTATGTTGTATCAGTTTTCCCAGTCTGCTACTGCTTGTAAAAACCACTTAATCTATTTTTTGTATTTACTTTAGCTTACAGGATTTCTAGAAATTCCATATGGATATATTTTTGAAATATTAGGCACTTGGCCATGGTTAGGTCTTACTTATTAAAAATATAAATACAGAACACATGGTTGCTTTCTAATTTCAATCATCAGACATCGCAAGGCAAAAAAGGGATCTAATCGTAAATGTTACAAACCAAAAAAGACTACTTTTGAGTTTTTCCAGTTCCATTAGCAGTCCTAACCTTATTGGCACATAATAAGCAACTAAATCGTTCATCCAGGCACACATACTGTCACACCAGAGCCAGACATGATGTGGGCAGCTAACACCCGAGGTAGTAAGCTATCTTCTGTATTCTTTTTAATGTATCCTTGGGGGTAATGTGACGTGATCATGTTCAGTTATTTCATGCAGATACCTGTGAAATAGCAGAGTTATTATTGTCCAGGGGAGCTTATGTTGACCCAATATGCAAAAGAGGAACGCCATTACACGTTGCTGCTCAAAGTGGAAATGTGAGAATGGTTGAATTGTTGTTGCGGCATCAGGCAAATGTAATATCTTTTTCCCCATCTTTGGTTTGCTCTTAATGATCAATATTATGTGTGTTGTGTACAGTACAGTATTCTCTTCAATATAGCTGGGAAGTCATGGCTGGATGAATAAGGTTGTGTACAGTGCAGTATTCTCTTCAAAGGTTGTTCCTATATGTTTTCCCATTTCCCAACCCTGCCTAGTCGAAAGATATGATCCTGTCAAGGTGAAGAGGGTGTCTTACTTCCTTAACCTGTCTGAGGCAGGACTTTCTTTTTTATTGTCTGAGTTAATCATATCTCTTTGCATCCATTTATCATTATCTCTTCATTTATCTTTACATCTTTCCTGGCTTAAAATGTATTAGATTCTTGATGACTCTGTGCTAGATGATAACATGGTTAAACCATGATTCTTTTGCGTATTCACATTAAGGTAACATGTGGTCAGACCAAGTTATAGCTTTATCTACTGTACCTGCGTGATGGTGCTCACTGTCCTTCCCGCTTCTTCCTACCTTATCACACAACCCCTTACTTACTGGCCATTCCAAGTGCTGGTACTGGGTGGTTTATGTGCGAGTTTACTCTGACGTTAGCGACCATGGAGCTTAGGTGGAGTGCTGTGAGTTTTGATTGTTTATTTGATCCATGTGGTGGTTAGTTGCACATGGAGCTTTATGTACAAGATGGAGCCGAAAATTATAGAGTATACCTACCAACTAGTTATCAAGCTGTGTATCCGAATGAGCTACCTATAATATTTATCTTCGACGCGACGCTATTTTCTTACTTGTATCATAAAGGGGACTTAGACATTTGAGATATCGGTAGAGAAAATTGAGAAGTATGTACATCTTTTTGTTTAGATTTTCATATGGGATTTCGTGTCAAAAGGGAAAGTGTTTGCATGATGCATCTCGTTAGTGCAACTTGATTTGATATGCCATTCTTTTTTTTCGAGAATCATGGGGGGGCATAGCCCCAACATTTGATATTCCATTCTAACTTGTAATGACATATTATTATAGATGTACATTGCTGGTCTTCTATATTTCTCTCAGTAGGAGGTAACTTGGTCGGCGAGGACCGGCACACACCCTAGAATATTATGTGCCTATTCCTTGCCATACAAGATCTGACCCAAAAACATTCGATGTATTATACTTCCAGTTACCGATTAATGAGAGAATCATATCCTTATTAAATTTCTTTGATGAACATGGAATACTATTTATGCTTTGGACATTCAAAAGGGTTTATAGTATTTTTATGTCTTAGTAATGCATGGTTTTCTAGCCTTTTCACAACTATATGTATTTTATATTTAAATCCGGTCATGGACCGTTACTTGGCTAAATCCTGTTTGCTCGTGTATTATTTATCCAGTTAAGGAGCTAGCTGACATCAAGTAATCTGTTTTTCCTGTACATACACTTCTATCTACAATTACATTTCTTAAGCTGCCAGTTTGTTTGGATTGAGAGCAATCAGCCTCCTGTGTCCCGCTAGAAGGAAAAAAAAATATATTATGTAAGTCGGTTGGAGTCTAACATTGAACAATCAGCCTTCTGGCTTCGTCTAGATGGCAAAAGGAAAATTTTATTCCCGTGAATCAGCTGGACTCACCATACTAGCTATCCTTGCCCCCATTAGAGAGTTTTGTATGTGCTGATTATACCGCAGAATCGAGATCTAACCATCCAGATAATTTCAAAGATCTAGCAGAAATGTGGAAGAAAATTTCCTTTCTGGATTAATGTGGGAATTCATCACTGTATTAGTGTAATGATTGAAATGAGCCTCTAATTACTAATTAGTAAATATACATATATAATATGATACCATGAAAAATAGACAAAGATGAGGGCATTGTTGTTTTCTTTTGCGTTTTTTGGTATGCAAAATATGTATCTTAGGTGTTCTGCTAAAAGATGCATGAACTTTGATAATTTATTTCTCTAGTACCCTTTTTTCATTGTTTATCTGCAAGTCATCTTTTCTTTGCCTTCTCTCCAGCCTAACAGAGTTGTGTGCTTATACTATACACCACTGACAATGGCTATCTTCGCTTCTTCAGTGAAATGTGTGGAACTACTTATTAAGGTGCAGTGACTTGTCCCTTTAAAGCTCCTACCTTAGACAGTTTTTTGTGGAGGAAGCTGAACGAATTTGGTTATGTTATTTCTAATATTTAGTATATTTAAAGCTGGCCCAAATCGCGGCCTCACCGCGCTCCAGCAACTGTAGCAACTACAGTGTGCTGCAGTGTTCTACAGTACCCGCGTGGGCCCCACATGTCAGCCGCACACGCGGCGATATTTGCACAAACAGCCCTCGCAGAACAAAACAAAAGCTCCGCAGCCCACCGTTCTACGAAGCGAAGGACCTACTTGCAAATCTAGAAAAAAATAGAGACGTTTTCGCAAAACCGTCCGCAGATCCACCCCCTCCGCTTTCTCTCTCCCGCACGGCCGAAGCCGCCACCGCCGCCGCCGCCGCCCTGCCCCGCTGCTCCTCCTCTCCCCGCTCAAATCTGCGCACGCCACGAGCTCCGCCGTCGTCCGCTCTCCCTCCGCGCCGAGTTTCACGTGCCGGAACGCCACCGACGCGCCGGAATCGTGCTCGCCGTCGGCTTCATCGGGCCGCCGCGGATTTCGCCGCCGCCGCCGATTCCGGCGACCATATGGGCCGCGGCGCCGCCCGCCCTGCTCCCCGCGTCGCTCTCCTGCCGAATCGCGCGCTCCCAGGCCCGCGCGCGTGCTCGACGACGAGCTGCGCAGCGTGGCTGCCGCCGGCGGGTGACGTCACCGCGGGCCTGCTCTGTCTTTTTTTTATTCCCATAATTGTAAATAAAATCTATAACTTTTAATCCATCATTCAGAAAAATGCAAAAAAAAAAAAAATTGCAAATTTAGTCAATTTCCAAACTCTTCACATGAATAATTGACCAACATTACATTGAGCGCAAAAGAATGCAAAATAAAATATCAAAATTTCCCAAAATTAATAAATTTCCATACTTCGTACGCAAAAATTAAAGCAAAAAAAACACTGTGCACATTTCACAATTTAATAAATTTTCAATTTCAAGATATTTACAAACTTTCCACAAGAACTAATAAATGCTCATTTCATTTAATATTTGTTGGATTAGGTTTCCACATACTTTTCCTGTTTTCTCGCTTAAAAAAAAAAATTCCAAACGAACTTCTTAAATTTCGATCACAACGGGCACGGTATGCCAGCACACTAAATTTCACACCTGTATTACCCATTATGAATTAAAAAAAAGAAAGAAAGCTCAATCTCCTCCGCGCTAATTTCCAACTGACAATATTTAACCACAACAGACAAACTAATATGAAAGCTATTCTTTCTAAAAGCATATTTGATCATGCAATTCGGTGCATATTTGCACGCAATATAAATTAAATCTTCCTAAGTATAACAAACATGTCAACATGAGCACATAAAAAAAACCTAACTATTCATGACGTTCGAACAAATTCCAGATTCGAATATTTCAAAATTCCAAATGCCTTCCAACTCTAAACAATTAGTACACGTCAAACTACAAAAAAAAAAGGAAAAGTTGTTCAAAAAAAAAATACAGGAAATGTGAAATATTACAAATCCAAAAAAAAATTACAAATCGCGAATACCCGTCGACAAAATATTTAAAATATATCAAAATACTGGGAGAAAAATGTCAACTACTTTTCCTAAAAAAAACAAATAAGTTTGACTAATTCAAATTGGCCTACATTTGGAAATTGTTATTGGAAAAAAACATATTGTACCATTCCAACTCAAATGACACATTTGGATATCTCAAACCTTTATATGACTTCCAAACCTCACCATTCGGTAAACACTAAGAAAATGCTAACAACATACAAATTCTCTGATTATGCATTTAATTCACAAATTCATTCGCACATGATTTGTTAGAAATTTTTCCAACAAGTATTTATTCCCACCAAACATTCAACAACACAGAAAACAATTTCCCTAACAATATTAGACAATATTCATAACAGTTTCAAACATATTTCATGCATTTTTCCCTATTTTTCCTTTTCGCACACAGGTTCTGCTGCGTTCGTCCGATTCAAATTACGTACACATATACATCGTACATCAAAACCACTGCAGCGGGCACAACGTGCCACAAGTTTGAAAATTGACAAATTTCCAAACTTTCCACACAAAAGTTGTACTAGATATGAAATTACTTGCAATTCACTAGCATACTTTTTTCTTCAACTTGATGAAAGACCTCACCTACCTCCTGCCTCCTTCAATCCAACACCCTCTACAATACTCTGAATATTCATCTACAGTTTATATAAACCACTATTCTTTTTCATTGCATAACCAATACTCGGTAGTATATACAAAACTAACTACAAATAATAATAGCTTAAAGCTTCAACAGTTTAATGCGGAGTTGAAAGCTATTGCTGAACTTTATCACGAAAAGTCTGAATTCGGTGGCTCTTTCTAATGCGGCTCCGACAATGCTACACTAGCTGCATTTGCTGTAATGAACAATGATTTTTTCGCCGACTGGTTAGATTTTAAAATATATTTCTATTCTTTATATTCATAACAAACTTACAAACACAAAATATTTTAAAATTTCAATCAAACCAAATCCAATAAAACATCGACCATGAATATTTCCAAATTTAAATTCTTTACACCACATTATTTACGAAAAGTAAGAAAAAAAAAACATGACTACAAAAATAGACGCTGCCTATTTATGTCATATGACAAAACTTTAAATTCAAGAATTTAAATTTTTAATGCCTTTCAAAACCAATCATTCAGTAAACGTAAAATAGAAAACAAAAAAAAAACTTTCTACTTCTAACGAATTTTAAAATGTAAACACCACAGGCAAAAAAAAAAAATTCCTACTTTTAACGAATTTTTAAAATGTAAACACCACATGGAAAAAAAAACTTCCTACTTTTAACGAATTTTTTTCCCCTTCTAGCTAATTTTGTTACTTAATCTTCTCAATTATAAAACATTCCTTTAATGCACTTTGGACATATGCAATACTTCAATAAAGCATAGTTCGCGAAGTATTACAACTACATATCGCCAAAAAAAATTTAAAATTAACAAACGCATACTTAACTTACCTATTATTTGAAAAAAAGCATAGTTCACGAATCCAAATAAATATACAGTACCACTACCTACATACTTAACTTACCTATTATTTGAAAAAAAAGAAGCACATTCCAACATTTCAAGTTACTAAGATATTTAATGTACCCAAGATATATCAACATGTTCGACAAAAAAATTTGATACTTCCTAATGCTAAAATACAAACAAATTTAAACAATTCAAATTGCCTAATATTTGTATACATTCTAGGTGCGCTTCATCTAATTATTAACTAAAATTTAATGAATACTCGCAACATACATTCCCTTTGGTTATACTATGCAATCAAAAAGAAAAGAAAAAGGTACCAATCATTATTTGCATTACTTATAGCATAATGCAAACGTATTTCAAGATTTCAAATCAGCAAATATTTGAGGAAAATCCAAATTAATTCCCTCCAAATTATGGACAAACTTTAATATATGTCCACATAATGTATTCCATTTGATTATGCAATTTACTTAAATTTACAGTCAAAATGAAAACTTATTATACCTTACCAAATTATTTAATAATCTACAATTAGTAATTTTGCTGAAATCTCTCTAACTATGAACGTAAAATTAAAACATGCTTCGTCCATTAAATGTTTGCATAAAATAAAAATCCGTTTCCTCAAATTATGGATTGAATTTAACAAAATTCCTTACAATGCATTTCCACAAACTATGAAGTTAACTTAAATATTTCAATATTTACGACAAATTACAAAGATATTTCACTATTTCAATTTATGGAAGTAAATTAATTCAACGAATGCTGTTTATTTACAATAATGCACATTTTAATATGAATATGCAGAGAAAATAAGAAAAAAATTCCCCCATCTAAGCGATTTTGTCACTTAATCTTCTCAATTTTAAATCATTCCTTTAATATGCTTTGAACATCTGCAGTACTTTAATAAATCATTGTTTACGAAATATTACAACCACAACTTGCCAATCAAAATTTAAAAACTAACAAAGGCATGTCGTGACGACGCGCAAAATTCCAACCATTTCGACTAGCTGCTGATAAAAAAAATAGAAACATTTTCCAACCATTTCAATTTTAAATGTACCAACATGCTCACAAAAAAAAACTATTTAAGTCAACATACCAACATTTTCAGACATTTCCAAATGTTTAATATTCCGATGTTCCACAAAATATAACGCAATGCTCAAAAAAACAAAACAAAAAAATACTCATAGCGAATTACAAAAATATTTCAACATTTCATTTTAGCTAATATTTCGACACCATACGAACGAACTTTCCGCAAATGTAAAATAAAATTCAAATGAATTTTCCTTATTTCACTTACATATTGATTTCGAAATTCAAACATGTTTGACCATTTCAATCCACTGAATATTTGAATATTATATACAATATATCCGATATGCACACAAAAAATGCTACATATTCATGACAAAATAAAAAGATGTTCCAACATACCAATTTAGCTCACATTTTAGCTTTAAAAAAAATATACTACGCAAAAAAAAACATCAAGGGCGTGCCGTGACTACAAAAATAGACGCTGCCTATTTATGTCATATGACAAAACTTTAAATTCAAGAATTTAAATTTTTAATGCCTTTCAAAACCAATCATTCAGTAAACGTAAAATAGAAAACAAAAAAAAAACTTTCTACTTCTAACGAATTTTAAAATGTAAACACCACAGGCAAAAAAAAAAACTTCCTACTTTTAACGAATTTTTAAAATGTAAACACCACAGGGAAAAAAAAAACTTCCTACTTTTAACGAATTTTTTTCCCCTTCTAGCTAATTTTGTTACTTAATCTTCTCAATTATAAAACATTCCTTTAATGCACTTTGGACATATCCAATACTTCAATAAAGCATAGTTCGCGAAGTATTACAACTACATGTCGCCAAAAAAATTTAAAAATTAACAAACGCATACTTAACTTACCTATTATTTGAAAAAAAAGCATGGTTCACGAATCCAAATAAATATACAGTACCACTACCTACATACTTAATTTACCTATTATTTGAAAAAAAGAAGCACATTCCAACATTTCAAGTTACTAAGATATTTAATGTACCCCAAGATATATCAACATGTTCGACAAAAAAATTTGATACTTCCTAATGCTAAAATACAAACAAATTTAAACAATTCAAATTGCCTAATATTTGTATACATTCTAGGTGCGCTTCATCTAATTATTAACTAAAATTTAATGAATACTCGCAACATACATTCCCTTTGGTTATACTATGCAATCAAAAAGAAAAGAAAAAGGTACCAATCATTATTTGCATTACTTATAGCATAATGCAAACGTATTTCAAGATTTCAAATCAGCAAATATTTGAGGAAAATCCAAATTAATTCCCTCCAAATTATGGACAAACTTTAATATATGTCCACATAATGTATTCCATTTGATTATGCAATTTAATTAAATTTACAAGTCAAAATGAAAACTTATTATACCTTACCAAATTATTTAATAATCTACAATTAGTAATTTTGCTGAAATCTCTCTAACTATGAACGTAAAATTAAAACATGCTTCGTCCATTAAATGTTTGCATAAAATAAAAATCCGTTTCGTCAAATTATGGATTGAATTTAACAAAATTCCTTACAATGCATTTCCACAAACTAAGAAGTTAACTTAAATATTTCAATATTTACGACAAATTACAAAGATATTTCACTATTTCAATTTATGGAAGTAAATTAATTCAACGAATGCTGTTTATTTACAATAATGCACATTTTAATATGAATATGCAGAGAAAATAAGAAAAAAATTCCCCCATCTAAGCGATTTTGTCACTTAATCTTCTCAATTTTAAATCATTCCTTTAATATGCTTTGAACATCTGCAGTACTTTAATAAAGCATTGTTTACGAAATATTACAACCACAACTTGCCAATCAAAATTTAAAAACTAACAAAGGCACGTCGTGACGACGCGCAAAATTCCAACCATTTCGACTAGCTGCTGATAAAAAAAATAGAAACATTTTCCAACCATTTCAATTTTAAATGTACCAACATGCTCACAAAAGAAAAAACTATTTAAGTCAACATACCAACATTTTCAGACATTTCCAAATGTTTAATATTCCGATGTTCCACAAAATATAACGCAATGCTCAAAAAAACAAAACAAAAAAATACTCATAGCGAATTACAAAAATATTTCAACATTTCATTTTAGCTAATATTTCGACACCATACGAACGAACTTTCCGCAAATGTAAAATAAAATTCAAATGAATTTTCCTTATTTCACTTACATATTGATTTCGAAATTCAAACATGTTTGACCATTTCAATCCACTGAATATTTGAATATTATATACAATATATCCGATATGCACACAAAAAATGCTACCTATTCATGACAAAATAAAAAGATGTTCCAACATACCAATTTAGCTCACATTTTAGCTTTAAAAAAAAATATACTACGCAAAAAAAAAAAACATCAAGGGCGTGCCGTGACGGCACGCCAAATTCAACTAGTATGAGTAAAAGCTGTTGCATATTTTTACAAACACTATCTTCAACATTATGTATTATATATTCCATGTTTTAGGCTGGTACAGATGTCAATGCTGGTAGGCCTGTTATACCATTAGTAATAGCTGCGTCCCTTGGCTTCACTGACGGCATCAAGTGTTTGTTGAAAGCTGGCGCAGATGCAAATATTCCTAGTAAAGTGAGTTTTCGTACTGCGATTTAAGTTGCTACTTGTCACTCTTGTTGATCTTCCGAGATGGCTACGGGTGGCTTAATGTGGCTGCTAAGATCTGTAATTTTTTAGAACGTTACAAGAGTGTCTAATAACACAGGCAAGTTTAGGCCACCATAGGTCTTAAATGCTGCCACATGTTGGTATTGGGGTTAACTAAGTTTGGTAATCACTGCTTGCTACTGGACTATTTTATGTGTAGTTTTCATTTTGTAGAATTTTGGTCCATGAAAAAGTCTGTTACTTCAAAAGAAAGAATGTGACTAGCCTGCTAAGTACCAATCTTGATTTTTGACTCAACAAGAAAGTGAACAAACAGTGTGCTGTACTGTGGAATTGAGAGTTTGGGATAATCTGCAAAATAGAATAGAACATGAGAAGTTGTTTCTTATCTGGTTTGAATACTAAAATTAAATTGATCAATGTTACACTTGCAAACTAAGGTATTGTGAAACTCTGTTGTAATTAGTGGAGTTTTTTTTATAACTTGGTGAACTTTAGGCTGAATAGCCCCAAAATGAAGGCGTATGTCTGATCTCTCACAAAATGTTTTATCTAGCTAATACTGAAGTCGGCACGATCTCTGCTTACCACATAAAAGAAAAGAGCAAGTGATTGAAAGAGGCTGGTTTAAGCATTCATGCACCTGTTCACTCTCTAGACATGTCCAGATATAATGGGAATCTGGCTACACGCATTTACCTAGACATGCATATTCATCTGCACAACCGCCTATAATTCGTTGTCTTTTGAATCTCATAGTATAAATATAAACACATTCTTCTCTTATCGCGTGACAGAACACCTAATATTTTTTCATCCTTAAGCTCCCCCTTTTTTATTTGTGAGATTTACCCTTGATATCCTTCATAACAGTGTGGTAGAACGCCATTAGAAATAGTTGTGGACCGAGGATGGATGGATTGCGCTGAGATTCTTTCCCCTGTCACATCCCCTGCAGGCATTGATGTAATATTGCATCACGCGAACTATGTGAATTCAAGAGTAAATTTGCAATTTATATTATGTATGACTTTTAATTGTTCATTTTATTTAGGATCATGTCTTCGGTGATAATGATGGATGTGCTTTGAAAGAGCAAGGGTATGCTGCATTACAGGAAAATAATGGATTTGCTTTGAAAATGGAAGGGGATGCTGCATTTGAGGAAAAAGCTTATGCTTATGCCTTGGCTCTCTATACCAAGGTATATTCTTGCATCGTATAGTTCTTCATTAGTTCTATCGTGCACTTTACTTGCTGATCAATCCCTTTCTGGCCTTAAATGCTCCGAGTTATGTGAGTTGCATCAAGTGTGTTTTCCTAGATTACCTCCATGTACATACTGTTTATGTTCTGTATCCGACTGACTCTTGTGAATCAGATGCCTCTTATTTTGTCAATGCTTACATATGCTTTTTGAAGACAAGAAAGGGCTTTAGTTTTCGGCTACTGTGATGCTTGGTGCGACTAAGGCGCCATATGATGTCTGCAGGCTATGGAGGCTGACCCTGATGATTCAACCTTGTATGCAAAGAGAAGCCTCTGCTGGGTGCATTTGAGTGAAGACGATAGAGCTTTGGCTGATGCTAATACCTACAAAGCCATGGGGATGGATCTATCAAACTCCTGCTGTGAGCAAGCAGCAGCTCTGATACTGACGGAGGTGCGCAGTGGCATTTTGTTTTTCCATACTCTGCTGTATTTTCCCTGGCCATGCACCGATGTCTGATTGTCTAGGAGTATGCCCAAGCATGCCAAGCGCTCATGTCTGGATTGAAATTGGACTTGAGAAGCGACGATCTGGACTGAAATTGGACTCGAGAAGCGGATCAAGCAGCCGGTGAAGGAACTCGGTAACAACGTCTTCTCTTTGCTCGAGTTCCCAGTGGACCCGTTCAAAGAAAAAAAGTTCCCAGTGCCTGCTTGGATTGCTACCGGCAGGCTGTTGTTTTAATTTTGTTGTTCAGATGTGCTAAGACTTGCGGGTATTACTGCACCTGCTGAGATTTTGGGGGCGTGGCTGTCTTTTTTTGTTTTTGCATTTTCATTGGAGGTTTGCCAGTGTATCTGACATAGGTAGATACTGTAGATGAGTAGCTTGAGATGTACCCATTGCCTAAAGTAGAGCATGTTGTATATCATGAATTTTCCCTAGTTGATGATCCGTACAGGTCTGCTTCAAAAGATGTAAGATGAATCTTCAGAACCCTGCAGTCCATTCCTCCCAAGAACGATAACTAAAACCTTCCACAGAAGCACATGTTGCTCATCGCGAGCCAACATGTGAAGAGTGTTCTCCTTTTGTTTTCAGTAAACTGAATTCTAAGATGAGCGGTTAGGGACGATGTTCGGAAACTGAATTCTAAGATGACAGTCATTTCCGGCTACAGGAGTACGCTGCCCCCACAAACAGCTTTGGCCTTCACACCGACGCACCCCCTCCTCTGCTTCATGGACCAACCATTAAGCAAAAGCAGAGGAAACCCACACCAACTAAACTTTGCAGCCCCAACATACAATTTCATGTACAAAGTTGAGGAGAAAAAATGAGCAAAACACGACCAGCTGGTTAGAGGGAGTGAGGTTTAGGACAAATCAGCAAAAGGACCAACCAACTACACACTACTCTCAGTTTTTCGCCAGGCCAAACTGGTTTATTTGTACCGGAGGAAGCAAAGAATCAGTGATGAGTGAGAGGTTGTTGGCGATATCTTCTCCGTCTCTACGGGTTAGAGGACGACCCTCGGGAAGTCGGCGTCATGGACGTGCGGGTTCCGCAAGATGTAGGGGTCACCGTCGCCGATGTCGTGCATCGTCTCCCCCTCTGCCACGTTTCCAGCAAATTAGGGTGTAGAACACTTTGCGGACGGCCCAGGGTGCTGCTGCGAGTGTCTAGATCTCAATTGAGCCGTTTGTGTGGGTGGGGTGGGGGGGGGGGGGGGGGGGGGGGGGGGCAGTGAAGATGCTCTTACGCAAGTATACGGTTTGGTCAATTTCTAAGTTGGTTTACTAGAGTGGACATCGATGGCAAGTTCATGTACTAACCGTGTACTGAGAATTTGAGACATGGAGAACCACAACATAGACAGGATGGTAGGCATGGAGTGATGAATACCTGCCCGCCTGGGTTCGACCCTCCGTGCTCGCAAGATGCAATATCTGCCCGCCTGGATTCTTCCCCTCCGGTCTCCAAAAAGAATTTGAGACATCTCTTCTCGTAAGTCCCTAGCTCCAAGCAGAAAATGAAGCGGGAATTGATCATTTCCGTTCAAAACCTTCTTTGGTCGCAGTTCACACGAAACTTGCCGGTGGACAACGAAGCAGAATATTGGCAGCAGCTCCAACATTGCCATACAAACTTGCACGTGCAAATGTCGTCTCTTCTTCAACTGGGCAGCTGATTGTATTTACAGCTGACTCCCCCAACACATACACAACCCCGTGTAAGAGGATCTGGTTTGCAGCCAGCACTTCCAAATTGCTTGGCAGGTGAAATAACATGGATGGATGGATGTAGAGATGGTCTAGAAAGTTACTGGATTTTCTGTTCAACAACGAAGTTACTGAAGTTTTTGGCGCACAAGTTATTGCACAACAGTGAGCACAGTACACAGGCTCCTGTCATAGCCCTGCCCCCTTGGTTCCTGCATCAATCATGGAGACGACATTCAGAAAACGTCATGCCAAATCTACCACACGTCAAACAGTAAATACTAAACCCAAATTGAGCAAGCGTTACCGGCTCTCATCACACCACGGCGACAGTAACGGCTCTCTCTCCCGGAGCGGGGGGAGCCCGTCGTCTTCGTCCGCGGACCCTTGTCGGAGCTCGCCATATCCAACGGCGCAGCCACCCGACGGCGCACGTGGGCACAGCTCAGCACACGTACCAAATCCCAAGCCCTCTTCCACACCCAATACCTTACCTGGAATCCGCCTCCATGTGGCCGCACGCCACGCAACGCCGCTCGCCTAGCTCCCGGTGGTAGGGTAGGCCGCTCGCATATGATTCTTGGGTGGTTTCCTCGGCCTCCTCGTCCGCGTTTTAACTGAGGGAGACGCTCGCTCGGCCGCTGCTGTCTCTGCCCCCTCTTTCCCTAACCTCTCGCTTTCTGGTCTCTGACACAATCCAATCCCGAGCGCGAATCATCCATGGAGGCCGAGTCGCGAAAGCTCCTGCTCCTCGCGCCAATCCTGCTCTGCTGCTTCGTCGACATATCCGGTAAGTTTCTTTCCCCCGCTTTTCCACCAAATCTCCATCGCCACTCCCAAACAAGCACTCTGCCTGCGGATCAAATCCAAGTGACGCACCACCAGCTTTACCATCCAAATCCTTAAAGCCAAGGAATTTTATTGCCTTTATGGTAGATAATTAACTTCACTGTCTGATCGATGCATGGATTTGGTTTGGTCGTCGTGCAGGGGCGCAGTCGTACGTCGGTGTCAACTACGGCGAGGTGGCCGACAACCTGCCGTCGCCGGACGCAACGGTCAGGCTGCTCAAGTCCACCACCATCTCCAAGGTCCGCCTTTACGGCGTCGACGGGGCCATCATCCGCGCGCTCGCCGGCACCGGCATCTCCCTCGTCGTCGGCGTCGCCAACGGCGAGATCCCTGCGCTCGCCGCCGACCCGGCCGCCGCGGCCGGCTGGCTCGCGGGGAACGTGCTCCCGTTCGTCCCGGCCTCGGCCATCTCCGTCGTCGCTGTCGGCAACGAGGTGCTCGAGTCCGGGGACGCCGCCCTCGCCGCCGCGTTGCTCCCGGCCATGCAGAACCTCCGCGCCGCCGCCGTGGCCGCCGGCGGCGCGGCCGCAGGCATCAGGTTCTCCACCGTCAACACCATGGCCGTGCTCGCGCAGTCCGACCCGCCCTCCACCGGCGCCTTCCACCCGGAGGTCGCGGCCCAGCTGCAGCAGATCCTCGGCTTCCTCAGCAAGACCGGCGCGCCCTTCATGATCAACCCCTACCCCTACTTCGCGTACCAGTCCGACCCCCGCCCGACACGCTCGCCTTCTGCCTGTTCCAGCCCAATGCTGGCCGCGTCGACGCCGGGTCCAAGATCAAGTACACCAACATGTTCGACGCACAGGTCGACGCCGTCAAGTCCGCGCTGGGGCGCTCCGGGTTCGGCAACGTGGACATCGTGGTGGCGGAGACCGGCTGGCCGACCAAGGGCGACCCCACGGAGGCCGGCGCCACGGTGGACAACGCCAGGGCCTACGTCTCCAACCTCGTCGCGCACCTCAGGTCCGGCGCCGGCACGCCGCTCATGCCGGGCAAGCCGGTCGACACCTACCTGTTCGCGCTCTACGACGAGGACCTCAAGCCCGGGCCGGCGTCGGAGCGGTCCTTCGGGCTCTACCACACCGACCTCAGCATGGCGTACGACGCCGGGCTCACCTCGACCCCGGGCAACGGCGCCGGCCCCACGGTGCAGCCCAAGGGGTCCGGGTGGTGCGTGGCGAGCGTCGCCGCCACGGACGCGCAGCTGCAGACCGACATGGACTACGCGTGCTCCCAGGTGGGCGTCGACTGCGGCGCCATCCAGCCCGGGGGCGCCTGCTTCCAGCCAAACACCGTACGCGCCCACGCCGCCTACGCCATGAACCAGCTCTACCAGACCGCCGGCGGCCACCCCTGGAACTGCGACTTCCGGCAGTCCGCCACCCTCACCTCCAGCAACCCCAGTAAGTACACAGCTCCTTTCCTCCGTTCGCCATTGCTCGCGCATTCCTCGAATCATTTAGCGCGTCTCTGCTCTGCTGATTCACGGATCATCGTATCATAGTGAGTGGTACCATGATGAATTGCAATGCAAGCATTTGGCGTCGCGTCTTGCGCATGTGCACGAGTACGAAAGGAGGTCGGCTTTCTGCTGTTGTTTCATTCACTCATTTGTCCATGTGCCGGCTGACAATCGCTGGTGCGTCCACGTACATTGACGCAGGATTCCCCGAATAATTTGGCAGTACTTCAGTACCGTGCCGTAAAAAAAAGCTTGTACTGCCATACGATACATCATCATATTGTAGATTATACATACATACATAACCATGAATTTTTGACTTGTCCGTGATATGGTAGTGCACAAGTTCGTTTTGCTTATCTTAGCAGGTCTTAACCTCGCGTCACTAACGTTATCTAGGTGTCTATATATACCATACATTTCGTTGATCTATGCCAGATTGCAATGCTGACAAACATGATTGCTACTACCAAGTGTAGAACTTCTTGCTCACCTCCACACAGCACAGGTGTATTATGTATATGTACATCTCGTCGCTTTCTTGGCGGCGATGTTTCTGCATCAACGCTGTATACACGAGTGCAACCTTTTATTTCTAATTTCTCAGAGTAGTTAACCATCGTTCTCTATATTGCTAACCATCATTCTCTGTGGTTTCTCCAGGCTATGGTTCATGCGTCTTCACCGGAGGCCAATGATGCAACGGATTACATCAATTCTTTCCACGGGTACCATGATTTGATCGTCGAATAAAGCCACAAATAGTGGTGGTGGTTGTATGTGGGGATGCATTACGCATCCCCTGTTTTATCCTAGCAGCCTAGCAGGAGTGTCCATTTTTTTTCCTACTTCCTTTTTGGTTGCCTATGGCGCCTCGCCTCTTGCGTGCTAATTAGCGCTTTGGGGCAGTTCGTTAGTTGTTGTGTGTAAAGATGTATAATGTGTTGTCGGGGTTGGTATTGTTTGGGTGTAAACATGGTACTCGCTCGGTTCTGAAATACTTGACTCTGAAATGAGTGTATCTAGACGTGTTTACACTCATTTTGAGAGTCGAATATATCAGAACGGGGGAGTAGATGCTAAATTGCTAGGGGTAGTTACTTGTCCGTAACTAAAGAGTTCGGTTGTCCTGTAATTTATTCAATAGGAGTTCAAGCGTTGAGCAGTTTGGATCTTATTTCTGTGATGAGGTCTAGTCTAGCCAAACCCCACATCATCGGGCGGGCAACGGTCACTCTCCGGGTGGTCCCATTCCCGTCCCAGGTCGTGCCATAAGCCAACCCTATGCCAACTGGGCCTTGCGCTATTGGCCCCACATGTCATGAACAACAGTAGGTGACGGTTCACAGCTCTCCCTTCCTAAACCCAACGCGTCCCCAACAACTCCACCCCCACGCTCCCTCTCCCTTCCCCCTCCCGCCGTCGTCGTCGTCGGCCAGCTCGCCTCCTCCTCCCGCCGCCGCCTCCTTCTCATCATCCTCCCGAGCCCCTTCAAACTCTGAAGTCTGAACCCAAACATTAGATCCCTCCCTCCATGCCCAGAGCCAAGTAGATCCCCGACAGCGCACGGATCCTGGTGGGTGCGCGGCCGGCCATGGCGTCAGTGGCGGAGCTCAAGGAGAGGCACGCGGCGGCGACGGCCTCGGTGAACTCGCTCCGGGAGAGGCTCCGTCAGCGGCGGCAGACGCTCCTCGACACCGACGGTGAGGCATACCCTCCCCTCCTCCCCCGGCGGGGAGCTGTTGAGGGTTCGTTGGTTGGACTTGGGAACTGTTGCTGACTGCTTTGTGTGGCGGCCGTGCAGTGGAGAAGTACTCCAAGGCGCAGGGGCGGACGGCGGTGAGCTTCAACCAGACGGATCTGGTGTGCTGCCGCACGCTGCAGGGCCACAGCGGGAAGGTTGTTCATTCGTTGACTTTGGTCCCTTGCCTCTGTTTCGGCGCAGCTTTTGCGTCTTCTCTTTCAGTGCGCGATTTTTAGAGTTACATTTGGTACTAGCAGAGATGAGTGAGGTCTCGCGCTTGTCACTCCAATTGTGGAAATTGCAGTTAGGTGG
This sequence comes from Poa pratensis, assembly GCA_947311845.1. Classification (NCBI taxonomy): domain Eukaryota; kingdom Viridiplantae; phylum Streptophyta; class Magnoliopsida; order Poales; family Poaceae; genus Poa; species Poa pratensis. The sequence goes on from CAMZMU010000040.1 coordinate 34,902,289, forward strand.
CGGCAGTGTGAGCAGTTCGAGGTTGGTCGCCGGGAAGTTGATTGGGTCACAGGGTCGACCTTAAAATTTTGAATGTATGAAAACCTGGATGGGGGTGAGGTTTTTCCCCCTGGCTGTGTTACCATGAAATCGAGATGAAGTGTTGTCTGGACAAGGCTGATGTTTTGTCCTAATTTGTCATGAAATGGTGGTAGAATTAACTTGAATTTATAGTGGAAGAGAATATGGCTTCATGCAAAGGTAGCAAAGGATTGATGTTTGATGTCGGCCTTTTGGCGCCAATAGCACAAACAGAATTAGGGCAATCTGGTCTTCTTACCATACTTATGGCGGCACTGAACAGGAAATTGACATTGGGCATAATTTAACATGTTTAGGATGATATATTGCAGTCCAAGAAAATTGCAATGTCATGTAGCGTACCGATGGCAATGGGTACCCATTACCCGCATACCCAGCGGGTATTTACCCATTAGGGTAAGGGTTTGGTAAAAAAACTTTACCCATGGGTAAGCAAATGGTTAAAAGTGTGTACCCAGTGGGTATTGCGGGTGCGGGTATGGAAAAGTAGTACCCATACCGCATACCTACATACCCATCTATTTTTGTTTTTTGACATATAAATCCTTGGTACATAGGGTTATTTTAAGGGGGAAATCTCAAAATATTAACCAACTAAGTAATTCTCGCTTGTTCCCATACGTGCGGCCACTTAATTTTCGCCTGATTCACAATTCTCAGGCAGTCCTCACCCACGTCGTTTCGTCTCCAGTCTCCACTACTTTCAGTACGATATGGCAATCTCCCTCCCGGCTCCTCGTCACCGCCCTGCCCTTCCCCCAACCAGGCAGCCACCAGCCTCCGCTAGTCCGCCATCCCGCCCTCTCTCCGTACACACTCCCCTGGACGCGGTAGCCGGCTCGGCCACACACGCGTCTGCTCGCCATGGACACTGGTGGATGCGAGCTCCACGTGGATGAATGGGTTGTTTGTTGTTCATTTTCATATAAATTGTGCTATTTTATTGCTTCTTTTCATACATATATGCGTCGTTTGCCGAATCAGAGAATTAATGAGCATACATGTCGATGGTTTTCTTATACATTATGGATGAATGACTTGTTTGGTGGTTTACCTGCGGGTATTAAATACCCACGCGGGTGAGGGTATGGTACAAAAATTGTACCCAGACGCGGGTATGGGTGTGGGTGTGGTTAAAATACGAGGATGCGGGTGCGGGTTTGGTTCAGCTTTACCCACACCCAATGGGTGCGGGTGCCATCGGTATGTAGCGGTATATCAATCTTCGGGCTGCTCTTAAGCAAAATCTACCATAAAATTATGGATGCCTTGGTTTTTAGTTTACTTATTTGACATTGGTTATCATGCACATGGATAGAAGGCGTCATTAGGTCAAGTTGCAATTTGATAATCATAATTTACCTGTTTTGGATTTAAAAAACTCCAAGTGAAGAATGGGTATTAGCAATCTATTCAAATGCGGGTGATCACTAACAGAAAGAACCATGATGCTAAGAATTTGTGATCAGTTGGTCCTTCCAACTGCTCTGTCATGCCTAAAACTATGCTCTGTGATTTTGTTTTGGTTGTTGAGCAATTTAGATTGCTCTTGGCGATAGTACTTTGCAAAATTGCTCGTGTTGAATGGCTTCATGGTATTGTAATTAGTACTGACTGACTCAACACAGGTCTATTCTCTGGATTGGACTCCTGAAAAAAACTGGATAGTCAGCGCCTCACAAGATGGAAGACTAATTGTATGGAATGCTTTAACAAGTCAAAAAACACATGCCATAAAGTTACACTGTCCATGGGTGATGACATGTGCTTTTGCACCCAATGGTCAATCTGTCGCCTGTGGCGGTCTTGATAGTGCATGCTCTATATTCAATCTTAACTCGCAAGTAGACAGAGATGGGAACATGCCAGTATCAAGAGTACTTACTGGGCACAAAGGCTATGTTTCGTCCTGTCAGTATGTCCCGGATCAGGAAACACGCCTGATTACAGGCTCAGGTGACCAAACGTGTGTCCTGTGGGATGTTACAACTGGTCAAAGGATATCAATCTTTGGTGGCGAATTTCCATCAGGACATACAGCTGATGTGTTAAGGTAATTGTCTTTTTCCCATGACTCATTCAATTGGGCATCATGATTGTCTTTGCAATATATTTTCTCTTAATTCAAGACAAGTTTTTTTTGCACGCTGTTCGAATTTTATTGATTAAGTTGAGTTGGACAAAGTTTCACCGTCACATTGTCCGACTGTGTAGTATTTGTGAAGAAATGATAGGTTTCACCTTTTCTGTGCAAGTTTAATTTTAAGAGCTGGCTGTAATTAGTAATGAACTAACACATAGTATGAATTGTCGCATGGCACCACATGCAGCGTTTGGTCTGCAAGACTTATCCCTCAAATGTTGATGATTAAAATCAACAATGGTTTAACCACTATCAACTAATAAAGTTTACTTTTAAGAGCTGGCTGTAATTAGTAACGAACTAACACATAGTATGAAGTTGTCGCATGGCACCACATGCAGCGTTTGGCCTGCGAGACTTATCCCTCAAATGTTGATGATTAAAATCAACAATGGTCTAACCACTATCAACTAATCAAGTAGTTCATCTGCATGAGGCAAATGCAGTGATACGTTTGTAGTGTGGCTCATGCTTGTGTTGTAGCTTGTAATATACTGCTGAAGGTGCTCGTCTAATCTGATATTTATTTGGAAATATATGTTGCTATTCTGTATGTGTGTACTGGTTTCAGTTACAAGTGTTCTGATCTACTATTTTTTACCCATTTCAGTCTGTCCATCAATTCGTTAAACACAAATATGTTTGTATCCGGTTCATGTGATACAACTGTAAGGCTATGGGATCTCAGAATCGCAAGCCGGGCAGTTCGAACATATCATGGACATGAGGGTGACATTAACAGTGTCAAGTTTTTCCCTGACGGCAGAGGTTTGGTACTGGTTCAGATGATGGTACATGCAGATTATTTGACATGAGAACAGGACATCAACTTCAAGTGTACAGTCGGGAGCCAGATAGAAATGATGATGAACTCCCTACTGTTACATCTATCGCATTCTCCATATCAGGAAGACTTCTTTTTGCTGGATACTCTAATGGTGACTGTTATGTGTGGGACACACTTCTTGCTGAGGTTTGCATTTTACACCCCCCCCCCCCCCCCCCCCCTCTTTCCAGGAATTTAATTAATTATTACTACTTAGATACTGGGAAGAAATCCACACATCTAAAAGGAAGACTGGTCGAGTTTTACTGCAAAGCTGTAGCTGAGTTTCGTTTTGTTGAAAAGGAGTTTGACCATGGTACAGTTTATTTACCTTACAAAAGTCAGATCAAAGTTTAAAAATTCTAAGCCTGGTTACTAACACCACTAGTTTGATCTTTGAATTACATAAGCTTAACTTCATTATAGCCCAGCAATGATTTACCTTTTGATGTGATTGTGAAGCTGTAACTATCAACTAAGAATTAACCACGTCGGAAAAATATTCAGTTACTGAGAAATAGCTGCTTTCTGTTTCGAGATATGCCTCACAAAATAAAAATCATGATAACGCATGAAGTTCTGTTTGCATTTGGCTGTTCTGCTTGAGTAATACATGTCACATCTTATGTCATTAAGTTTCTGCATTATCTCTATGTGTAATTCATGCATTCGGGATGCTGAGATGTTGTTGCAGATCACCTTCTATTAAAAGATGACTGTTAATAGGCTTTAAGAGGCTTCAGAGAATAAAGTGATCAAGTCATTCTTTTGTTTTTGGACTCAGGTCCCTATGTGAACCTTTTGTTTCCTTCCTATAAAAAGCTTAATTGAATCACATATTCACATGTTGCGGCTTTATGAGCTAAAGCTGCTAGGACCAGGCTTGTTGGGTTTGGTGAAATATATAATATCTGCTTCATCATCTTTATGCACTGATTATACTATTATCACTTCTGGTTGACTTGTGAATACTTTTTAAAATGACTCAGGTAGTGCTTAATTTGGGAACTCTCCAAAACTCTCATGAAGGCCGTATAAGCTGCCTTGGGCTGTCATCTGATGGGAGTGCATTGTGTACAGGAAGTTGGGACAAAAATTTGAAGGTAATGAAGTGCTTTCGATACGGAACAAAATCTTGTTGATTTACTTGATCAATTGCATGGCATGGTAAACAACTGTTGTGCCGTAGCACTAAAAATTGTGGTAGAGAGGAACTATCAGTTGTAGGACAAGATATTACTCCATCTGTCCCATAATATAAGACGTTTTGGCAAGATAAACAACTGGCCAAAACGTCTTATAGTGTGGGACGAAGGGAGTACATCTTATGCTCTAATTCCTAATTAGTCACTTGTCCATTGCTTCGGTTATGTTTTGAAATAATTTGCACATTGCGGGGCACATTAACTTACTGAAAAGGTGCATGTTTGTTATTTGCTATATATCGTTTGTTTAGCTGTCTGGAAATCTTGCGTACTTGAATGCTAGTTGATGATTTCCGATACACATTCCCAAAAAGTGACATGAAATATTTTTCAGTCAACTCCAGCATTCTAATCTTCAAACTGTTGTTGAAACTTTTCAGATTTGGGCCTTCAGTGGACACCGCAAAATAGTCTGAAGCCCAGTGTTCTTTTCCCATGTTGTATGTTCCTCATTGCGTGTTGAGAATGATGGCCAACGCAACAGGTTCCTGAAGATGAATTCGTTGGTTTTGTAGCATAGAATCTTGTGTATCATACCTTATGTCCAATGGAAAATACAGTTTGTCGGCTGAAAGACTGCGTGCACGTGATGTTCTCGTACCTGGCTAAATCAGCGTACTGTTTATAGAGTTAACAGAATTCAGCGCCCATGTTATCTTTTCTGCCCTTCCTCTGTACAATTATTTCAGCTCTAGAGAAGTACTACCTTGGCATGTCTAATGTAAGACTCGTTGTCAGTTTGTTCGTCTCTCGAGTAAGGAATACTATCAGCTGCGTTTCCTGTGTGCACGTGTGTTGCATCTTTGATGACTCTCTTATACAGTTATACTTGACTGAAGTAGTACAAAATAAGGTGCAGAAGCAAGAAGTTAAAAATACCTTGATGAACCCTAAACCCTGTACTGTCAACGGCGTACGTCCACGGGACGACTGATTAAACAAAAGTTCAAGCAAGACGATCGAATTGTATCATACTAGAATTTAGGGTTTCCCTAAAAAAAACTAGAATTTAGGGCCAGCTTAGAATGGGTGTTGAATTTTCCTTTGATCCTTGAAAAAAAAGGCGTGGGGCCAAGTGGAGCATATAGGCGACGAATCTTTTTTCGCTCGGCTCTCCGTTATGCAGCCGGGTGCATCAAGCCCATCAGGCCTGCGTGCGGAAATCAAAGCCCAGTTAGCTCGACGACCTCGTCTCGAACCTGCGCTGTTGGCTGTTGCGTTGCCCGACCGCTGCTCGTATGTTTAGTCCCACATCGCCGAGCGAAGCAGGACGCGGGGCGAGGCTGTGCTATAAGAAGGCGGGGTTGGCCTGGCTTCCAACTCATACCTTTCTCGGCCTTTTGGCTAAGATCAAGTGTAGTATCTGTTCTTATCAGTTTAATATCTGATATGTGGGCCATGTGTCCACAACGATATTAAATTTATTTTTTCTGGGGGAGGGTTCACCACAGTGGCTTGCCACTGGGACCCTCAAGTGTCGCCTGGGCGTTGCACTACTGCCCAGGCCCGGCGCACCCCAACCAAGTTAATTAAACTGTTTGTTTTGATATCTTCTATACAGGAGATGAACTTCTAGAATAAAAAGAGAAGAGAAGATACTTAGGATTTCTAAATAAATTCCCTTCAAATTCCTCCAAAAATAGTGCTCCAATCATTGGTTTCACCAGGTATGTGAAGAAAACTGTACCTCCGTGTCATCCATAAGCAAATAATTCACCATTTAAATCACAAGGAATATAGCTTCAATTAGGAACAAGTGATAAGTATTTTCCAAATTTCCTGCTGATGAATAACTGAATCTATGCTTTCCATTTCGGTTAGTCGATGATAGTAGCTTTGATGAGGCAATCAAATTACATGTATTGCATATAGGAAGAGTACATCACTGTGTTGTCAAGATTCCATCAGTAATACGTCCTATGTTTACAGGAAAGAATGAACTTGTAAAAGATGATCACAATAATATTCCTAGTTTTCTTGTGGGTTGGAAGATGGCAGCAAAGACAGCTAATCCTCAGGCCCCAGACACACGTTCCTACGAGCACGAAAAGCAAGTCTCTGCAAAAAAGAAAAATCAGGGAGAACGATTATTACAGCTAAACAGTAAATTTGACACTAGTTGGGGATGTCTAAGATTAATAAAAGATGATCCCCAGGTTTCAGGGAGTTCTTACCGAAACTTTTCTGGAGTAGGCTTTCAAACCTGTGAGAATGCGAATGTAAGTCGGCTTCATGGATTGCTTAGTCGGGATTGCTCTGAGGTTTGGAACAAGGTAATCCGCAATAATAATAATAATAGCGATTCAACATGATTATTATTTTACACATATTTCCAAACAGAAGATAGGAATGGAAATTCTGAACTATGAGAGATAACTCGTCAGTTTACATTAGATCAACCATTTTGTTCAGATCGACACATTTGGCAACAGTGAAAATGTGTGTTCACAGTGAAACTGACAGATGAATAACGTTTGTCGGCCTTGCGAGATAGTATGAAGAACAGGTTGATAAAGGTTTGCATGAAACCCACGCTTTGCAATTTTTGAACTTCTTAAATGCAAGTATGTATAAAAGGTCAACTTAGGCCCTTCAACGTCATATCACAATTTTCAGGAATGTACAAACAAGCCTGGAGACCAGAGACCAGGTTCAAGCTAATCAGTTGGACATTTCTACACACCATAAGCTAAAGACGATTACTTCTAAAGCAAAATAAAAGCTGTAGAATAAGAGCCAACACTGTTCTAGAAAATAAAGGAACAATGGCGGAGCTCTCACCACATCAAGAGGTTAATATATTGATGAAAAACTTGCCTACCAACAGGAAAGTTACAATTTATTAACCATGAATTACCGTATTAACAATGGTAAACAAATAATGACATCATGGTTATCCCTTGTTTTGTGGTAGCACCAGATATAAGATTAGTTGTGACCGTGCCAGGCTGCAGAAATTAATTATGTACTTTGTTTTAGTGCGTAGATTCCTTCAGAGTTATAAGCAGATTGTCGAGACAAAACAATCATTTTCTAATGCACATATCCCATGGCCCAATTCTTACAACCTTACACAAACTAGATATTTAAACCACACCAATGACTAATTATCCTTGCGCGGGAGAATGATTAGGAAGTCTAGAATACCGAAGATACCAAAAGAAAATGTGTAACTATGTACCGATAAATTGTGCACCATGACATTATTCACTTCATTTATCTGCAACTCAGCCTGCAATTAGAATCATGTTATTTCTCCACACAATTTCTGATAAGGCTCTGTGATATGTACAAGTAGCAGGAGAATGCTTGCTGCCTTGGCCACAACAATGGAAAAGAAAGGAAAATAAATTACAAGTAAGTTTTGAGTACTTAATACAAAAATCCATGTCATTGAAGACTTGGTGTCTTAGAACATCTAATAGGATCAAACGTCTAGTCCAAGTGCACAAGAATAGATCTCCTATTATTTTCCCCATGGATGTTTACAGCTTTACATTGTCCCAAATACTAGTTTGTTGCAACGATAAATGAGAAACTATTTGGGAATTTCAGACAGCCCTAGATATTGACAAACGTTACCTCAATGTATTGTTGAATGTTTGTGCTTTAAGGCAATCGACAATTTCTTGAAGCTACAATACAGCAAAATAGTTTTCTTTTGGAACTGAAGCAGTTCATTATTTCTGAATGCTCCATTGGAAATGTTCAAACAGAAACTAATCATTTCAGGATATATCATTAAAAGTAGTATTATCTTTACCTGTACTTACAGACTTGATAAGGAGCACACCACTTGTCTTCGCTGCACCATAAGCGGCAAACCTGTGATTATCAATCATAATTACCTAGAATTCAAGACTGATAGTTCACCAAAAGATATTGAGTTTGTCTCTTCAAAACATAATTTTGTTTACAACCTTCATTTAATCCAAATAACTGATACTGTGGCATGGTTGTGCAAATTCAGTATGAAGTACAACACACACTCATGTGGAGAGGGAGGAAAGGAGATACTCGTATCAGCATTAAAAAAAACGGATATAATACGCTGTGTTCAAATCCACAGGTTCATACTATACCAGCAGTTAAATGAAATAGCACATTCCTCAGCTGAGTATCCAGAATCACTACACAATAGAGCAAATGGAAAATGCTACCTTGGGGTTGGCCTTCCATCAGAGCCAGCACTAGTGGAAAAGCTGGTTCCACATCACATTTGTATTGCCTGAGATGGCAAGACGATGAATGTTGGTAAAACGAGAACATAGCATCAATCCAAGAGCGTTAGTGGCGATCACCTCACCAAATCAAACAAAAAGGTCAATCAGTTATTGGTACTTGTAAGTACAACTGAATAAAGGCGTTCTGCTAGTTCAATCCTTGCAATGTAGAGAATGTAAATTAGATGAGAGCTTCGGCAGAGGTTTCCACCAACAGGTTGTCGCTATATGCATTTGATCCAGCATTGTTGATCTTCACCAACAGAAGTAATCAAGAGACTCCAGTTTTTATGGCATAAAAGATGCATCAAGTATAAGCAGTCACAGAAAGCCGATATATGATCTTTCAAGAACAACAATGTAGATTGGGCAGAGGTATTCCATATGCAGTTGCATACAACAAGCAGCTAGTGGTTATCATGGGAGCCTGAGGTATTCCATGGAAGTAGAAGCGAACCGAGGTAGTCCGATCAAAAGATGCTGGGGGTGTAGTGAAAGACTGCAACACACTAAGACTACAGTCCTTTGGTCAAGGTTCTCATATGCAGAAGAATGCAGCCAGACCCTACTTAGGTTGCCATGCCTAGTTTCGGTTACTCGAGGACAGATATTCTAACAGCAATTGACTGGAACTCGAGGACAGATATTCTAACAGCAATTGACTGGAAAACGTCAATAAAATTCCTTTGCATGGGACAAGGGAAGGACGTGGTCCTGGCATCTCAAATGTACACACACCAAGCATCAGTCAGCATCCGCACACAAACAACAGCATGAGGGGAATGGCAAACCACATATGCAAGAGGTAACTTATCTAAGAATCAGTAACAGGATAAATTACAATCACAAACCATCTGAGTAAATTTCAGAATTATGGACGCAACATTAATTTGCCGAGCATCAAAGATAATGGCAAACCACATAGGCAGGAAATTCTAGAATTTATCTAGAAACGACTGACACCCATTTTTAGCCCAGATAAATTACGAATTTACGATCACCATAAACATCTTAAACATTTGCAGCGTTTATAGACGCAGCATGAAGTTCCGGACTGCCAAGACATCACGAAATTCCCAATCTAACATCACCACACACGAGCATCAGAAGGAAATAACTATCCGAGAGTTCCACCACCATATCCTAAACAGACCAGATAACTAGAGTTATTTATCAAGGATCAGAGTTCAGACGCCAGTGGAGCCGAACCCTCCCTCTCCCCTGACGGTGGCGTCGAGGTCCTCCACCTCCGCGACCTCCGGCGTGGCGATCACCTCGAGGATCAGCTGCGCGATGCGGTCGCCAGGCTTCACGGTGAAGTCCACCTCCGAGTGGTTGAAGAGGATGACCCCCACCGGGCCACGGTAGTCCGCGTCGATCACTCCGGCGCCCACGTCGATCGAGTGCTTCAGCGCCAGACCTGACCTCGGCGCTGCAAAAACCAGACGGGCATTTCATCAAACACCCGAGGCGCAAACAGAAAGGAGACCACGAGATAAAATCTAAAAAGGCATCTCCATAACCCAGGCCAGCAGCAAGCTTACCGATGCGCGCGTAGGTGCCTTCTGGGATGGCGATGCTGAGGTCGGTGGGCACCAGCGCCTTTCCTCTGGCCGGAACGACCGCGTCCGCCGCACTGAGATCCAACATAGAAACAGTCAGGGAACCCGGAAAAGAACTATCGGCGAGGTACTTATGTGGAGGTCGGTGACAATCGATTACCTGGAGAGGTCGTAGCCGGCGGCGAGGGCGGAACCGCGACGCGGCAGGATGGCGTTCTCGGAGAGCTTCTTGACCTTGAGCAGAGGCGCCATCTTGGTGATCTTGTGGGGAGGCTCGATCACGGAGTCGGCAGCAGCGCCGTTGGTAGCGGCCATGGAGACGGATGGGAGGATTCTCGGGGGCCGTCGGCGAGATGGGGGAAGAGAGGAGTTGTGGAGGAGTTGGCGGTGAGGGCGGCCGTGGTTGCGGGGGGCGATAAATAGGGAGGCGGCGGCGCGGGAAATGGAACGGATGGCGCCAAATTCTCCCGCCATAAAATTTCCCGGTCGTGCAAAGGAAAACTCGGTCTCCAACGAGCCGGAGTCGGGACGCGAGCGGCCTGGGGCTGTGGGCCAATGCCTAAGGGACGCGGCTACACGCGAGTGGTTTTGTGCATGTGGGTTTTTTTTTTCTGCAAAGTTTTTGTACCGTGCGTCTCTATCGTGTGTTTTTTTCTAAGCTGCCCTTTTCAAAAAGTTCATCCACTTTTGGCATGTGGAAAAAATTTCAACCTTGTTGTTCCATGGGAGTTTTGCCAATAGTGTTAGGTGAGCTGGACATTAGGGATTTAGCCGTGTTCGTCATAAAACTTGTCTAGTGCAGACCCTAATGGATCGAAGATGGCTAAGTTTTTGGAAAATAGACAACCAAACTGGTGTAGTTGTGCTGTCGAAAACGCACCCTGCTTTGCGGGATTTTCAAAGAGTCATAAGTGGTTGAAAGTTTTTCCACGAGGTAGAAGTGACTGAAAATTTTGTAAATGGCTGTTTAGGGACAAAAAAGATGTATGTATCTATACCGGATCTCAAACTTGTGTTATTTTCTTCTTTTTAACCTGGTTTCGTACAACTTGTGTTGGGCTCTTGAGGATGTTCTGTTTTTACATTGTTGTAGGGTTGACGAAGTGTCCTTTGTTTCTGTCATTATCATGATAAGAAGAGTAACTCGGACCTTTTTAAGGATCCTTTTATTCAAAAGAAATTATAAATTATTTGTGGAGTGGTTCCTTAAAAGTTTTACTTATACATTGATCGTTTCATTCACAAGATTTGAAATTTTAGAAAAAATAAATTCCTAAGGATTTACTTGGACCCTCTTTTGGGGCAATTTTTTCCTCCATTCAAACCCCCTACTATAATTCTTTTTTATGTGATGTCAAACACTATTTGATAGTCATCTTCTATATCTAAATAGCAAAGCCCCCACTAAAAAAAATTCTCTCAACATGCAGCCTATCCACCTCATCAAACATCCATATGCCCCGCATCAGTGTATTCCACTATCTTCAATGGCGGTCTAAGCGTCATAATTCAAAAAAAACAATCAGTTCATGAGGCTTGATGATAGCCAGGCTGAAGCTTGATCTTCTACATTCGACGACTTATGTTCCTTCAATTCAATGATCACCAAGAGTGCGAGTCTGTTGTTTCCTCTCTGTAACGAAGGCTTTATGGCAATGGCATTTTAACATGCATGAGCTTATTGATGTAGCCCAACATAGGCCACCTACACCAAGTACACCAATTGGCCCCATGACAAGATCAAGAGTTAAAGCTCTCCATGATAAGGTGAACTCACTCCTATCTATGTGTGATTTAGACACCCCTTTGAATGGTTTGCTACTTCATTCGGAAACCTTGTGTATACTCAGGAACCACCTTCATGAAGATCTCCAAGAAAGTGTAGAAGCTGGACCAGAGATGAGCCAAGGAGAAGAGGAAGAAGTACAAGCTGATGGAGAAGAAGTCCCAGGCAGCGGTACTACCGTCGACACATAGCGGTACTACCGCCGCCCACCTGATGATCGCGCTGAGGCAGAAGAAGCTCCAGGCGGCGGTACTACCGCTGCCAGGGATACCGCCCGAGCTACCGCCAACTCCATAAGAGCTTCTGTACTCCCGTCGGTACCCGTCCGGTAGCAGCATCGTACTACAGCCAAAAATAATTACTTGTAATCTCGAAGAGTACACCGGTACTACCGCCGGAGCCAACGGTACTACCGCCCCTTGCCAGGAGCGGTACTACCGCTAGCACCAACGGTACTACCGCTGCACCCTTCAGGAATTCGGGCCCAAGCCCATGTAACGTCCCACCTACCTACCCTTCGCCCATTAGACTATAAATAGCCCTCCTCTTCCTAGGGTTAGGGTTAGACTATGGGGGAAATCGCCGCACACCGCGTCTCTCCGTGCGGCGGGTGCGTATCCGTCCGATCTTACAGCCTGTCTTTCATCATTATCGCTCCAAAGCAAACGACCACCTCCTTATCGCTCCAAACTCCAAAGCCAACGACCACCGCACAATCTCTCTCTCATCTCCCTCGCGAAGACCAGAAATCAAGAGGGGCGGAAGGAGGCGGCGAGATGTGGGCTTCCAAATCAAGGGTTCGTTTCTCGTCGAGGCCGCGGGGAGCAGCACAGCGCCAGGCGGTTTAGCTTGCGCCGCCGTCAACCGATGAGGAGCTGAAGGAAGCACGACCACCGCAAGGAGGCGAGCAGTGCGACGCGGCAGACCCCTCTGGCCGGTCATGCACGACGTCGATACGTGAGGTTGCAGCCTGAAGGTCGCGGGCGTCGTCGCCACGCCGCAAGAGGTCGTGTCGCGAGTTGCCGCCTCCGAGGACCTGGCTGATGCCGATGGTCGGCACGTGTTGTCGCCCCCTCCGAGGACCTCGCTGGGGCCGACGGCCGTAGGACGTGCTGGTCGGCGTCTCCGAGGTCCCCGCCGGAGCCGAGGGCCATCGCACGTGCTGGTCGCCGCCTCCGTGGATCTCGCTGGGGCCAGTGGCCGCCACACATGCTGGTCGCCGAGAACGTCACCCGGGCCGATGGCCGCCGCGCGCTGGAGTAGCCATGCCGTCTTTGGGCCATGGCCGCCATGAGGCCAAGCTCGCCATGGAGGGTGTTGATGCACTTAGACGTGGCAGCGACACCGACGAGGTGAGTGTGCGTTCGTGCCATGCGCCCATGCACATGGATGTAGAAGGAAACACCTTGCCGCTGCTGTCAACCCCGCGCTCCCTAGTGTCGTCGTAGTGCCTTCATGTCCGCTACACAACACAAGGCGAGTGTGCATCGCCATGGATGATTTTATGTGGTAACCAAGTGAAATTTATATGTCAACCATGTGTGATTTATTTGGTAACCTAGTGTAGTCATGTGTGGTTTATCTGTCAACCATGTAGATTTATATGGTAACCATGTTTAGTTATATGTGGTTTATTTGGTAATTACGTGTAGTTTATTTGTCAACCATTTGTAGATGTAATTATGTGTGGTTTATCTATCATCCATGTATGTTTTATTTGGTAACCACGTGTAGTTTATCTGTCAACCATATGTGTTTATTTGCGGTGCATGTCTTAGTTTCCGGATGACTTTATCTTGTTAAGACATGGTAACCAAGTGTAATTTACCTGGAATCATCCTTAGATGAGATGGAAAGTGTATCTAAAATTTAGATGAAATGGCAAGTGTATCTTTTTTTTGGATGATTTCACATTGGTTAAAATGTGGTAATCAAGTGTGGCAGCTGAACCGGAGAACGTGACGGGTGCTTTCGAAAAATCTGATACCGTGTCTGAACAATATGGTAGCCGAATCGGAAAACCTGGAGGGCACATTTGAAAAATCTGATATCTGTGTCCGAACAATATAGTAGCTGAATCGAAAACTTGGCACATTCGAAAGATCCGATAGTTGTGCCTGAATAATGTGGTAGCTTAACCGGATAACCTGGCGGGTGCATTTGAAAAATCTGACGGGTGCATTTGAAAAATCTGATAGACGTGTCCGAACAATGTGGTATCTGAACCGGAAAATATGATGGTTATTTTAAAATAATATGTTAGTTGTCTCCAAATAATGTGGTAGCTGAACCGGATAACTTGGCGGGTGCATTTGAAATATCTTATAAACGAGTCCGATGTGGTAGCTGAACCGGAAAATATGATGGTTATTTTCAAGAGAAATGTTAATTGTATCTGAACAATGTGAGTTAAAATAGAGACTTTGAAATTTGTTTTTAAAACCCCGTAACCTTGCTGAACAAATATGAAAACTTCGTCGGAGAATCTGAAAAAATGCCTTTTGAAAGTCCGGTAAACATGTCTAAATATAACTATTTCTAACAACACCGGAGTTGTCTTAAAGCAAAGTACATAATTTGGACTAAGTATTTAAAAAAAATGGCAGCCAAATAAGATAACAGTTGCATGTATATGAGAGCATTGCGCAGTCCCTATTTTATTCTCATGATTTTCATTTCCAAAATCTGCATGCAGATCTCTTGGTCTACTACCGATACAACCAGTGTTGCTGACGCTGCAGCTTTTGACCGTGTGGCGACGTGCTCGCGCTGAAGCTAGCAGGCTAGTGTTGTTCGTTCGGTAACAAGGATCGTCGTACACATACGTACGTAGACACACGCGCGTACAGCTGGCTACAGAGGCCGCCGCACGGAACGACATAAGTGCGGCGCCGCTGTGTAGCACCGTCCTAGACTATGATATGATTTGACTTGTTGAGCTGTGCTCCATCTTTCCCCTTGTGGAAACTAAGACCTCTCCGAGGATTCGAATCCCAGGTTGTACAAGGCCTCTTCTTTGTAGTTGCTACTCACCAATCTCACACCTTTGTGGATTCTATTGGATCAGTGGACCTACCGGTGAAGAGAAAAAGTTCCAATTAAGAGCAATATTGACTTGGGTTGTGAGAATCGAGGGCTACCCTCGGGGCCGGTTATCGATTGACCTTTTTTGTAGGTGTTTTTTTGAATGTCAAACTTGCGTATATTCATCGGAAGAGTACGTACAATATACGATACACAGGCAAGAACTGCCAGAGAAAGAAATCCAGCACAACAGCGCACACCGCTGAACCACCACGACGGCCGCCGCCGCTCTCCAGCACCGACAACGCCGGCGAAAGAGAAGAAACAACGCCGCACACCACACTGGAAGAAGGAGTGCCCCACGCTTGTAGAATCCGCATGAGCCATCCGACGCCGGAATTTGAGACGATGAACGAACCTCGGCCAAGACGCTCCGCCCTCCAGATCCATCGCGCCATCTCCCCTGCACTGGATCCACCTCCGACCGATGAAGCTCCTGTACAAGCAGCCACCGCACCCGACGAGCACCGCCAGAGCCAGGCCGCACCACCTCCAGATCCTCCGCAGCAGAGCCAGAGCACACCTGCAACGACGAAGAGAAGACCAGAGGACAAAAGCTCGACGCGCGCCGTCTCCGCAACAGCGAGCACGCAGAGAGCACCAAAGCCCACCGGATCCAAGGATCCAGGAGCACAAACCGCCGGAAGCTCGCCGGCTCCGTCCCAGAGGACCTCGCCGCGATGGGGAAAAAGCTCCAGCCACACTCCCTTTATTCCACAGCGCCGTCGCTACCACCACCCTGCCGACGCCGCTGGAGAGCCCTACTCTACTATCTACAGGCCATGAGCATAGATCGGAGGCCCCTCCACCCTCCCGCCGCCACAAGGACGGCCGGAGATGGAGGAGACCGCCGATCCAGCCGCCGGCCGCGCGAGGAGAGAGAGTTCGCCCCTTTCGCCTGTCGGTCACCTCGAGGGAGAGGGGAAAAGAGAGTTTATTTAGGGCTTGTTTAGTTAATTTCTCCTTTTTTTGTAGGTGTTGTTAGTTACCCATTTGTGTTTTACCCGTCCCCTTGTGTTTTATTCTCGATCTCCTTTTGTGTTCTTCGCCCGTGTTCGTCGTGTTCATCACACCCGCCCTCAATCCGTGAAGATCGGGCCTCAACCCCCATCACTTATGTGGTGTACAAGCGTACATAATTAAACTCGCCCACCAAAGCCCTCATCCTATTTATTGATTCTGCATATTATGTCTTGATACACATCACTTGGCAAGCACACCACGCCTCTACACAATCTCTATTTCTGTCCGGCCGTGCCAGTGGCAAGACATGCGGCATGCACTTAGCGCTGCTGTATTCTAATTGCCTCTCTTCTGTCAACTCACTCATCTTTTTTTTCAGACAAGGTATGTTTTCTCAGCTTGCCGATAGGGGTGCAGAGCTACAACTTCACCATCGGGATGCTTGCGAATATCAAGGAAAACTTCCTTACCGGCTCACATGCCATTACTCTACCAGGTGTTTTGCTAATTCATCTACTTAGCAAAGCTTTGATGTTCTTTGTGGCATTTGTTTTTCTGTGCACTTGGATTGTGATATGTAAGAATTGTTTTTCCTCGACAACTTTCGCATGGTGCAGCTCACCACCAAGGCCTTGCATGCTCGTCGTGTGCCAATGGTGCTTCTCAAGATCGACATCGCGAAGGCCTTTGACACGGTTTCTTGGCCGTTCCTCATTGCGATCCTCAAGCACATGGGCTTCGGCGAGCGGTGGATTGAGATTGTCTGCTCGATCTTCCGCACCTCCTCCTCTCGGGTTCTTCTGAACGGAGTCCCTGGCAGGCGATTTTGGCATCAGCGCGGAGTCCGCCAGGGCAAACCCCTTGCGCCTATGTTCTTCGTGGCGGTTATGGAGGCCCTCAACGCCTTTTTTCGCAAGGCGGAAGAGGAAGGCATGTTAGATCCAATGCCCTGCCATGGGGTGAAGCACCGCGTCTCCCTCTACGCCGACGATGTCGCCATCTTCCTCTTGCCGACCGCCGTGGACCTGGGCGTCACGAACGCGCTACTCGGATGTTTTGGCGCCGCCTCCGGTCTCAGGACCAATGTGGACAAATGCATCGCTATGCCGATCCGCTGCCAACATCGCCATATCGACACGGTGACCGTCGTGTTCCCGTGCCAGGTCCACCACTTCCCCTGCCCCTATCTGGGCTTGCCGCTCTCCTATAAGCAGTCGTCAAAAGTTGCGTTCCAGCCGGTGCTCGACAAGATCATCAGCCGCTGCCCCTCCTGGAAAGCTAATCTCATGGGGCGTCAAGGCAGACTTATCCTGATCAAGACCGTTCTGTCCTCGATCCCGGTCTACCACTCCATCGCCTTGGAGCTGCCGGACTGGTTCATCAAGTCCTACGTGAAGTGCCTCCGCGCGTTCTTCTGGAAGGGCACAGAGACAGCCAGCGGTGGCGACTGTTTGGTGGCCTGGGACGCGGTGTGCAGGCCGGTGGACTACGGTGGCCTCGACATCCCCAACCTCGGGATCATGGGTTGGGCCCTCCGACTACGCTGGGAATGGCTTCGCTATGCCCCTGATCGCAGCTGGGCTGATCTCCCGAGCCCCACGGACCACGTCTTAGAGGGGTTTTTCGAAGCGTCCACCTATATTGTGATCGGCAGCGACGCCCAGGATAGGTTTTCGTGCTCGCTGGTTAGATGGGCGTTAAATAAAGACCATTGCACCGCACCTCTTTGCGGCGGTTAACTTGGAGGCCAAATCCTCCCGCACGGTCCAGCAGGCCCGCGCCAACGATGCCTGGATCCACGACGTCACCGGCATCCTCACTGTTTCGGTCCTCTCCGAGCTGATCCTCCTCGTCAACATGATTGGCGCCCTCCCACCGCTCACCACGGCTGACGACCGTGTTATATGGAAGTGGACAAGCGATGGCGTATACTCGGCCGCCTCGGCCTACAAGGCTTTCTTCATCAGCATGGAGTCCTTTGTCTGCGGCAAGCTCGTCTGGACTGCCTGGGCGCCTGGAAAGTGCAAAAGCCTGGCTGCACCTCCACGGACGCCTCTGGACTGCGGACCGCAGACGACGCCATGGTCTGCCCTCCCACACCACATGCCCTCTTTGCGAGCGGGAGCCGGAATCTGATGATCATCTCGCCACCGCATGCGCTTTCTCGTCCTCTATTTGGGGCGAGATCCTGCGAAGGTGTGGCTTTGCCACCCTCATACCCAATGCCACTCCCGTCGCCGTCTGGTGGCCTGCTGCGCGCCGCAGGCTGGGGAAGACTCGCCGTAAAGGCTTCGACGGCTTGGTTCTCCTCGTCGTCTAGAAGCTTTGGCTGGAGCGGAACACCCGTGTGTTCGACGATAATCCCTCCACGATGCACGTCTTCTGCACCGACATAGCCAACGAGGCCCATCTCTGGAAGTTGGCCGGCGTGAGGGGATCACGCCCCTCTGGAGATGAGTGGCCTCCCTTAACTTTCGCTGTTGTTTGGTTTCAGTGTTCTTCCCTGTAACTTTTTCTCTCTGTTTTTCGCACCGCTTGTTAGGGTCTTTTGACCCCCCGTGTACTCTTTGTTCTCTTCTATCTATCGTTTTGATACGCGAGGCGTGTCGGAAAAAAGAATCGTTTTTCACATCCGAAAATTACACTATGTGCTCCAAATGTCTAAATATAGATGGCAGCTCAACGAAACAACTCATATTGAAATTGTGCTCAACTTTATTTTCCCTGTTGCGATGTTGTAATTGTTCTCTTTGTACTATGCTAGACAAGATTTTATACATTGGCATTTCAGTCCCATCTGGCAATGTTAATTCTTCCATATAAGATTGCTTTTTTTGGCATTCCGAGGGCAAAGTTGTAGCTTGACCGACGAGGGCGTTGGTCTTCTAAGGGGGGAAGGATGTGAGATCCTGGCTCAGGGCTTAATAGGATTGATAGAATACTCATATTAACAAGTTGCAACTTGTTTTCCGGAAGATCATCTGGAAAAAAACTCCGAGGTTAAGCGTGCTTGGCCCGGAGCACTCCCAGGATGGGTGACCGACTGGAAACTCGTTCCCAGGTGCGCACGAAATCGTTCCCAGGTGCGCACGAGTGAGCACAAAGTGCGCAGAAAAGACTAATGTTGATCTGTGGGCCAGTCTAGAGATCATAGAGAGCTGCCAGGGGTGACAGGCTCGGCCCGGGGGTGGGCCGGGTGTTACATAGCTCAGCACCAGCTATTCGAGATTGACGAGGCTGTTTTGAAGAACATGATCGCTTGATGTGATATCTCCAATGACCCAACTTTCCTCAAACCAAGCAGTGCGATGATTCTGTATTCCTCTCGTGACATGTTCCCATTTGTAGTGTGCATAATTAATTGTCTACAGGATGGGTGACCGATCGGGAACTCGTTCCCAGGTGCGCACGAACTCGTTCCCAGGTGCGCACGAGTGAGCACAAAGTGTGCATAAAAGACTATTGTTGATCTGTGGGCCAGTCTAGAGATCATAGAGAGCTGCCAGGGGTGACAGGCTCGGCCCGGGGTGGGCCGGGTGTTACATAGCTCTGCACCAGCTATTCGAGATTGACGAGGCTGTTTTGAAGAACATGGTCGCTTGATGTGATCTCTCCAATGACCCAACTTTCCTCAAACCAAGCAGTGCGATGATTCTGTATTCCTCTCGTGACATGTTCCCATTTGTAGTGTGCATAATTAATTGTCTACGGGTTCATATTTGCAGCAAGTTTGTAGAGGAAGATGTACATATTGACCTTGCTAATAGCTATTGCGGGCAACAAAAGATCTCAACTGTTTGAATTCAGAGTAAAACAACGAACAATTTTTCTGCTCCCATGTCTTCTTAAAATATCTGCAACGCCATGATTTTTTCGGCTGATTACTATCATGACAGCGTTTCTGGTATTTACCTTAGTGCCCAAACATGGATGCAATTAATAGGGCATCCCTCCTGTTGTTTTGCTTTGTACAATCGATTCGGGATGTCCACCTTCGGTTGAAGTAGAACCACTTTCAGAAGAGGCATATATATTCATGTATACTTAATTATATTCGTTATTAAGATTATTACCATAATGTTAAATCCAATATATTACTTTATCTTTCAGCTATATATTTATTGTGTTAATTGCAATAGGACGGACACAAATTTCAGTTAGAGAAATCATGACAATTTTGCAAGTTTTTACACTTCTCTATTTAGTACTTTAGTCGGCGCTTAGCGCATAGTGGTAAGCAACAAATAAACGATTAAATTATCTTATTAGCATTAAAAATACCAGAACTAAGATTTTATTTAATAATCTTTTTACAAGAGTAATAAAATATAATAATCATTCTTAGAAAGATTTCCCGCCGCAACGTCTAGTTTATATAGTTTTCTAATCCACTAAGATTCAAGAGGGCGTGCATGAATGGGTTTTCAAAATCATGCCAATCAAAGATGACATAAATATGTAACGTGATGAATGGTTTCATCTTCACAACAAGTTGCAATGTTGGTAAATAATACTTGCTCATAGTCACCAAACTGTCCTATTTTGCAAACAAAAGCTGTTTGTACCTATTCTCATTCCGTGCTTCTCCTTGTTTGACACTCTCACATGAACAAACTTTCATGTTTTATATCCCACAAATTGGTTAAGGAATGTTGGAAACTCTTTGTACTGCATGCAAATGAAAGGGAGGGACTAATAGTGTCGAGGTTGAATTATGATCACATCATTTTTTGCATTTGATTGTTCTTTTCTAGATGAGATAATATCTTGTAAATGTCATAGTTGATGTTAACTTTATTCAGTTCTCATGCTAATGGTTAGTAGTTAATGAAACTTGTGGTATATAAAATGAAGTGTGTGCTGGCATTGTTGTGGTCTCTCATTAGTGGCCATTTTCCCCTCTTGCTACCATTTCACGTACTAAGTACAGTATATTTTGCTTGTGCATCAAAATTCCCTTAAACCATAGTTGTTTCATTCATGTTCAACATATCTACTTATAGGCGACATTTCACCGCCACTCCAAGTAAATTGTCATCAACACACCAAAAACTTACAAACTTACGCATTTTGGGTTGTTCATAACTCGTGGGGAAATATAAAAGGGGGATAACCACGAACTTGACATGGGCAACCACCCTTAGTAGGATTAATAACAATAAGAGAAATATCTCTCACTTTATGTTTTTGCTCACTTTTGAAATAACACTCCTCCCATGGAAAATGCTAATGTTGGAGGGTGCCGAGGATTAGGTTAGCCATGGTCTCAAGATTTGCAATAGTTCAGAGAGAATTTTCATTTTGTAAATTGTACTTTAAACTTGATAAAAAGAAATAAATACTTTCTCTGATCCGAAAAATGTGTCGCCAGCTATACTACCGAGTTGTACTACGTGAGCTTTTTTCCAGCTGACATTTTAAACGGATCGGAGGGAGTAACAAAAACGTAGATTTCAAAAGGGTAAAAGAAGAAAAACAATAAGTGAGGAAGTGTGCATGAAAGAAAGAAAAACAGGAAAACAAATTAGGTTTTAGGTATAGTTTAGGTTCTATCTTGAAAATATATCATAAATATGAATGAATTCATATTTTTAGTTTAAATTATTCGTATTTAAAAAACAATTGGGAGCGCGGGTGGGGGAGACAGTCACAACAGACCGGCAACACGTGCTCCCAATAGTATCCGTCCGACGAACTTGTCGGACCGTTGATTGGGGACGCCGGTGGAGACACTCTTAAACTTGGCAAAGTGTGGCCGAAAACCAAATATGGCCTAAGTCGGCAGATTAGGTCTCTCATGTTGGTGGAAGCGATGCCCCTGATGGGGGGCTCGGTTACATGTTATATAGAGTGGGAAAAGCCCCCACTAGTGGCATTTACAAGGGGATATGCAGAGGAAGGAGTACTACTCCTTGCGTGTTCATATGGATTACAATTAAGTCTAACACCCCCCTTAATCTAAGCTTGGGAAAGATTTAGATTACGTTTTAACTCATTCAGCTTTGGAACTGGCAAACTTTTGGTGAAACCATCATCTATCTGATCGTTGGTAGAGATAAACTTGATGTCTAGTTGTTTGTTGGCAACCCTCTCTCGAACAAAGTGGAAGTCAATTTCAATATGCTTGGTACGGGCATGAATGACTAGTTTAGCTGAGAGATAGGTAGCCCCAAGATTATCACACCAAAGGCACGGTTTGTATGACATGGGTACACCAAGTTCTCGAAGAAGTGCTTCAACCCAAATTATCTCTGCAGTGGCATTAGCCAAGGCTTTATATTCGGCTTCAGTGCTGGATCTTGACACCGTGGCTTGTTTTCTTGCACTCCAAGATATTAAATTTGGACCAAAAAATATGGCAAAACCTCCTGTAGATCGCCTGTCATCAGGGCAACCAGCCCAGTCTGCATCAGAGAATGCACTAAGGAGTGTGGATGAAGATTTGTTGAAGGTAAGTCCAACTCCAATTGTTCCTTGGATGTACCTTAGAATCCTCTTTGCTGCTGTCCAATGTATAGTAGTGGGTGCATGGAGAAATTGAAACACTTTATTGACAGAGAAGGATATATCTGGTCGAGTCACACTTCTGTAATGTGCTGTCCTCAGGGCCAAGAGGAGACCCTTCTCCTAGTTTTAGTTTATCAGTAGTGGACATGGGTGTTGGACACGGTGTACACTTGCCCATGCCAACACGAGCAAGTAGATCAACTGCATATTTTTCTTGGGTCAATAGAAGTCCATGTGATGTTTTCTTTACTTCAATGCCCAAGAAGAAATTTAAACCACCAAGATCTTTGAGAGCAAAGTTTTCACTTAAATCATGAAGTAAAGCAGAAATGGCCTTGTCTGAAGAGCTAGTCACAATGATGTCATCGACATATATGAGAATAAAAATGATGATGCCTCCCTTGTTGTAGATAAATAATCATGTGTCAGCTTTCGAGGGTGTAAAACCAAGATCATGTAATTTGGAGCTTAGACGAGAGTACCATGCTCGCGGGGCTTGTTTCAAACCATAGAGAGCTTTGTCTAGCTTGCAAACAAAATTTGGGGTATTAGGATTTTCAAACCCAGGTGGTTGTTTCATGTAAACCTCCTCTTCTAGAACACCATATAAGAACGCGTTCTTGACATCAAGTTGCCGCAAACTCCAGCCTTTGGAGACAGAAATAGCTAGAACAAGTCTGATAGTAGCAGCTTTGATAACAGGACTAAAGTATCTTCATAGTCTATACCATAGCGTTGTTTGAAACCCTTTGCAACCAATCTAGCTTTGTACCTGTCGATGGTACCATTGGCATTTTTCTTGATCCGAAAAACCCATTTACAATCAATTAAATTTTTGCTTGACTTGGAGGAACTAGATGCCATGTTTTTTTTTGATCAAGGCATCATATTCTTCTTGCATAGCTTGTCGCCACTGTCATTAGCCATGGCCTCTTTAAAAAATTTAGGCTCTTGTGTAGATGTGAGCATGCACCATTTAATTCGACCATCGGTAAATATTTTGGGCTGTCGAATTCCTTTGGAGAGGCGAGTACCATGCGTATGAGCAGGAGGTGTAGCAGTACCAGGAGCTTCAGAGATAGTAGTAGCAGAGGATCCGGCTGACGTGGAAGATTCCCTGACAGGGGCTGATCAGCAGCCATGGGCGCAGGAGATCCCGGAGTAGTGGCTGAGGCAGAATCAGCCACAGAGGATCCTGACGGCGACTGTTCATCGATGGAGACAGTGGGGGACCGAGCTGGTGTGGCAGTTCGCTGTTGGCGCGGAGGCGTGCGCCAGCTCTGCTCAGCTTGCGATCCCGAGAGATCGGTCGACAGCGAATCTGCAGGTTGGCCAGCTTTTGCTGGTGGCACACGGGGGGACATCCGCGACGTGGTGGACGCCAGATGGCCAGGAGAAGCTGCGCGATCCAAGGGAGATTTGTCTCCAGAATCTGCAGAGGAATCATTCTGAAAAGGCGTGCCAGAGCTGGAATTTTCTATACTGTCCATTGTAGCGCCTGTTGCATCATTTGATGTACCGTTTTCAGCAAAACTTTGTGAATAATCCATAGTAGTCGTCTCTGGTATATCCTGTGGATTGTTAGCAACAGGCACAAAAGGCATATGATTACCAATATTATTTACACCCCCATAATTAAAGGTTGGAGAGGTCAATTGTGGAGGAAGTAAGAGAAGTTCTTCTCGTAGACGATTTCCAGCATTAGGATGAAGGGATGCAAAAGGAAAGACACCTTCATCGAACACCACGTCACGAGAAATATAAATGCGACCAGAGGTGACATCAAGACATTTGACACCTTTGTGAAGGGGACTATACCCTAAAAACACACACCGTTTAGATCGAAACGCAAGTTTGCGTTTGTTATATGGACGAAGATTTGACCAACATGCGCACCCAAAAATACGAAGAGAGTCGTAATTGGGCTTGACTTGGAGGAGTCTCTCTGTGGGAGTTTCAAGATTCAAAACTTTAGTGGGAAGCATGTTTATTAGAAATGTTGCAGTGAGAAAAGCTTCATCCCAAAATTTTAAAGGCATGGAAGCATTAGCAAGTAGAGCAAGGCCAACTTCAACAATATGACGGTGTTTGCGCTCAGCCGAACCATTTTGTTGGTGAGTGTGAGGACAAGAGACATGATGTGTGATGCCAACTTTTTGGAAAAAAACCGTGGAGTTTTTCATACTCACCACCCCAATCGGTTTGCATTGTGATAATTTTACGACCAAATTTATGTTCAACAAGTTGCTGAAAGTTGAGAAAGACTTGATAAACATCAGATCGTTTCTTTAGCAAATAAATCCATGTGAATTTGCTATAGTCATCAATAAAGCTTACATAGTAAAGATGTTTGCCAACAGAGGCAGGAGCAGGACCCCATACATCCGAAAATATCTGTTCCAAAGGAACATGAGATACACTTGTAGAAACATGACAGGGAGTTGATAACTCTTAGCTTGTTGGCAAGGATCACATATGTAGGGATTTATTTCAGGAGAGTACGACAATTTATTTTTTCTAAGCACTTGTTGAACAGTAAATGATGATGGATGCCCGAGACGACAATGCCATGTCGACGACGAAGGCTTTATTGAGACAAAGGCATGCTTGTGCGACCATGTGGAGATAGGCACAAGGGGATAGAGTCCACCACGACAAGGACCTCTAAAGATGATTTGCTTCGTGGCCAGATCCTTAATCAAAAAGAAAGAAGGATGAAATTCAATGAAAGCATTATTGTCTAGAGCAAGGCGATGGACAGATAATAAATTTTTGGATGCACTAGGAACATGGAGCATGTTCTTTAATCGAATGGAACTATGGGGGGTAGGTAATATTGAGTGACCAATATGCGCAATTTTCATACCTGCACCATTGGCGTTGTGAACTTGTTCATGTCCTTTGTAAGCGTCATGAGTTGTCAGTTTATGTAATTCACTGGTGATGTGATCAGTGGCGCCAGTATCCATATACCAATTGTGTCAACTCCATAAGCACCTTTTTCTTCAGTATAAGAATCATCTTCATCATTGTTGTCTGCATAACGCCACCAACAGTCGCTTGCGGGGTGCCCAAACTTCTTGCATATTTGGCACGTGACATCACGGTGTGGAGGTTGAGTACGTCCGCGACCACGACCATGTCCACGACCACCGCGACGTCCCTGCCCTTGACGACCACGTGAGCGACCGCGGCCACGTCCTTGACCACCACCGTGATTGGGATGACGGTAGCCAGAACCAGAGTTATGAGTTGCCATATTTGCTGAAGATGTGAAGGCACCCGAAGACTGTTTGGATACAGACAACATCTTCTGACGAAGGTCAAAAGCGATGAGTTGGGCGCACATGTCGTTGAGGGTGGTGCTGGGAACTGCATTAATCGAGGCAAACAGAGGTGTGTATTCTTCATCGAGACCAGCAAGGATAAAATCCCGAAGTTCATCATCATCTACAGTCTTGCCAGCCGCCACAATTTCAGAGGCGAACCCCTTCATCGTGGCGATGAAAGCCTCAGCAGTCATCTCAAGTTTCTTGGTGTTTGACAAAGCACCACGAAGATAGGAAACACGAGCCCTTGATTGCGTGGAGAAGAGCTCGTTGATGATAGTCCATACCTCGGATGCATGTTCAATGTCGAACACCCGAGCGAGAAGGTCTCTGGACAGGGATTTCGTCAGAAAACCAAGGGCGATCTGATCCCGAGCAAGCCAGTCTGAATACGCTGGATTTGGGACGGTTGTTGTGCCGCTTTCTCCTGCTGAAACCTCCATTGTTTTTGCAGGTGCGAGGTCGGATCCATCAAGTAGACCCATGATCTGGGCACCGCGGAACGCAAGCATAACCTGTGCCTTCCAGAAGAGGAAGTTGTCGCGGGTCAATTTCTCCGCTGGCGGGGCGCTGAGGGCAGCCGTGAGGGATGGCGCCGATGTTGATGAGGACGCCATTGAGGGAGGGAGGGAGAGGCTATTTCGTTTTCAGTCGATCGGAGATGGATCGACGAATTTTTTGTGTGGTTTCTTTAATGGATCGCTGCGGCAGATGAAGAGAAGAGGAAGGCTCTTGATACCATGTTGGTGGAAGCGATGCCCCTGATGGGGGGCTCGGTTACATGTTATATAGTGGGAAAAGCCCCCACTAGGAGTATTACTCCTTGCCTGTTCATATGGATTACAATTAAGTCTAACATCTCAGAGATGCTCATAGAGGTACACTCAAATTGTGTGGCTGTCAACATCGCACAAGACCTAACGGTCAGATCATCCAAAACTTGTCAGTTTAAACCGTTAAATTGCAGGGAAGCTTACACATCTCTGTTGGGAGGTAGGACGCTCACACACTAGTGCTCTGACAAAAGTACGTTCACACACTAGTAATGCATCGATCCACCAACGACGCTGCATAAATGTGTCCATGCAGAGCAACCCAATCAGCTAGCGTACTCTCCTGAGCTACTGACAATGCCCTTCTCTCGCCTCCTCCTCCTCGGCCTAATCAGCTCCGCGGCCGCGAGCACCTTCGCGGCGCCGGCGCCACCATGGTGCGAACTCAGCAGCCTCGTCCCAAAGCTGGCACGCCACTGCCAATCTGACCCCGACGTGCCTAGCTTCCTTCACAGTCCCACAGCGGAGTGCTGCGAAGCGCTGGTGGCCTCTCTGCTTGCGGAGCAAGAGGCGGCCCTCCCGTGCCTCTGCCGTGCGGCGGACGACTCACGGCTCGTCACCGCCAGCCTTGATGCCAATCGTCTCTTCGCGCTCTACCGCGGCTGCGGCAAAGGCAAGTTCGGTAGGGACCCCGACTTCGGCAACTGGCACTGTGAAGGTATACATGCAGTTCCTCTCCTCAACAATATTCCACATTGCCCATCGGCCCTGTTTCCTCTGGTTTTTCTTGGCCCCGGCCGCGAGTTCCTCATTGGGTCGATTTGCTTGGTTTTAATTAGTGGAGAAGACAGGGGACAGGGCGACGGCGATGTGCCGCCCGGCAACCCATGCCACCCTGGTGTCACGGTTCTGCGTGATAGACAAGCGTACTGAGGAGTGCTGCTTGGCAGTGGTGCCCGCCGTCGGACTCACTGGCCGTCCGCCCTGCCTCTGCCGCCTCGCGGCAGAGCCGCAGATCGTCACCACCGGCCTCAACGTCACCGGCATCCTCGCGCTCTACGCCGGCCCCTGCGGAGGCCGTTACCCTGTAGGCCCGGACGCCTGTAAAGGTTGGCACCTCCCGCTCCCGGCCCCTGTCCTGGCGCGTACGGTGGCGGCATCGCCGTCGTGCAAGCCCAAGGCCCTTGCTATCTCGATGGTCTCGTACGTGCTCATGGATCCCACCGCCCAGAGCTGTAGGGGCCTGGTTCACCTCGTCGACCTCGGTGGCGGCGTCCCGTGCCTCTGCCGCGCGGCTGGCGAGTACGTTACCATCACCACGGGGCTAAAAGCCACGGACCTCCTCGCGATCTACAACGCCTGCGGAGGACTCCGCCTCGGAGGGGCCGACTGTGAAAAGTATTGAATCCCTAATATTTTGTTGTATTGATCTGCACCCTGATGGGGGTTTATATAGGAGTACAAGGGGGTAGGAGACTTGGGGTACAAGATGATCTAACCCTAATCAATCCTAGCCGTACATATACTCTAACATCCCCCCTCAGTCGTAGCGGGAGTGAAGCGGACGATTACGACTGGAGAAGTCTTGTGCGTCCGTCGCCTCCTCCACCTTGTCATCATCGCCGTCCCCTTCTGGTTCCTTCTCTTCCCTCGCGCAGTCACAGTGGGAGTGTCATGGACGCAAGGGATGACGCGGATGCTGTCGACTGGAGCTCTTGAGTTGCTGTAGACGTGTGTAGGATGTTCATGTCGAGGTAGCCGAGCGTGATGTAGCCGTGGTCGAGATTGTCGCGGTCGGTGTAGCCGATAGATCCGAAGGCTCAAAAAAAAATTTGCGCGGTTTTGGGTTTTGAGGCGGCGGCGGCAGGGTTTCTGCGGCGGCGGCGGGTTTTTGGGTGGCGGCGGCAGGTTTTCTGCGGCGGCGGCGGGGTTTTTACCAGGCGGGCGAGGCGATCGTGCGATCGCCCTAGCAGAGCGCCGGCGAAATTTTTGGGCGACGGCGGCAGGGTTTCTGCGGCGGCGGGGGGGTTTTGTTTTTTGGCGGCGTGCGGCAGCGACTCGCTTGGGAGCGGCGGCAGGCAGGCGGCGGGTTTTTGTGTCATTGTGCGGCGGCGGCAGGGATCTGTGGCGGCGGCGGGTTTTGGGTCATTGGGCGGCGTGCGGCTCGACTCGCGTGATGTAGACCTTGGCGCTGATTTGTGTTGGCGGTGTAGAACTCGATGAAGATCTTGGTGTAGTCGTGCAGCTTAATGGCGTCGTTGATTTGGCTCGGTGTAGATGCAGTGCAGATCGGTCCGGCTTGATGTAGACATCATGCTGGCGCGGGAGGTTGATTGATGTAGTCGTACTGGAGTGGATCACATCTGTGTCCGCGGTTGTGGCCATGTCGATGAAGTCTGGCGCGCTTGTAGATGTACCTTGGCTGGAGTCCGGCGCTCGTGCTGCTTGAAGACGTGATGCAGCTAGCATCCTGTGGTGCTTGGCTGCATGCATGAGGTACCTTGTGGATGCATGGAGTGCATGGCTTGCTTGGAGGCGCGTGGGGATGTGTCGGCGGTGCATGAAGCATGCTTTGCGTGGCGGTGATTCCGGCCGGGAATTTGTCAGACCGGACGGATTGCGTGCGCAGCCTTGCGACGGTGATTTTTGGGGCCGATTCTTCACTGATTCTCACCGGATGAAGAGGGCATCGGGATTTAGGGATTTATTTGGCCAATTTGGATCTAATCTATGAGATTGGAATTTCGAAATTGATCTAATATCTAATCTAAGAACCGATCCGATCTTTGATCGAGACCGGGTGCCGCGCCCCCGAGGAGAAGAGATTAATCTCCTCGGGGGCGGCGCGTTGCGGAAGTGGTGGAAGAACCTAGGATCGGCGTCGTGAGATTAACCGCTCTGATACCATGTGGAGGACAAAGCCGCCGCCTCATCGTGCGAAGGTATGATCTATGTCTCCATGCGAGTGATCTTGGAGGATATTGCCATGTTTCGTCGCTTGAAACTGTGCATGTGTTGTGTTTTGTGCAGGCTATGGACTACCGCCTCCCACCCCGCCACAGCAGCAAGACAGCGGTGCCATCCGCACCGGGCCGGACACTCTGCCGGAGACAGCTACGGCTTGATTTCGTTGTGTTTCGAGTGGGGTCGAGAAGGTGAAATTACGATCCGGTAGTTCGTAAAGCAGTAATGCTCTTCGGCCCTATCGTGTTGCCGATGCAGCCGATTGAATAAGACTCTGCTGGAGGAGACCATTGTATCCTCTGCTTTCTTTGGTAGCTCAACTTTGCTATGACCTGACACGTGCAAATTCTAGTGTTGATCTTAATTATCCCGGTTAGAACTTAGAACTCAGAGAGGGACAATCTGATTTAGACATGGATTAATGGATAGTTCTCGGCTGACCGAGATTTGCTTCAAGTCTCGGTCGATCAATAGTTCGTTTTGTTTGCCTTCAGCGATAACGAGTCCTTACGAGTTACGACTATTGGGCCTGTCTTTTTTTTTTATTGGGTTTGAAATGGGGGTTGCGCCTTACAACTCAGTACATTTAGTGTTGTACAAATTTCTATTTTTTTTTTGCCTATACTCTTCAACTCCGTGAGAACCAATATGCAGATTAAAAATGTGTGCAATTGCACATTATGGCCTCTAAGGTGCAACTACATATTTATGGCCACTATTGTAAAAAATACCCTAATGTGCAATTACACATTATGACCACTAATATGAAATTTCACATTATGGTCACTAATGTGCAATTACACATTATAACAACTAATATGCAATTGCACATTTATGAACACTAATGTGCAATTGCACATTCACCAATTAAGATGTGTTTAGGTTATGTCGCCTTCAAATTCACATACTATTTATACAAATTGCAAAGTACTGAGCAATTGCCTATTAATGTGCCAATTGAGCGTGGACAGTTTAGCTGGAATTGCATACTATTTTATTTAATGTGCAATTGCACATGGAGCGTTCAATTGCAATTGCTTGGTTGTTTTTGCAAAGAAAAAAAAACCACAACAAGAAACAAGCCAACACAAAGTCCAGCAAAAAAAATCAAAAGCCCAACAAAAGCTAGCAAACAAAGCGCAGCCCAACAAAAATCTAGACAACAAATTGATCGAGCCGTGAAACCATCGACCGAGCTATAAGGAAAATCTCGGCTAACCGAGAGTTAGCAAAAGCGATCTGATTTACGGAAATCGCAATCTGTCGATGGCTGTCTACATCCGCTATCTCACTCCGCGAAAACGTAAACGCAGGCTTTGACAGCATCGGGAAGCCCGAAGGCTGAAACCTTGACGTGAAGCATGACGAGGACGCCCAACATCGTCGGCCGGGTTGGCCTGGACGTAGAGGAGCGCGAGGTGGGCGCATCTGACCCACCTCGCTCTCAGGTATATCTGGCCATCTCCGGCCCGGCCCGAAAATACAGGGACTAGGCTTGCCCACGGGCGGGCCTGGGCCTTATATTTGAGCCCGAATGTCAGATGGGCCTGGGCTTTACATATTGGCATTTAAGGAAGAAGCCCGACCCGAAGCCCGGTGGATTTTGCAGCCAATGGGCGGGCCTGGGCCTGAGATTTTGATCGCGGGATTTGTTAGGCCCGTCCCATGGCCAGGTATACTCTCAGGGGACCTGGCGGCAAACGAAGAAGAAAATACATCGAATTTGATTAACGATTAGCACCCGAGGTGAGAAAGTGTGTATGAAAGGGGTGTAAGAAGAAAAACAATAGGTGAGAAAGTGTGTATGAAAGAAAGAAAAACATGAAAACAAATTAGGTTTTAGGTTTAGTTTAGGTTCTAACTTGTAAAATATATAGTAAATATGAATGAATTGATTGTTTTAGTTTACATTATTCGTATTTAAAAAGATAATTGGGAGTACTGGTGGGGGAGACAGTTTCAACAGACCGGCAACGCGTGCTCCCAATTGTATCGGTCCGACAAACTTGACATGCCGTTTATTGGGGGCGTCGGTGGAGAGACTCTTATACCTGGCAAATTGTGACCTGGAACTAAACATACCCTAAGTCGGCGGATTAGGTCTCTCGGAGATTGCTGATAGGGGTACACTCAAATTGTGTGGCTTCCAACGTGGACAAAACCCAACAGGCAGATCATCCAAAACTGCCCAGTTTAAACCATTAAATTGCAGGGGAGCTTACACATCTCTGTTGGGAGGTAGGACGCTCACACACTAGTGCTCTGACAAAAGTACATTCACACACTAGTAATGCATCGATCCACCAACGACGCTGCATAAATGTGTCCATGCAGAGCAACCCAATCAGCTAGAGCTAGATACTCTCCTGAGCCATTGACAATGCCCTTCTCTCGCCTCCTCCTCCTCGGCCTAATCGGCTCCGCGGCCGCGAGCACCTTCGCCACGCCGGCGCCGCCAGGGTGCGACCTCAGCAGCCTCGTCCCAAAGCTAGCGCGCCACTGCCAGTCCGACCCCGACGTGCCTAGCTTCCTTCTCAGTCCCACCACGCAGTGCTGCGAGGCGCTGGTGGCCTCTCTGCCTGCGGAGCAAGAGGCGGCCCTCCCGTGCCTCTGCCGTGCGGTGGATGACTCACGGCTCGTCACCGCCAGCCTCGACGCCAATCGTCTCTTTGAGCTCTACCGTGGCTGCGGCAAAGGCAAGTTCAGCAGGGACCCCAACTACGGCGACGAGTACTGTGAAGGTAACATGCAGTTTCTCTGTTTCCTCTAGTTTTTGTTGGCCCCGCGAGTTTCTCATCTGGGTCAAATTGCTTCGTTTAATTAGTGGAGAAGACAGGCGACATCGCGACGGCGATGTGCGGTCCGGCGACCCTCGCCGCCCAGGTGTCACGGTTCTGCGTGATGGACAAGAGAATGGAGGAGTGCTGCATGTCAGTGGTGCCTGCCGTTAGTCTCACTGGCACCCCGCCCTGCCTCTGCCGCGTCGCGGCAGAGCCGCAGCTCGCCGCCACCGGCCTCAACGTCACCGGCATCCTCGCAATCTACTCCGGCCCCTGCGGAGGCCGCTACCTAGGTCCGCACCTCGACGACGCCTGTAAAGGTTGGAACCTCCCGGTCCCGGTCCCTGTCCTGGCACATCAGGGAGCTACCACGGCGGCCGTCCTGGCGCCCACGATGGCGGCATCGCCGTCGTGCACGTCCAAGCACCTCTCTTTCTCGATGGTCTCCTACGTGTACGGGGACCGCACCGCGCAGACCTGCAGGGACCTGGTGTCCCTCGCCGACGTCGGTGGCGGCGTCCCGTGCCTCTGCCGCGCGGCTGGCGAGTACGTTACCATCACCGTGGGGCTCAAAGCCACGGACCTCCTCGCGGTTTACAACGCCTGTGGAGGACTCCGCCTCGGAGGGGCCGACCACAAAGCCGCCGCCGCATCTTGTGATGAAGGTATGCTCTGCAATCTGCCTGATTCCGGTATGTTTCATCACCTGAAGCGTATGCGTGCATTTGTTTTGTGTTGTGCAGGGTATGGACTACCGCCTCGCACCCCGCCGCAGCAGCACGACGGCGGTGCCATCCGCATCGGGCCGGACACTCTCCCGGAGACAGCTACGGCTTGATTTCGTTGTGTTTGGAGTGAGAATCCAGAAGGTGAAATTGCGATCTGCTAGTTGATCATGTGATGATTCCGTAATGGCGTTGGATAGCTCTTGTGGTCTCCTTAGCTTTAGACCTTTAGCTTGTAGCTGCAGAAGTTTGGTCTCTCGTTTCCTGACTGTAATCTCTAAGGTGCTACTGCGTGAGCTTTATTTGCTGAATGTTGGTGGTGCGTTTCACTGGTGGGATGGTTCTTTTGTTTTTGCTTTCTTAAAACTCTATCGACCTGCTAGCTGCTATGTCAGCTAAAACAGTTTATGTTGGTTTGCTTTCTTGAAGCAGGGCTTTTAAGCTTTCCCTCTAAAAATGCAGTAACGCTCTTCGAGATTTGATTTTAGACCGTAATTTTTTTAGGGAGATTTTAGACCATAATTAGTACAAGTATACTCCCACATGTCTCCTGGATCACATAGTTTCTGCGGCGTACATCCACACGGTTCGTGGCCCGATCCCGTTGCCGATGTCAGCCGAATATCCGCCGTAACCGAGCAGAACACTGTATCTTTTGGTTTTTCCGGCAGCTCAACTTTCGTATGAACCGAACGCGTGCAAATTCTGTTGTTCTAAAACACGCAAATCACGAATTATATTTCCCAATACAAATATCAGTTGCAGTGGACTCCACATACAGTCGTCTATTCTTCAGTTGAACTTGACTATCATGGCAATACTAAAGGAGATATCGGTTTGGTCATTTGCATCTTCGGTTGTTGTTTGTACATCCGGATTTTTTTCTAGGGAACAACACCTCTCTGCTGTTTTAATATTGTTATTTTGGATTTAATACAATGCACATACAAAGCTACTACATCTAATAACAAGACCGGAGGGGGGACTCCACCCCGGCTTTGTCATTAAGGTAGAAGTGAGCACTCGAACCCGAGACCTGACTCTTATGCGCATATGCACGGCTACCAGTTCACGGAAGAGTTCTCAGCTACTACATCTAATAGTTTACATTTGTTTTGCATTAAAGAATCAACCCATGGCTTGAAGTCAGCATGCTTCTTCCTCTTGACCCTATGGATAACCAGGGCCAACTCTCTCTTAAACTTAGTTCGGGAATTCTAAAGATTAGCTCAGACTCCTTTGAAGATATGCTAATTGTGTGCAGTCCATATTGCCCAAGTGGCCTTAGTCATGACTTCCATATACAAAGGGTGTTTGATTTGTCCTCCGAATC
The DNA here is from genome assembly GCA_947311845.1 of Poa pratensis. Lineage (NCBI taxonomy): Eukaryota > Viridiplantae > Streptophyta > Magnoliopsida > Poales > Poaceae > Poa > Poa pratensis. The sequence goes on from CAMZMU010000040.1 coordinate 34,936,573, forward strand.
ATGACTTCCATATGGGCAAGATGCTCTTGTATGCGCATAATCTTATACTAATTGTTTTAGTTTTGATTAGCTTGTTACTGTTTTTGTTATTTTTTTGAGATACCCAATGTTTAATTTGGAGAGTGGTTTATTTTATTTTAAATTTCCTCCTCTGACCAATGTTACTAATATGTTTGGTAAATGGTTGAATGGGATTGGAAAAAATAAAAACCAGAACTAGGATGGTGTATGTGCTTTACTTTGGGAAATTTTGAATTGTCGAAACGATGTTGTTTTTAACAAGACAAGAGTTATCCATTTTTTGTAGGTTATCCACGGGGCTACTCATTGGATCAACATATACTTATTCCTCCTTTCGGTGGAGCAACGGGGACATATGAGTTATGGATGCACTCGGTTGGTGGAGTTTGTTCGGACTATCATCAACCATTGTGGTGGACGGCAATCTAATAGAACACAAGATGGATAGACGCTCATTGTTTTCTGTTTTTATGGTTGATTCACACTGCCATTTTATGTGCTCTTTGAGCTATAAACTTTAACTTGACAAATTGGCAATAAAATCAGTACAATGTGCATCGCTCTCATGCAGAGACCTATACACACCCTTTTTGAAAAAAAAAGTCATGATATCTAAGAGAGGCATGTTCTCAGAGTCCAGCATAAAGATTATATGTCTCAAACAAATGGGAGTGAAAGGGTGGGTGAAAAAAAGGTGATCCATAGTGTCCAAAGCATGCAAGCCACACATGACACAACTGTAATCTGACAATTATTTTTTCTTTGAAGCATTGCTCTTGTGTTTAACCTATTATGGAGAAGATGCCATAAAAACACCATGTGTTTTTTCTGGCAGCGGGAGTCCTAGAACCAATTGTTTTTTTCCAGGTGAAAGTGATCAAGCTTATGCTAGTGATAGAAACATTCTCTAAATGAGATATGTTCGTGCTTGGCAAAGGAGGACAAATCGGGCCAAGTGACACGATCAAATTGCTATGCTTAGTGGAGTATGTCCATCACGTCATTCTCCTAATGACATGACCTCATTATTAACTGACAACTCATGTCCATGGTTAGGAAACCATAACCATTGATTAATCAATGAGCTAGTCTAGTAGAGGCTTACTAGGAACACGGTGTTGTTTATAAAACCACACATGTATTATGTTTCCGGTTAATACAAATCTTGCATGGAGAATAAACATTTATCATGAACATGGAAATATGATAATAACACTTTTATTGTTGCCTCTAGGGCATATTTCCAACATTTTGGCATTGAAGTCACTCGGCCACTAGTCATGCCACATCATAATGGACTTGCCATGGATGTTGCTAAGTGACAAAGCTTAATAGACATGCAATATATTTAGGCAAACTCTCCACCAAAATGAACATTCAATAGCTTTGGCAGGGGAAAAGAGTTCTGGTAGTAAGTGTCACATACAAGTCTAACCAAAGGTACATCATAATAATTGTAGATTTTTTTGTAGGTATTTAATAATGAGACACTTGTTCACAAGAGATAAATCAATAAATCCTAGACCTCCAAGTTTCTTTTGGTTTGCAGATCACTCCCCCTTGGAGGTATAATAAGAGGGAATTTATGTAGAAGGTAGGCAATGATGACAAAACTGAATTCACCATTTCTGGTCTGCCAACGGATGTTAAAACTAGGACAAGCAACAAGTATCTTTTGTATTCTGGTTACTAGGGCACAAGGTGCTCAGTCATACTTAGTTACGACTAAAGGGGTGCCAAAATATGTAAAACGAAAAATTCCAGGCTAACTGTGCAGAACGTTAGATAATTGCACGAGCAATTCTTCATAAAAAATCACTAGGAGAAATATTGGACTCGCACCTTTACTCCAGAATATTCAACCAATTTGTCAAAGACTTCTTTTAAGTGGCTTAGCTGAGTGACACACGATTACATAATCATGAGAGTTTCATATGCATATTGTACAACTATAAAGTCAACAATAAATGACATTTGGAGTGGCTCATGTAAAAAACCAACATGCAATTCAACATTGACAATTCTCTGAAGAAAATTTGCAACGAGAACAAAGAGTAGAGGGGAAGGAGGATCCCTTGTCTCGCTCCTCTCTTACATTTAAAGCTATCACCAGGACAACTGACTTTGGACTACTAAACAGTTAGGAGATCCAGTGACACCACTTATCCTCACAAACTTTTCTCTTAATCACATACAAAATGAAAGCATGTTCAAAAAAATTAAATCCTTTTTAAAATACAGTTTTAAAATGAAAAATTATTTTTCAGGGTTTGTGTTTTAAAATAAAAAATCAAATGTCCATGACAAACCGTTCTAGATAGTTCTTGATTTAATAAATGTATATTGATTAGTAGTAATATGTATGAACCGCATGATGACCACATGAAGTCTATTTGATAGTAGTTTGGTGATAATTTTTAGAGTGTGGTTCACTAGGGATATAGGCCAATAGACATTGCAGCTCCATTTATCTTGGGGATAAGAGCTGATATTTCCCCTTTTTTCACGTATTTTTGACCAATCCATTTATTTGGATTATAGCTCTTCAAAGCAGGATTTTTCTGTTTTTGTAATTTTTATAGTGCGGTTCATTAGGGATATGGAATTTTCACCACACAAGTTTTTATCAAGATTTAGCACTATGCCAAAAAGGATAACCAAAGGCCAACGAAAGACCCAAAACCACCCTACGGTGTGACTAGGAGGGCCACCGGCGCCATGGAGGGGTTCTCCTTTTTGGTCCTCCGATGTCGTCCAGTTTTGTGACCATGCCTTTGGTTTGACCTAAAACCAACAATATATATGCTCATTTTCGCGTATTACCAACGAGGTGGTTACCATCACAGAAACACCAAAACTGAGACGGAAACTTCGCCTCCATCGAAAATTGGAGGGGGAGACGCCGCCAGTGGCACCTCGGTTTCTCCATCAGCTCCTCCAACACCATCTTCACTGTCTTCATGATGAAGAGGGAGTAGTCCATCCCGTACTATGGGTTTGTAGCAGTAGCTTGTTCAATCTCTCTCTATGTACTATCATGTCTTAAAAACCATATGAGCCACCCTACATGATTATGGTCACATATCTAATTCCCTATAGTGGATCTTTTGATATTCGATAATTTACGAGATGCAATGTTCGGTATGTGTTTGATGTATTTGTAGATGCATATTATTACACTGTTCATGTGTGCAAGTTATGATCAAACTAGTAAACTAGAACGAGAGATGGGGAACGTTTGTGTTAATTAGTTGGAGTAATTTTTTAATAGTATCTGGACAGTGACAGAAAAATTGGTAACTACTATGTTTTTACCTTTGTATGCTTAACCCACTAGGGAGAATGGGATGTGGTGTGCTATATTTGTGCTACCATACTTATCAGAGAAATGACAGGTGAATCCAAAAACACTGGTCCATTTTTAATTGTAAAAAACAACTTTTACTTTACTTTATTATACTTGCATTTACATTTTGTACATTTATTTATTTATTCGAAATTGCAAAAACATTTAATTTCTTGTATGCTATAGTTTGCATATTGAGTCCCACAACAACAATACTTTTCTAGCACCATTGCATTTGCTTTATTTTATTTATTTATGTTTTTTTTCATCTCACGCACTGTGTTGTTTGACAACCACAACACGGCGGAATTGGCCACACAAAGATAACCATCTTGGAAGAAGAGAAAAAAAGAGAATACTATAGTTAATGTGTCGCCATGGTACACAAGTTGTTGACCCAACTATGTATGCGAGCAATGGCCAAGGCACTTTGTACACATGATAACCCGGGTCTGTCGTGCTTGTTCCTGTTGCATATATACTACTATCTCCGTCCCAAAATATAAGATGTTTTCGAAGGCTATTATAACCTAACAAAACGTTTTATATTTTGGGATAGAGAAATCAGCATAGAATGAAAAGTACCTCACTCAGCACGAGACAATCGCTGCTGAAAAGTGGACTGGGACCTACGATGTACCATAGTGGCTTATAACTTCATTGTTCATTTAATCAACCTTTTTCCAGCTCTTGTGGTCGATTTCCCTTCTCCATGACCCGCTCTCAATGCGAGAGGAAGTCTATGAAATGGCTCCTACCCCGTAAAGAGTGTCTATGTTGTACAATTCCATGGAGCAGGAGATGGTTATTTGAACTTCTGATACAAAAGTGTTGGGTGCCGTCGAGATATAAGAGCATCTCCACCGACACCCCCCCAAAGGCTAATCGGGGTGTCGGACACAAAAAACACTCATACCGACACCCCCTAAAGGCTGGGCCGGACACAAAACGTGTCATGTGCTCCCAACCACCCTCCCCCTGGGGGCTCTTCCGGGGGTGCCGGACAACATCCGGATACGACCCAACCCACATGTCACCCACTCTACGTGCGGACAGACGAACAAAGCGATCAACTGGGTGGATTTTCCGTGGCAGCACGCCGGTGTGTGGATCTACTGTTGGGATCCTCTGTGGCTTGGCACACGCAATATGCCATGTTTTTTCACCGGCTACTAAAATAAATTGCATAAAATATCTGATAATCCGATCTGTTTGGGGGTGCCGGTGTGGGCAGCACCGGGGATTGGCCAGACAAGTGTCCGACACCCCCAAAACAGACACAATTTAGGAGGTGCCAGCCAAATTTTCAGGGGTGCCAGTGGAGATACTCCAAATTCTTCGTTTGGGTTTTGATCCACGAGCGTGTCCCAAGGACTAGTACCATCCCTAATGACAGGTGGTGCCCCTTCAATCGGATGGGTTTTTCGGCAAGTGTTTTACTTGTTCGGATGGGTATTTTCCATTATAAGGAATGCGCATTATCAGGAATGAAGCACGTTTGTTGTACAAAATTCAAGGATATTTTATTTTACAACACTAGTTTTTGCTCATTTTGTTTTTGTCATCCTAAATTTTAACATCTTGGTTTTGCCCTGCTAGTTCCTGATAATACATCATTTTGCCTTTTATGGGGCAAAAACAAATTTAAAATAGTGAAATTTTGTTTTGGTTTTGTCGCTAGTGTTGTTTTGATTTTGCTTTTACCTCTTAACGGGAGAAAATGTGGTGAAAGCGAAATGTTAAAATTTAGAGTGGCAAAATAAAATGGATAAACACTAGTTTGGCAGAAACAAAAAATTCCCAAGACCAAACAGGAAGTTCACACATTTCTCTTCGGAGGTAGGACGCTCACCACAGTAGTGCTCCAAAAAAAAAAAGATCACACGTTAGTGACTCCCCATAAAACGCTGCATCACTAGAGATCCATGCACAGTGGCCTTCTCTCTCTTCCTCCTCGAGCACCTTCGCGGCAACGCCGCCTCCAGGGTGCAACCTCAGCACCCTTGCCCCAAAGCTGGCACGCCACTGCCAGTCCGACCAATTTGTTTTTTTGAACAAAACAGGCAACATTGCCTCATTTTATTAAAAAAGTAGGAGAGAATTGACCGGTTCATTAACGGGGAACCCGACCAATTTGTTGTCACCTTAGCCATTCATTACATACTGTACCGAATTTTCAGGAAATGAGGAGAGTTGTTAAAAAAAGACATCTATTTAAGGTCTTGGGCTCTTGGCATGAAGCCATGAATACCAAGACATAGTACTAAACAAATTAACTAAAAAATAGCTCAATTTACAATTAAAAAACACAAAATGTCATTGGGGAGAGCCCACAATTAGAGCAAGCAATATATATAGATTACAAACCAAATTAGGCTTAACAAAATCGTACCAAGCTATGAGATTGTACTAAGCAGTAATGACATAAACATATTAGGATCATGTGTTATCTGATGACCATTGTTACTACTATGGCCAAAATATTCTCAAAACCCCCCTTAAATACCATACTAGGACATTGTTAGAGTCAGCTTTCTTTAAATTGATATTAGCCATTGAAAGGGAAATATTTGGTTTCCGACTAGACTAGATCTAATTCTTATTTTCGGTTCATAATTGGTTTTGCACGGTGTTTACTAAAATAAGTATAATTTTCTCATACCAGGTCTACATTTTACATACCACAACTTAAATGGTTCAGCAGCCCGCCCTACCTTGTCTAAGGTAGCTTAGAACTTGTTCCCGTTGCATATAGGGCTATAGGCATGTAGCATAGGACGAAAAGTACCTTACTCAGCACGAGATGCTCGCTGCTTAAAAGTGAGTTGGGACCTACGATGCACCATACTCCACCTTTTTCCAGCTCTTGCGGTCGATTTCCCTTCGCGATGAGCCGTTCAATAGGGATTTTCCACTAGTAGGTTGCCCCTGGACTATCTTTGCCATCCAATTTTGTTGCAGATTCGTGCGGGTCAACTGGTCAAAGTCTGTGAAAGTTTTGCATTTTAGCCCCTGTGAAAGATCGAAATCAACCCGCACTCCACCGTTCCTATATATAGCACCAAACCCTAACCCTACCCCACAATCCCCACCAGCTCCTGTGCGCCGCCGCCTCGAGCCCTGTCCCCTGCCGCCCACCTCTCCACGGCCTACCGGCTCCGTGCCCTGCGGCCGCCGGCTCCGTTTGCTCCGGCCGCAGTCGTCCTCCGCCGGCTCCGTGCGCTCCGGCCTCCGCCTCCAACGCCGCCGCGTGGAGCCCCGTCCCCCTGCCGCCCACCTCGCCACGGCCTGCCGGCTCCGTGCGCATCGGCCGCCGTCGTCTGCCGCCGGCTCCGTACACGATCTATTTCTTCGGAGATGGCCAACCTCGCCCCGGATCTAGATCCGCGTTGGTACTAGCTTCTTGCAGTGAAGCGACTAGATCTAGATATGCGTTTTTGTGTTTTGATTCTTGTTTTTCAGTGGGAATTAGGGCTTTGATCTGCAGCCTTGGATCCGTGCCATGGAGGGAGTGAGGGCTTGCGCCGCAGCCAACCTTTCCCTGGCCACGAGCATTTCTTTTTTTCATTTCGTTTCTCTTGAATCTCTGAAGTTTTTGGTCAATTTTTTTTGGGTCGAATCATTTTCTGTGTCTGATTCTTGGTTTCCTCTATGAAAAATGTTCTATCCTCGATGAAAAAAAGCACATGAAATTTGTGTGGATCTTTTTTCGCACCGAATCTTTATGGATTCTTTGTGAAACTTCTCTGATACATTTGTGAATTCTTTGTGAAACTATTTTTGTAAATCTGTACATTTTGTTTGAAGTTTGATTCAGAACGAATTCTCTATGAAAATTGTATATGTTTAATAAAATGCAGTGAATATATTCTTAGTTCCAGTGAGGCTACTTTTCCAACATTCGAAATATGGGGGGTGAAAAGCTGACGGTGTGAAAGATTTATAAGTTGCGTTGCAAGTTTGTTAAAATATGTTGAATTTCCTGTGAAATATATGTGAATTATTGAAATAAAAGTGTACATATCTATTAAAATTATGATGAACGAGTAAATCTTCTATGAACATTGTACGAATAATGAGTGAAACTTGGACGAATAATGAGTGAAACTTGGAAAACGATTGAATCTTTGATAATCTCACAAATTTGTATGAAAAGTGCGAATATATATTGTTGGTTCTGAATCCAGATTCGAAATCTGGGGATTTTTTTTTCTGACGATTGAAATAGAAAAACGTGATAATATCTGAAACGACAAGGGGTGCTATGCAAAAACAAAATGGACTAAAGATTTGAACTGGACCGAGGTGGGAGGGTCTCTGTGCAATATTTCTAGCACGAATCTCCAACAGAAGTCAAACAACTGAGGGCAGAGATAGTCCGGGGGGCCAACATACGTGTGGAGTTGCTTTTCTCTGAGCCGTTCCATGCCGGTGGAAATCTACGAAATGGCTCCTATTCAGCAAAGAGTGTCTATGTTGGGCAATTCCATGGTGCGTGAGATTAATTCTTCGGTTGGGTTCTGAATCCTGATCCGCAAGCGCGTCCCAAGGACTAGTACTATCAACAATGAAAAGTGGTTAACAGGAAGTTCACACATTTCTCTTCGGAGATAGGACGCTCACACAAGAGTGTGCTATGGAAAAAGGTACAGTAGGTTCACACATTTCTCTTCGGACTAACCCGCCCATCCACACTCCATTAATAGAGATCCATGCACGGCAAGCCAATTAACTGACAATGGCCTTCTCTCGCCGCCTCCTCCTCCTCCTCCTCCTCGGCCTAATCAACTCCGCGGCCGCGAGCACCTTCGCGGGCCTCTCGGCAGCGCCGCCGCCAGGGTGTGACCTCAGCACCCTTGCCCCCAAGCTGGCACGCCACTGCCAGTCCGACCCCGACGTGCCTAGCTTCCTTCACAGTCCCTCCACGCAGTGCTGCGAGGCGCTGCTGGCATCTGTGCCCGGACAGCAAGAGACGGCACTCCCGTGCCTCTGCCGTGCGGCAGCCGAGTCACCACTCGTCGTTGCCAGGATCGACGTCGCCCGCCTCTTCGCGCTCTACCGCGGCTGCAGCAATGGCAGCTTCGGCAGAGACCCAGGCTTCGCCAACTGGTACTGTGAAGGTATACGAGTTCCTCATTACTACTAGTTCACTACTCCCCATTGGCTCTGTTCCCTCTTTTGGTCGCGAGCCCCTCATTGCATTCTACCTTCAATTTGCTTGGTTTAATCAGTGGAGAGAACAATGGATACTGCAACGGCGGTGTGCACTGCGGAGACCCTCGCCACGAAGGTGTCACAGTTCTGCGTGATCGACGAGCGCTTCCCGGAGTGCTGCATGGCGGTGGTGAACACCGTCGTACTCACTGGCCGCCCGTTCTGCCTCTGCCGCGTCGCGGCAGAGCCGCAGCTCGCCGCCGCCGGCCTCAACGCCACCGGCATCCTCGAGCTGTACTCCGCCTGCGGAGGCCGCAGCCCCGTAGGTCCGCACCTCGTCGACGCCTGCAACGCCTGGGACCTCCGGGCCCCTGCGCTGCCGAACCAGGGTGCCACGACGGAGGACATCCTGGCGCCCACGATGGCGGCATCGTCGTCGTGCGCGCCCAAGACCCTCGCTTTCTTGATGGTCTATTACGTGTACAAGGATCCCACCGCGCTGACCTGCCGGGACCTGGTGGACTCCGTCGACCTCGGCGGCGGCGTTCCGTGCCTCTGCCGTGCGGCCGTCGAGAGCTATGCAATCAGGGCGCAGCTCAAGGCCACGGGCTTCCTCGCGATCTACAACGACTGTGGAGGACTCCGCCTCGGAGGGGCCGACCACAAAGCCGCCGCCGCATCGTGCGAAGGTATATATATGCTCTGCGCCTGCTCTTTGATCCTGGTATGTTCTCATCGCCTGAAACATATACGTGCATTTGGTTTGTGCCATGCAGGGTATGGGCTGCCGCTGCCGCTGCCACCGAGCGACAAGCCTCCCACCACCCCGTCGCAGGAGCACGACGCCGGCGCCATCCACGCCGGCCCGGACACTCTGCCGGAGACAGCTACTGCTTGATTTCGTTGTGTTTGGAGTGGGGATCGAGAAGGTGAATCTACGATCCGGTAGTTGGTGTAGCAGTACAGCTCTTTCGAGATTTGATTTTAGACCGTAAGTGGTACACGTGTGCCTCACATAGTTTGTGTCTTTCCGCGGCGCGCGTTCACGTATTCGTGGGCCTATCGAGTTGCCGATTGAACACAACAAAACTGTGGCGGAGGAAACCATTGTATCTTCTGCTTTCTCTGGTAGCTTAACTTTGCTACGACCTGAGGCCTGCAAATTCTAGTGTTGCTTAAACAGAACTCGGTGAGGATCCGAGGGACATCTGATGTAGGGAAATCGCAAGCTCTCGATGGCTTCATGCTTTGACAGCGCCAAGGATGCCCAGCATCGTCGGCCGGTCCACCGGTTGGCCTGGACGCAGAGGAGCGCGAGGTAGACGCACCTCGCTCTCTCCCTTTGTGAAAAAAAAAACCTTGCTCTCTGGGATCTGGCGGAATCCAGCATCGGACCCATGATCTCCAGTGGGGTTCCTCTGCTCCAGTTAGCCCACATCTATCCACCACCACCACCACCACACAAAGTACATAGAATTTGACTAACAATTAGCACAACCAAGGAATGTGTAACACATCCTTCTTTCTGATTATCTGATAGAGCCAGGTTAGCTCCATGCGAGTGCCACCGGGGAAGCTGCTCCACGCCGATCGATGAACGAACGCTGTAGCCCAGCTGCTTGCCGTCGGGTAGGGCTGATAGGTGCTGGAAACACCTGAACGAGTTCTTCCCAGTATACGTCATTGACGACTTTGCATGCATTGCTAATTTGCAATGGAGCTCAGAAGGTTCTCTGATGAACAAGAGCTTGACTAGTCTATTATATACATAATCCCATCTAAAAAAACAAAGACATCGTAGTGTTCAATACTGCGATGGTGCCGATGGAAGATGCCTGACCGTTGGGGAGTGCCAGGGTACTGTCAAAGTGGCCACGACGGTGCCGGCCTGTGGCGTGGCGTCCCGCTCCCGCCCGTAGCATGTTGACTGGTCGTCTCCGGCGGCAGCAGTTGTGGTCCTTGTACAGGCGGCGAGGATGAACAAGCAGGCCGTGCAGGCGTGGAAGGCCAGAAGCCAAGGTGGAAGAAAGCATTGCGCGCTGAGAGCAAAACAGAGACGCTGCTGACTCGGCTCTGTTCAGCAGTTCGGCAAAGACCAAAGTGAGAGAGACTTGTTCGCAATGCTCGTGCTCTGCTGCAGAGAGCTCGCGCGCTATCGTCCGATCCTGCCCCGTACCCGTACGGGGACTGTACAGAGATCTGGCACGGAGTCCACGTGAAGATGAGATCTGCTTAGCGTGGACGCGGTGACGGAGCCGTCGCAGAAGAACACTGCACCAAATCGTGGCTATCCAAACCGCCGCGGTCCTCTGATCTGACTGATATCAGCACCTCTTCCTCGCATATCGCTAGCTCTCCATTATTGTTAGAGCTTACTTCACTTCTGCACATTTGCACGTTACCTGTATGGCATTCACCGCAGATCAGAGGCAAGCTCCGATCAGCACTAGGCAGACAAACCAGTATGTATCTGATCGAGCAGGGAGACTAATCTACGCCAGTGTGCAGTCCGCCGCACCGAGGCAAAGGAATAAGGGAAGAAAGCAGCGGGCCATCACCAGCCAGCAGATTCAGAACTGACACAGGCAACATGGAAAACGGATTACCTTCATATTACAACAATGATGACAAACTCAAATCCGAAGAATCAGAATCCACATCTCGATTTGTAACACCGGAAATTTTTCACACGAAGGAACGGCACAACGGGGAGGATCCCCACATCTTGAACTAAAATAAAAACCTTCGGCAATTGTCTTCTAGAAAACCACCAAGGCTTCTACAGGGCGAGGAGCCTCCGAAAAGCATGCGGCAACTCGAACCTTTGCAAGGAACTTGCCAGGACCAAACATAACCGTTCGGGAAACAAAATTTAGTTGTCTCCGTTGCCATCATCCTCGTTGTCCCTTTTCCTCTTGCTTGGCAGAGCAGATCCTGTAGACTCTTTGCTCCCGTTGGTTTGTTTGTTTTTGTCATCCGCACCAGAATCTGGTTCATTTTCCTCATCCTCGTCTTCTCCTCCTTCAGACTACAAAGAGTATAACTGAATCAGCTGACAAGTATCACTGTATAACTTAATTAGCTTAGGATATAGAGCAGTCAAAAAAGCATAATGTGCACTAGTATACCATCAGACTGTCTACTTTATAGGATGAACAAATAAGTTTAAATTTGTTGCCCGTTGAACGAGTATTGGGTTACTCAGTGAGAATAGAGGGAAGCCAATGAAGAATTACACAGAAATGGTTCTCTATCAGACGACTCCAGTTTTGTCCTGTATAGAGCCATGATAGATACAAGTTGCAATTGAACAAAGCTAGCTACAAGTGTGTAAACTGAGCCCAGTTTTATCATATTTGCAGAAGAAAAAATAAGTACCATGCTGTGTACTTGTGTTGCCGTTGGATCTCAAAATGTATTAGCCAAGGTACTAATAAAACTACAAAAGTAGAAGTGGCTCCATGGTATGAGTCTTTCTAGTTGCTTATGTAATCTCCACAATGGAGCATGGGATATTCTTTTTAAGACAAACAACAAAGTAACAGTTCATGCAAGATGCTACCTAATTGACAGTATAAGCACCGCCGAAAAGAACTGCCTCCCAGGTCGCTAGGGTGACTCCGGAGGCACCACCGCGGCCGGCCAAAGAGCACCTCCATCTCAGCCCCAATCTTCTCGCCACCGCCATTGGACAAGATCCAGGCGCGTCATCCCTCCTTCCTCGACAATCCAAGCGCCACTAGGTCGGCAACTCCAAGAACGTTGCGGCCATCCTGGCCCAGGCGGCAGGAGCAATGTCATCTATGGCATCAAAGGATCAAGCGCATGCCTCGTCTTGGCCCTGGGACTTGCTGCTTGGCTGCCGCGCGCAGCTGCACTCGTCCTGACCCAGTTTGACGTTGCTGGTGTCCTTGCCGGCCTCAGGTCGGCAGTGCCATTGCCACTGAAGGCTGAGGCCATTGGTAACACGAATATCCACTTCAGTCAGCAACTTTGGGCATGTCGATTACGGCAAATTCATAGCCGCGACTACCCTGGTGCTGACGTGTGTGGGAATGTCAAGGTGGTTCGAATGCTAGAGGATCTCCACGCTCATGTTGAGTTCGAGACCACTAAGTGGTGGCGGTGGCGGAGGCAAGATGGACGACGATGGCCTACAGTTTGCTCGACATGGTCCGGAGTGTTCACAATCGATGGGGTGAAGGCGATGCTGCACATCACATTATGCGAATACAGTTTTGCTTGCGTGGCGTTGTCCATGTCTAAACCGTTTGTACGATGAATGTGTGCCCTGGCGATCAGTACTTTGCAGCAGTGATTGGTAAGTGAGGGCGGTCACAGAACATGACTTCGTTTTTGGTGGTGTTTTTCGAGTACCGAGTCTCAGTCTCCGGTGTGAAAACCCTAGGTCCGGACCTTTAGTGGTTGCGCCTGACAATGATGACTCGCTAGTCGTTTCCTTGTTGAAGGCGTTGTTTGGAGATTGGACTTTCTCCGGGTGAAAACCAATGTTCTGACTATGGTGGTTAGACTGGGCGACGGCAGCGTTTTTACACTGTTACCTTCATGGAGGCGTCGTTTTGGAGAACCTTTTTCGGAGTCTAGGTGTCGTCAATGGTGGTGGTTTGTTCATGCTACTGCGAGTTTCTGATTGTTTTGGCGTTTTTTTTTCTTCATTTTTTGGCTCTGTGCATCCTTAATGCTCAAACTAGCTCTTAACATTATGATGTTTCAGAGATTGTGTGTAATTCGTATCATTTTGATATTAATATATTCCCTTTATCGAAAAAAAACATTGTTCAGGAATTCGTTAACTGGTAACGGCTCGCTCGGCCACTGAATAGCGATTAATCGGCAAATTCGCCAGTTAATCGGCCGATTAATGGGGTAATCGGCATTTATCGGCTACTCAGTGACCCACCGAGCAGCGATTAACTGGCCATTTAATCGGTGATTCAGCCGAATTCTTGAACAATGAAAAAAAATTGCAGACCGCAATGCAAAACATTGGAGAAATAGCAAATTAACCAAACATGTGAAACGAATTGTGAAGCTGTATGAAAGCACAAAAGTGTTAGCAAAGTGCCAAGAACAGAAGGCAAACTCTAGGATTATGCTGAAGATTGCTAAACAAAAATGACAGAAAAATACCAGGCCAGTTATTCCTACTCTGTATTTGAATCAACTCTCAAAATGTAATGATACGGACTAGTGGAGCAACAATACAGATTCCGATAATTATGCAACTATCCTTTTGGCTTTTGGCCAACATTGTAAAATAGTAGACCGATTTGTTGTCACTTTAGCCATTTATTTCAGGCCACTATCAAAATGCAGAGGCAAACAGTACGGACTACTCTCTGAAGTTTCTTAGTTGCTGGGGCTTTGTAGTGGAGTCGGAGTTGCTTTTTGGATGATGTTTGTGTAGTTAAGCTGGTGGTTCCCAGCGGTGTAAGATTCTGTAAGATCTGGTGCTTTCGTAATAAAGCAGGGCCATAGGCCTCTTTTCTTAAAAAAACAGTACGGACTACTGGAGCAACAGTACACAACCCTATAATTATCCAAACTATCGTTTTAACTATCGGCCACCATTGAAAAATAGTTGATCACTTTGTTGTCACCTAAGCCATTCAACTAATACCACTGTACTGAATTTTCAGGAAATGAGGAGAATTGTTAAAGAAATACATCTATTTAAGGTCTTGGCATGAAGCGATGAATACCAAGACACAGTACTAGATAAACTAAATAAACAAGTAGTTCAATTAACAATTAAGAGGACAAAGTGCCATTGAGAGAGCCCACCAGTAGAGCAAGCAATATATATAGATTACAAACCAAATTAACAAAATCACATTAAGCTATGAGATTGTACTAAGCAGTTATGACATCAATATATAGGATCATGTGTTTCCTCATGACCGTTGTTACTACAATGAGCAAACAATTCATTGATGAAGTGAAATCCAAAGCCTTCCATGCACTAGTATACCACCACTACAACTCATATACTGGTTAGCTACTTTTCAACGGTGCAAGGGTTATTGCATTGTATGAGGAACATTTGAATCGGATATCAATACTGATTTCATAAGAGTACATAAATTAGAACAAAAATCTCACCTCACCACCTTCTTCCTCTTCATCTCCTTCCTCTTCCTCCCCATCCTCCTCCTCGCCATCCTCTTCATCTCCCTCCCCTTCCTCCCCGTCCTCTTCTTCACCCTCCTCACCTCCCTCTTCATCCTCCTCATCATCCTCGTCATCCTCTTCCTCATCAGTCTCGAGACGATCGTTACCCTCAGCATCAACGCCATCCAAGTACTTCAAACTAGGAATCAGCGCAAACACCTCTCCCTGTACCCCTTCACCTTGGTGACAGGGCACTGGTACAGGTCCAACGTCTCGACGCCGAGCGCCGCGAGCGGCGCCAGCTCCTCGACCAGGGCGAATCGGTTGTTCCCGAGGTCGAGGTGGCGGATGGTGCCGCCGCAGGAGTCCGCGACGGCGGCGAGGGATTCGGCGCCGGAGAGGCGGTTGTCGGGGAGGGAGAGGCGGCGGAGGGCCGGGAGGCGGGGAAGGCCCGCGAGCGAGGAGAGGCGGGCCCCTGCGACGGAGAGCTCCTCGAGGGAGGGGAAGCGGTCGAAGAGGGCCGGCGACGGGAGGCGGCCGGTGGAGGACTTGACGGCGCCGTCGAGGGTTAGGGTTTTGGGGGCGGAGAAGGGGGAGTTGGGGGCGTTCTTGACGGAGGCGTTGATGGCGCGCTCCCACGCGGCGTCGTCCTCCCCGGCAGCGACGGCGCCGGCGCCGGCCATGGCTTGCGTGGGCGATTGGGGATTGGAGTAGAACCCTAGCTAAACCTGGACCTGGAGGCAGGAGCAGACAAGTACGGAACTGGATGTCGCTAGTGTTCGTCGTCGAAGCGTTGGAAATGGACTGGATTCATCGATGCTGATGGGCCCATTTGGGAGGCAACGGATGATCTTGGGCTGTAAATTTCGCGCAACTTGGATCGACTAGTAAGAGGGCCGTGGGATTTTGACATCGACATGCATTTTGGCCCGGCCATTCACATCGGTACAGTGTTTCTTTATGAAGTCTTCGAATTTATATTAGTTTTTAAATTTAAAGTACAAACCGATAACTCTATAAAAACATGTTTTAAAATTTTAGACCAGGAAAATGTTTGTCATTTTTTATTTTAGTTTATAGGAATCATACATCTCTAAATTAATGTTCATATACATACAAATATTGTTTATTTATTTCTAACTAATGTTCATATGCATAATATAATATGTTCATGTACATAAAGTAATGTGTTCATATGTATTAGCATTTTAGTCATGTATCAACATTATAGAAAATAATAAAAAATGGAAAGGCAAAAAAAGAAGAACATGACAAAAATATGCACTAAACTCGAAACACAAAATCAGAATGCACTAAATGGTCTTTAATCCTCTTTGTTCGAATCTGGTTGCGAGGGAGATGAAGCCAGTCCACGTCAAGGCGAACTCAAGGAGATCCACTTCAATTCAAGCTTGTGGTATATATCTTGTTCAATGTCTTATGTGCGGTAGAGTTCAACCAAATTATTCGCCTTGACAATGCTAAGAAGATTTTGGATACACTTCAATTGATTGGTTCAGAAATACTAGACAATTTTGTGCGATGGTTCCATAGTGTAGGATATGTGGTTAACATAGAAAATTGTTAGATATTTTGAAGAAGTCTTTGGGCTTTTGCGAAGGTTCATTTTCCTCATGTTTGCCAAGTGCCCCCCTTCTGATAGCACGACAAACCTATGGTTCAAGAAAAATGTGAATTTGTATTCTTCATATGAGCCATCTCTTTTCTCAATTTTTGGGGTAAAAATGGCCCATTCTAATCAGCACCTACAACACTTCGACAAGTGATTAGTTTCTTAATTTCATTGCCATAAATCATCTAAAACTCCATAGTTATCCTAGATGCATGCACTTTCACTTTACTTTAGCTATTTTTCTGGCAAGTGCCTTATTATGTTGTTTAGTGGTAGCCCCAACTTTTTGTGCTCGGTTACTACAAATTGCTAGGTTGCCCATGCCATATGGGTTTATTTTCACATAGACATGCATTTACCCACATATATCCGCAATTTCCTACAGTCAACGGCATATTTAAAATTTGCTAGTCATTATTCACCCCAATCTACTCGATATCATTTATCTTTATAGATAAATTTAGAAAAGGTCCAAGGAACGGGAGAATGTGCCAAGTAGACTTGAAAAATAAACACTTCAAATATGGTATGTATTGTGAAATGGGGCAATGTTTTGATAGGGAGACCCCAGTCACCGGAAAACAATGGTAGTACTGGTATTGCCAGTGGCTCTTTGACCTTAACGTGAAGGAGGACGAATGGATCCACTAAATAGGACATTCCAATTTTTTCTTTACAGTGCATTCCTAATTGTGCGTATATATAGTAGAAATGTTAGTTTCATTTGGTGGTTCCCCAAGCATGGAATGGTGAGTTTATGTAACTTAGCCCAACACTTATAATGTATTTTGTGTTCTCTAATTTACGCATCCTTGCTTTTGTAAGAAATCATAAGCGAATGTTCACTTTATAAGACATGGTAATTTTGGTGTCCTAAAAGTATGAATTAACTGGATGGACAAATATTAGCTGATATGGTATAGTGAGATGATAAAGAAATTAACGGTGCATTTTTTTTCAAATATGAGGGCCCTCCAAATGAATTTATTTATACCCAACAAAAATCTTGTTGAAATGGATGGCTATTTGGACAACCGACATTGCCTTTCTGACTATTTTCCTCTCTCTGTTCTCCAACCCCTACACCCAAGTCTTGATGTGTTTGGTGTTTCATCTTTATTTTCAGCTTCTTGCTGAATCCATGTCCAACATTATTTGGTAATAAATACGAGTGGAGATTTCTTGCTCCCGAGCTCCAGTGCTCCCTGTGTTTTAAAAATTCACAAATCATATTTAAAAGTTTCAAAAAAATGTGAAAACAATCATGGTATTCTCAGTGACGTATTCTGAAAACGTGCAAAATTTCAACTAGAAATACTTTGTATTTTGAGTTATACAAAAAAAAAGATAAACATATCTGAGAATAGTGTTTCAAATCTCCAAAAAAATTAAGATTTTTGTCATTTTTGTTTAGCCCATAATACAAAGAATTCTGCGTTGTGATTTTGCAAGTTTGTAGGCTACATCATGGACTACATCCAGAATTATTTTCAATTTATTTCAAAGCTTCTAAATATTTTTTAGATTTTTTTTAAACGAAGGGAGCATAGGAGCTCGGGAGCACAAATGACTTTCCGAATAAGTACTCTCTCCATTCCAGATTAGTTGAAGTTTCACGATTTTTCTAAGTCAAACAACTTTAAATTTGATCAAGTTTGCAGTAAAATATATCAATATCTAAAAACACACCAATTTAGCTGCACCGAATTCATCGCAGAATATATTTCCATACTATGTATACTTGACATCGTAGTCATGACCATATTTTTGGATAAATTCGGTCAGAGAAGTTGGGTTTATGACAAGCCTAGCACACCAATGTATTTCTTTTCTAATGCAGGTAGTATATATCTTCTTGTGGCTGTTTCGAAACCATAGTTTTTCTTAATGTAAAACGTACAGCTACGTTCTTGCAATGTACTACCAGTAGGCAGAAGCAGGGTAGAAGGAGATTAAAGCACCATGTCCCTGCGCCCTTGCAATGCGCAAACAACTTTGCCATCTTATTTCAGAAGGACGAGAAAGAAGATAAACCAAATCAGGTGAGATCAGTGCCGGGTCAGGTTGTAAATGGCAGCGGCATCCGCTGGTCCCGTTTACGCCGTCCGCAAAATTCAGCCTAAATGGCGCATGTGGATAATCACTTAATTTATGTGGCGTATGTGGCGAATCCACGAAGTCCACCATCGCCAGCGGCAGTCTTTATCTTTCCATGAACGCTGGTTCGAGGGCGTCGCCGCCGTCAACCTACCACCGGGACGCTGCCGCTAGCCACATCTCCCACACGCACGTCCCCGGCCTGCATCTCCTCTCAAGATCCCGCGCGCCCCCAACCTCCCTTCGGCAGTATCTTCTGCGTCGATCTAGAGGCGTCGGGCCGGGTAGAGCAACGGCCGCGCATCCCCATGGAGAGCAAGATAATGAACCAGACATTTGCTATTGCCAATACAGATCATGGAGAAGCAGGAGGTGCTTGCGGGCAGCCGAAAGGAGGAAGAGGCCGGGTAGCAGAGCACGGCGCAGCAGCAGGTGCTTGCGGGGCGCGGACAACGGTGAGCGGGAGGAGATCGATCTCTTCCGGGCGGCGTAGAGCAGGATTGATCGCTACCAGCTGGAGATCGATCTCTTCCCGGCGGCGCGGAGAAGGGCAGGATCGATCGATGCATCGGGAGCGGGCGACGGTGCGCACGATGATTGATCGACCCCGGCGGAGCGTAGCAGGATAACCCTAGCAGGATAGGATGGATGGATCGATCCCGGCGGAGCGTAGCAAAATAGGATCAATCGATCGCTAGCCAGGATTTGGATCTGAACGGCGAAGGGGCAGTGTGCGACGCGGCCGTCGTGGCACCGTTTAGCCGCATAAAACCGCCAGTTATGTCAAGTGGCGGCCACAAAATCCACCAAATTGCTATGTGGCCGAAGCGGCTGTGTCCACATCGTCCAATGGACTGCCCATTTACATCCTGAGTGCCGGGGCCACACACACACACCTGTGATCAACTGAGTCAGGTCACCACACACAGCGAGAGGAAGGAAGCACATATATGTGCGCGGGAGTGTGGGACGTGAGATGAAAGGCATCAATGCATAAAGAGTGGCGCACCGCACAGGGATTGTCGGCATGCACTCTGCTGTCATGCTGAAGAGTGCATGGGATAGCTCTTCCGGTGGGTCCGCACGTACCATCGGCCTAGCGGTAGCCCGTCCGTCAGCAGGGAACGTACAGGTGATCGATCGGTTTCCTTCTCGTGGACGACAACAGTCCAGCTAACGATCCGGGGAGGAGACGCTGGTCCAAAATTCGCAATCAAATAGTAGTACTGGGTAGCTAGATCCAGAGCCAGGCGCGCGGCCTTTCTCGTCAGGCAGCAGAATGCAAGGCAGAGCAAACAAACACACCCATGCATGCATCGACCGATCACCAGTTCCCAGACCAAGCCGCGCGTGCGTGCACGTGAATTTATGGGGGAGAACAACCCGCCCGGTAGCTGATCGACTAGCTAGCTCGATCACCAGTACGTACGTACCGACGGTACTGCCGGCCGGCCGGGGCGGCAGCATGAGAAAGGCATGCGCGCACCAAGGTCATGGCCGAGAGTTTGGGGGTTGGACGGCACGGCACGGCGATGGCCTGGTGCAGTGCATTTGCATGCACGCCGATTTGCTTGCGTGATCGATATCGCGCGCGCACCGTACGTGTGCTCGCGGGACGCATTTGTGTTGAATATAAATATATTGTCTAACCCCTTTTCATGACTTTTGTTCTAGTGGCAATTCTATAATATGCACAGGCCGGTGCGTCCAAGGAGTATATATATGTGTGTGCGTGCTGATCTGCTAGCTGGGCAGCCCATGCAAAATACTGCAGGCCGCGAGAGATTAGATGCTCGGGGCTCTCAACAAAACGGCAGTGGATGGTTCATATTCCTTGATTTTCGTTTGCGTGTGTGAACAACCTGCAGGGTAAACTGGTGGTGTCGGCTGGCTACAGCATGCGTGGTGGACGGGTCTGAATCTCACGCCATTGTCTGCTAGTACTACAATCAGGGGATGTCATTTGTTTCGATCCGCATTCTACCCGGCGAAACAAAAGCTTCGAGCCTTATAAGGCAAAAAAGAGCAAATCTTGTTTTTTTTTCGGGGGTAGATCTAGATATTCTTGGTTAAAACAGATTAAGGAACATATATTTCCTATTCAAATGAATTTTGTGGTCATATTCTTTGCGGGATTTAATTTTTACCATAGCAACGTTTGGTTCAAAGGACGTACTTAATTAGCCAAACCAATAATTGTTTGGTTGATTGCAAATTTTGTATAAAATCAAATTTATTTAAGTTGAACCAAGGCACCAACCGGCCCCGAACCACTTTTGTTAAAAAGTTCAAAGAAATTATCCACGCCACGAGTAAGAAAATTTCAAAAAAATTGGGAATAAGAGATGCGATTGAAAACATCCTTGTGTGTCGTCGTTGATAGTATGAAAAGTTGAAAACAACTCACACGTTAGATTTGAATCTTGTTCCAACCCCACTCGTGCTTCAATGCTATGCAGATAAAACCTATCTTAGCTAGTACGTACTCCACTTTACTCCCACGAGCCACCGGGCGACGCAAGCGCTTTCTACTACACCGCTTCATTAAATGGGATTTTATAAACATCTAACATATGGTTCAATTATATGAAATTATCCAATCTTTGTCGGCCGAGTAACTTTTTGTATGGAACTAAATCTATCTTTTTTGTACCATTCGTTTTGAATCCACTTCACATCCCCCTTTCGCATTAACGTTTTGAATCCACTTCAAATCCAATGGTATATTTTTTGACATATAATTTTTATTTTGTTGACCAAATTTAATGGTCAACATGTATCTTAAACTGCGCGCTTGCCCTGTAAACTATGACAGAGGGAGTAGTAAACCTTCCTCACATGACACCACCTACCCGGTGGCGGCACATGCCATTTCTCCTTTATGCACTCATCAAACACGATTACAATACAATATGTTGTTGATGGTTTGAACTTAGAAGACATGCCCTTTTATACTATTATAAAAAAAAGCAGTCGTTTTGACCGATGAGATTTTTGTTTCCATTTCCCGATCTATACATGTTGGGCAACTACAAAACCAAAGCCACCCTTTCCTCACATGCGCCATGAGGAGACGACCGATCTTCCTCTTCGAAGCCACATGCCATCTTCCTTGTTGACAATGTATATCCACGTAGATGCACTGTTCCACCCGGTTGCATCGTGGGGATTGGCTCCCTGTTGCATATGCACCCTTTATTCAAAACACATTTTGAACGAATTTTGAAATATCAAAAAATTCTAAAAAAAATGTTCGCGCGTATATCTTCGCATCCTATGTGTTTACAAAGTTGTTTCATGAAAAACCGATGTGTTTTGTGCCTATATACAAAATACAAATTTTGGTGCTAAAATAAGGCTTTTCACAACACATATTTTTTGTTTTTTACGCAAGCCACACAAAATATTGGTTATCTCCCGATACTTTTTGTGCGCACATAGAACATGGCGATGTATGCTGTGTCTTTTGGAATTTTTTGAAATTCCAAACTACCTTTATTTTATTATCGGGAGCATATGCATGTGAAAGCCAAAATGAATTTATGTCATTCTAGTTTGAAGCATTGATATGTATATTACGAACTATTTTTCATCCTGTTGGACAATTGATCCAACAGTTTGAGAGAAAAAACTAAATTAAACTGAACAAAAGAGGGGAAACTCCTCTCTAAGCGACGTCATTCAACCATCGCGCTATCATCCTATCTAAAAAAGAATAAAAAAAAGGAGAAGGATACAAAACTGCAAAGTCGACTCTAAAAAGTTCCTTCCCCGCATCACGAAAAGTTGACGCAGACGCTACCGTTCTTGGCGCATCCGCACGCCGGGCATGCCCCCGCCGTGGCGGCGCACGACGCGCACACGCAGAGGTGCCTGCACGGCAGCAATAGCACGACGGCCGCATCTCTGCCGCACCCCTTGCACGTCCCGACGCCCGCCACCGCGCGCTGCTCCACCACCGGCGTCCTCGCCTCCTCCTCCTCGTCCCGGCAGGAGGCACCGTGGTTGTCCCCCCAGCAGCACGACCCGGTGTCCTCGACGTCCCCGCTGCCACCACCGCCACGGACCGCCTGCGCGTCGAGCGCCCGCTGTAGGTCGCCGCGGAGCACGTTGGCGGCGGCCTGGTTGGACTGCGCCATGTCGCGCCACATCTGAGCCTCCACGAAGAGGTTCCTGAGCTGGTCCTCGAGCGCCCAGTTCATGCTCCTGATCCGCTCGATCTCCTCGTCCTTGACCCTGAGCCGCTTCGCCGCCCTCGCCTCCACAGTCGAGATGATAAGCCTCGTCTGTTTCTTCCTCTGCTCCGCCAAAGCCGTCCACATGTTCGCCGCCTGCACCGATCGATCACGAGTAAGATAAAGCCTCGGAGGCGGAGAAGTAATTCAGGTTCATGCATGATTCGACTATGGCACTTACATGTTTGAGCAGGATGCGGTCGACGACGATGGCCTGTTGTTGCGCGTGGGCCGCAAGAAAGTTCGCCGCGCCAGGCACCGGCGACTGCTCGTCGCGCTTCCTCTTATTGCTGGCGATCATTTCCTGAGAGCCGTCTAGCCTGACGCCCCTCTTCGCCAGGTCGGCCGCAGCCATCGCCAGGAACCCCGTGTACTGATCCTGCTGTCCTGCCGCCGACGGTTGCGGCGGCGGCGGCGCCGGGACGAGACCCATGTACGACGACGACAGGTACTGCTGCTGGCTCCCCATCGCTGCAGCGCCGTAACAAGGCGAGAACGCCGCCGCTGCGCCGCTCATCGGCATAGCGGCGCCAGCCCGCCCGACTAGCCCGAGGGCGGAGGAAGGCTGGTGGTGGCCGGTGCCGAAGAGGCGTTGCGCGTCCACGGCCATGGCGATCGATCGGTCGGTCGATACCTGTGTTGCTCTTGGCAGTCCGCGTGAGACGCGCCGATATATATACAGCCAAGGGAGGCGGAGGGAGGAGAGAGCCAGATGTGGCAGGGTGAGGATCGGCGGGGTGGCAAACGAGGTCCTCGGATGGCAGGGAGCGCCGTATTTATGGTGGATGACCGGGTTTCTTGCTGGCCTCCACGTCCCCGCCTGCCTAGAGTGAGGAAGCAACTGAATACGAGATTGACCCGAAATAATCCTTCTCCTTTTCAGGAGGGGTTGCCTTTTATCATGGCTTCCGTTTCAATCTTTTCCCTTTAATTTTGAGTACTATACAAACCAAGAGTAATTTGGCGGTGTTACTTTACAAAATCGATATGCACCCGAATAGCTGGATTCTGTTCGGGTCCGTTGATTTGCAAACGCCAAGGAAACCCAGATCGACCCCATAGTATGTTCTGGCGCCAAATCAGCCTGGATCGTTAACGATGGTAGGAGTAGCTTTGATCTGCACGAATCTTGGGGTGTAAGGAAAGCCAACAAAGCAAACAAATTATGACTCGGTAAAGATCGCAAAACCGTGGTTTGTGGAGGGCGATCAGGAGAAGTAAGGAAATTACGTTTTGCACGTTACGTAGCGCATGCATGTACTGCATGGATCATCGACGGAGCACTATCAGAATCAACGCACGCAAATAAATACATTAATATGCTGCGATTATATGCAAAGCGTTTTGGCTGCTGGTTGAGAAAGAGACAGAGGGAAATAAGGGAGTAAGTTAATGCAAAGCGTTTTGGCTGCTGGCTGATAAAGAGATGAGTAGAAACGCACACAAGCTAGGGCTCAGAATTAGGAAGGAAATAAATGAGCTAATTGATTTGGTAAGAACAGATCGACCGGCCATTCATTCTTGCCTGTACTTCCTGCAATACAAATCGATCTTTAATTAGTTTCGATGGAAATTACGTGCAGCATTTTATTAGCAAGAAAATCTCTGTGGAGTTGGTAACCCTCGCGCGTGCTTCCCCATGAAGTTGCTTAATTGCGGGATATATTACGCGTGGAGATAATCAAGTAAGGGAAATCGGCGCCAAAATAGAATCACGCGGCAGCCGCTATTTGAATAACCTTTCAGAATATGGCCTGTACAGCTGTACAAAAGTACTCCACAACAATTAAGTCGGTCCACACGTATAATTGGAAAACCGCCAAAGAATTAACCAACCAGCCTTCATACATATCTTGAAGATATATATAGTGGGAAATTATGGATCGATCTAATATTACGATTTTAAATTCCATTAATTCCTTATGGACTCTTGTGCACGAGGAAAGAAACAATGCAAGGGAAAAGGGAAGGACGTAGGTACGCCATCGAGACGATGTTTCCTTCTACTAGAAAAGTAGGAGAAGAGAACACGGCCCTGCTGACATGGGTGGGCATAGACGATAGAACAAAAGTGAAAAGAAAAGAAACGGAACGGCTTTCATGGAAACGCGCGCAGGACTGACTGCAGGAGACGCATCGCGAATAGCCCCACATGCAGGGCAACGTCCGTCCGCCACCCCCCACAATGCATTGTCAATAATCAAAACCTAATTTAAATTCCAGTTAAATCTTCATGAAACTAAAATATGGCACATTATCACACAATGAGATATCGAATAATGTAAACGCATTGAGAACATCACCACGTGTTGATTTTGATGAAATACATGTTTCTTTTCAAAAAATGTATCCACGAACCAAATCTCGTCCATGGTTCTTGCACCCAATTACCCAAAATCCTATAGTGCATTCGATGCACATGTTGCTCTTTTTCACACAATGTGTTCTCGCATCTCGTCTTCTTAGTGATGTTTTGGACATGGCACGACCTATAGCATTCAGGCTTGACCATCGCTTCAATATACATTTGTTAGTAAAATGAACACATCTTTTCTTGGTAAATATTATAAATTCGTAATATTCTTATACAAAAAAGATGATATGGCCATTTTTTTAATAGGCCAACCAATCTATTTATCGTCAACAAAGGTATAAAGAATCCCACAAGTAATAAATTACAAATAGGTCTTCAGACCCACCTAGCGACGAATACAAACACTGAATCGAGCCGAATGCGCGCCGCCGTCCTCACCCCTCCCTCACCGGCGTCTGGTAAAACTTGTCATAGTAGAGCTTGTTGTAATTGACAGATGGGAAGTCGTCGTGCTAAGACCCGATGGACAGCCTATATATATGTAGCAGTAGGTACCTCGTAGGAAACGGTTATTTCACACAACCGTTTCCTTTGCGTATCTAACACTAACGAGCGGGACCTACTTACCGACGATGGGAATTTCTTCTGCACTTTGGAATAATATTTTTGCTAATCTCTACTATATGGAGAATTGATACTACTAATAATGAACCAATAGGATACTTATATTAATAATAATGATTATTACATTATATACGGAGTACATATTAATAATAAAGCAAATTATATATAGCACTACTAGCTACTTCTTATTTTTCTTGCACCCTGCTTCTGCGCAATCCTCCTCCTTCTCACGGCGTCGCTTGTTGGGGGTCATCGGAGGCAGAGGCGGCGACATCTTTCTCCTTTGCCTTTGTTCCCTTCTTCGGGAGCGGCGCCTCCTACTCGTCCTGGTCTTCGTCGTCGTCCTCCTCCTCCTCCGCCTCAGTCGACTCCTCATCGGAATCAACCTTCGGTTTCTCCCTGGGCCCTTCCATCCACTCAGCGAGCTCGTAATCCGGGTTGGACTGCGGCGACGGGTGGTCCCGGTTCGTCAACAGACCTGTTGATACGTCTCAAACGTATCTATAATTTTTGATGTTCCATGTTGATATTATACCAATTGTTACATGTTTTACGTACACTTCATATCATTTTTATACATTTTCTGTGACTAACCTATTAACAAGATGCCACAGTGCCAGTTCCAGTTTTCTGCTGTTTTTGTATTTCAGAAAAGCTGTTAAGAAAATATTCTCGGAATTGGACGAAAATCAACGGAGGTCCCTATTTCACCGACACGTCCACGGAGTCCAAAGGAGAGGCGGAGACGAGCCAGGGAGCCGCCACACCTGGGCTCGGCGTGGCCCCACCCCCTGCCGCGCCCTAGGGTGGTGTGGGCCCCTCGGGTGGCCTCCAACGCCGCCCTTTCGCCTATTTATTCCTCCTGTCTGGAAAACCCTAAATACCCGAGTCATATTCCACGAAAAGTTCCAGAGGCGCCGCCGTCGTCAACCCTAGCTCGGGAGGGTTCTGAAGCTCTTCCCGACACCCTGCTGGAGAGGGGAATCATCACCGGAGGGCTCTACATCGCCATGCCTGCCTCCGGAGTGATGCGTGAGAAGTTCATCGTTGGACTACGGGTCCATAGCAGTAGCTAGATGGTTGTCTCTCCACTTTATGCTATCATGTTTAGATCTTGTGAGTTGCCTAACATGATCAAGATCATCTTATTGTAATGCTACATGTTGTGATTGCTGCGATCCGATGAATATTGAATACTATGATCAAGTTGATTATTAATCTATGTTACATGTTATTTATGATCTTGCATGCTCTCCGTTACTAGTAGATGATTTGGCCAAGTAGATGCTTGTAACTCCAAGAGGGGGTATTTATGCTAGATAGTGGGTTCATGCCTCCAGTAATCTGGGCGAGTGACAACAACGTCTAAGGTTGTGGATGTGCTGTTGCCACTAGGGATAACATAACAATGTTATGTCTACGGTCATATGTATTTGTTTACATTACGCACTTACTTAATGCGATTATCCGTTGCTTGCAACTTAATACCAACGGGGGACACGGATGTTAACCTGACGGTGGATTATTAGTCATAGATGCGGTTGGATAACGGTCTATGTATCTTGTCGTAATGCCCAATTAAATATCATGGTAGTCATCTTGTCATTTATATGCATTGTCATGCGCTCACTATTTTATCAATTGCCCAGCTGTAATTTGTTTACCCAACATGTTATTTATCTTTATGGAGAGACACCACTAGTGAACTGTGGACCCCGGTTCATTCTTTTACACTGATAAAACCACCAACTGCAAACAATTGTTCTCTTTTACTTCCTGCAATTAAATACTATTTTCCACACCATACGTTTAATCCTTTGTTACAGCAAGCCGGGAAGATTGACAACCTTCCTGTTTCGTTGGGGCAAAGTAGTTTGATTGTGTTGTGTGCAGGTTCCACGTTGGTGATCGAGAAACGGCGCCACCAACAACCTTCTGAAGTGCTCCTACTCCTCCTGGATCTGACAACCTTGGTTTCTTACTGAGGGAAAACTTGCTGCTGCACTGCTTCATACCTTCCTCTTGGGTCTCCCAACGAACGTGTGTTTCACGTCATCACCTGTCGCTGACGGCGGGATTGTCATGCGGCGATGGAGTGCGCTCCTGTGATTCCCAGCTCCGAGGCATCTTGGCTAATTACTAGCAGGGGCGAGAGAGAAGAGATTCTATGGCGTACTAAGATAGCAGGGATCGAGATTTTGAAGGATTAGCGGGCAGTTCCACTATGCCGCTGCATTTATTCGGCTCGGTTCAAATTCCAAGGTGATGGAAAGTGTCCACATTGCAAGCTGGTTACGAAATTTTCCGTTGCCATAGTTGTACATATTGGAAATGGATTAGAAATATGACCGTTGCCAATATCATGGGTGACGGAGTTCCTAAATTCCCCGTAACCAATATTGACGGGCCAGCCGCGACCCAGTTCTGTAAGGCCTCATCGGCAACGGTGAAATCGCGATCTTCCGTCGCCTAACTCGTGTCGTTTTCATAGAGGGGTGTCCGATGTGTCGTTCTGTACTAGTGAAGGTCACATCTATTAGTATATTAATAATAGGTATGTTCTGTTTGATTTGTTTATCCACTAGCAAGGCCAGATCTGTTAGAGGCCGGATCTGTTAAAATATCTTGTTATTACTTCTTTAGTGCGGTGGTACTATTAGAGCTTTGTTCTATTTGATTCTATTGCATATTTGTTTAATAGGGTGGTTCAGTTAGATCTTTTTTATTTGGTGGTACTGTTAGATCTTGTTTATTCTTTTATATATGATCTTGTCACTATAGAAATTCCTAACTAGAAGGGATTTGATAAAACACTTGTCATCTAATACTTGTGTAATATGGATCATATTTTGTTGGCCTTGTACAAGAAAACGAAGGGAGCTGGGGGTTTTGCCCCACATCTAGTTGATTTTCGACTAGATGTGGAGCCTTGCGGGCTAGTGGAGCTTCACAACATTCTTTTGCCTTCTTTTGTCCTTGTAAGTGAACAACTGTTTTGATTTGTACTATTTTCATTGTTTCTACATTCTCGCATTAATAAATTTATGCACGAAACATTCATGTCCTTTGAGCAATACTTGCAAGTATTGCTCAAGGTGATGTGCGTCAACTCAAACAAGGATAAGGAGGTTTATCAAATATCCTTCCTGCTCAAAGAACGATAAGAAAATTTCTGAAATATCATTCCTTGAATCGAGTGGCATCTACCCTTGCCGAGGTCGCATAAGTGATATCTTTTGCAGGATGAGCATGAGCAGCATAGTGGAAGAAATGTCCACCTTCCTTCTATTAACCCTCTGAACCAAGCTTTCATCATGAAGAGAAAGACAAAGACGCGACCTAGAAAAGTTCTTCTTTCTTTTGTTTAGCTTTCATATTTGTATAGCTAGAAATTGATACTTTTGTCGTAATGTATAAATATGAAAGGGCTATTTATCGAATTGCCCTCAGAGGCCTCCATCTACTCAGTTTTGCCCCTAGCTGCGAATGGTGCTCAGTTTTTCCCTTTCTTCGTGCACAGCTACTATGGTGAGTCCAAACGGCCAGTCTAAAGTCCATTCCATCTGATGGCGTTAGTGGAAGTGGGTCCGGAGGTTTGACCGTTAACTATTGACGAGTGGGACCACATGTCAGAGATTTAATATTTTCAGAAAAGAACTTCTGAAAAAATAAATGTGGATGATGATGACATCATCAATGGAGGTCTTCTTCTTGCTCACGTGCTCGACGATTCTGGCTGCCCCTGCTCGATTCAATGCCACTGTGAGCTCCGCCTAGTCTTCCTCTTCCTCCATGCTGAAGCACTCGAGCCGGGATGGACTGATACGTCGGGATCGACGCCATCTTCATCGCCTCCGGCCGCCGGCCGCCATGCTCGATTTGCCAATGTCCGACCTCCCCGGAGCTTGCAGACAACACTATCGTGCTCACAGTGCGCCTGTGGTCCTCCCAGACCTCTTCTCCCTCTTCCTTTTGGTCTCCTTCGTCATCGTGTCGCCGCCGCCAAACGCCGTCACTGGGTCACCTCCGGTGACCATTAGCAAGCGGCGCCGCCACCTTTTAGTTGAGCGCATCGCTAGCTCGTCCCCGCTCCCGCTTCTCCGCTCGAACGCGACTGCTAGCACGTCCCCGCTAGCGCTGGATCGACGAGCGCGTCGGTTGACCATGGATGCGGGGAAGAAGAAAGGAAGGTTTTACAAAAAAACTTGGAGCTTCTGGAAAGGGGCGATTTTACAGGAAAGCCCTGGCGTTTCAGAAATGGGTTGGGTTTTCCCAGTTTAGTCCTTGACGGAGTTATGAGAGAGTCAACTAGGTTATGTGGTCAACGGGGTTATTAGGGTTTTGTTAGGGTATGGCCTAAACCATAGCATTCTTTATCAAAATGATCCAAAATTTTGCACATGTGTGTACAATGCAATTGCGCACAATGTTGAAGTAGGTACAAAAATGGGGTTTTTGGCACTAAAAACCCGTTTTTCATTTTTTTAGTGTCAAAATTGCCTTTTTTGTGAAGCAACTACCAAAACGGCTCCCCGAAAGAAGAATACCCCAAAGTATAAAACATAATAGACCACTTTATAAGTACATATGACCCTAGGTTTGAATATAAAAACATTCCTAGGTATCTCTTATATTGTACAGAAGTTACTCCAAATTTCGCTGGAAGTGGGATCGATTTGAACTACAAGTGTCAAAATTTTGCTCGTAATTTTTTTGCAAAAATCAATTTTAGATCTACAATATGTACTTTCTTTAGAGATCTTTAGTGCTTTTTGTTGGAAGTAGGTATGGTTAGGATTAGGTTCGGGTTAGGGTTTACAGTCACGGTTTAGGGTTAGGCACAACTAATTCAAAAAAAATCAAAAAAGGGAAAACCTTCGCGTGGCATCCTCTTATGTGACCAACAACCTATATAAAATAATAAACATGAGTTATGAAAGTGTTTGCGAAAAACCCTTCTAAAAAATGAGCTACGAGGTACAAAGATGTAAGACTTTCGACTCAAATGAGCTAGGTCATGGCCTTAACCATGACATAGTTTGTCAAAATGAGGCCATATTTCACACACTCGTGTAATATTGGATGGAGAACAATGTTGAAGAAAGGATTTTTCATTTTACCAAAAACCCATTTTTCATTTTTTGAATGTCGAAATGGCTTAGGGCTAGGGTTAGGCACAACTAATTCAAAAAAATCAAAAAAAGGGAAAACCTTCGCGTGGCGTCCTCTTATGTGACCTACAACCTATATAAAATAATAAACATGGGTTATGAAGGTGTTTGCGGAAAACACTTCTAAAAAATGAGCTACGAGGTACAAAGATGTATGACTTTCGACTCAAATGAGCTAGGTCATGGCCTTAACCATGACAAAGTTTGTTGAAATGAGGCCATATTTCACACACTCGTGTATATTGGATGTAGAATGGCATTGAAGAAGGGATTTTTTATTTTCTTTTTACCAAAAATCCATTTTCCATTTTCTGAGTGTCGAAAATGGCTTTTTTGGGAAGCAACTGCCAAAATGACTCCCGAAAGCGAAACACCCAAAGGTATAGAAAATAATAGACCGCTTTATAAGTATATTTGACCCAGGGTTTGAATACAAAAACATTTCTAGGTATTTCTCATATTTCAAAGAAGTTCCTGCCGATTTCGCTGGAAGTGGGTCCGATTTGAACTACAAATGTCGTAAATTTTGCTCTTAAATTTTTGAAAAAATAACTTTTAGATCCACAATATGTACTTTCTTTAGAGATCTTTGGGATTTTTGTTTGAAGAGAGGTATGGTTAGGTTTAGGTTTGGGGTTAGGGTTTACGATCATGGTTTAGGGTTAGGGTGAGGCACAACTAATTTAAAAAAAAATCAAAAAAAGGGAAATCTTCTATAAATGACATCTATTACAATACTCTACCTAGTTGACAAGTTTTCACCGTCCGAAAAAATCATTTACCAACTCTAATTTGACAATGCTATTTGGACCAGACCTGTTTTTCACAAAAAATCAATAGAGCAAGTTCCAAACTAGCGAAAACATATAACTAGAAACTTGAAGAAAATTCAATTTGGCGCACAGAGATATAACTTTTGTTTCCTAATTATTTTTAAATCGACCAGAACGCGCGAATGCCGCTATAGGCGTGTCCAGAGCATGCCCCCGACGTGTTTGACAAAAGTCCGTCAGCGCTGCTCGCTCGTGGTCGTCGGAGAAGCCTCCCCTCGCGTATCAAACCTTGCCATTTAGCACCAGAGGCTCACTTGGAGCGCAATAAAGTGGACGGAGAGGTCAGGGGATGTCAGGAAGAGGCGAATCGAGCATGGCGGCCGGCTGCCGGAGGCGAGAAAGATGGCGTTGATCCCGACGTCACGGTCCATTCCGGCTCGCATGCTTGAGAGTGGAGGAAGAGGAGGATTAGTGCCTCAGTGGCACTGGTTCGTGCAGGGGCGGTCGGAATCGAGCCTTCTCCTTCAAGTCCGGTCGCCATGCTCCGCGGATAAATTCTTCGCCTTCTGAGCTTCCCCGAGCTATCTGGCCATCCCTACGTGCTCCTGGTGAGCTGAGAATTCTCCAGGACCTATTCGCCCACTCCCTAACTCTCTGGTTTGTTCTGCCGCCGTGTGCCACCTTCGGCCACCGCGCGAGCTGACTGCTGGAGTATCTCCGGTTACCAATACCTGGCGACGGTTCTCTCATGGGTCCCACAAGCCAGCAACGGTCTGGTTAACTGAGCAAGTGCCGAGTCAAATACCAGTTCTTCTGGGTCCTACAAGCTGACCTAACGGAGACGGCAAGAGTCACGGAACGAGTTGTTGCGCACGGACTAGGGGCAAAACTGAGCACCATTTGCAACTGAGGGCAAAAGTGAGTACATGGAAACAACTGAGGGCACCCTGATAATTAACCCAATATGATTAAAAAATAAAGATATTTGCTACTGGATGATGCTTGTTCTTGATTCTTTTTGCATGTGTTACATCTGGTGCAAATCCTACAAGCATGGTTCTGGAAATTCTAAACGTGTGCGATGATTGTTTAACACACATGACTAACACTATGATAAACGTGTGCGATGACTTTTTAAACACACACGAATAACCTTACCAAAACATATGCGATTATAAGTAAATCCAGACGGCTGAAACGTAGTAACTGTGTGCGATCTCATACACCATCGCACACGATTTAGTAAAACATATCGGCTGCCATACGAAAACGATCCCACACGGTTTTCTTGGTCTACAATCTTCAACGCCATCACCCACCCATGGATAGCGACGAAGCCATAAATCGTGTGCGATGACCGATTTCGACCGTCTGAGATTACTCGATCTGTACTACTATGGTGTCGTAATCACTAGTACAGAACGACACATCGGAAACGGGCCAAAAACCCCTTCGGCAACGGAGAAAGGGTCCGTGTCCCCGACCCTGTCACTGATGTGAAGGCCTTCATCGGTAACGGAGGCAAAAAACCGTCACCGATGAGGCATAAGTTGGCTACGGTTGCGGACCCATCTCCGTTTCCGATGTATCGGTGCATCAGTAACGGAGATTCTATTTTACTCGTTTGCATTGAGGTTCTTTCAGAAGCCTACAGGAGCAATTCGGTTGCCAAATTACATTCAAAATCTCACAGCAGAAGCACAAAGTTGCTATCAAATCCATTCATAACGTATATAAGAATTGTCATCATTACATAGCATCAAAAGATGAGTTACACATGCCTCGCTAATCCTATCATTCTCATGCCTCACTAAACTTAACTTTTATGACACACCGAGCTCGCAAGCCTCCTTAGCAAATTAATCTTGCCAAATTCTTCGTAGCGAGGCTTGCTCCATCTTGGACGGTGTCGCCGAAATATAATAACGTCACCGCTGTGACATTTCGGCCACACTGTCCAAGACACTCTTAATTAAAAAAATGTTTTGAACAGTGCAGCGAAACGTCACAACAGCGACGGTTCACGGATATGATCCCACTTTGTATTTAGCTCTTTTAAAGCTTGTTTGGATCTGCATGACGCTTCTGCATATAAAATACATGGATGTCTAGTTAGAAAAGAGCCAAATATGATGCTACATGACATAAATAAAATTTAAGATGAAAACAGTTTACACCTTAAGCGCCTATATCCGTGTGCTTGCTGTCCGATCGAAACGATTTGGAGGCAGAACTTGAAGGTGATGTTACCTTCAATTGCCTCACCATTTTTATGCATTGTCGCCGAAATATACTATTACTTCATACACTAGCTACACAAAACCATAACGAGGATTAGCACATTGACAAAGGGTTGAAATTAATCTATTAGACTTCAAATACTAAAAACAAACACAACACAATACTAGACTTCAAATACTAGACAAGTTGAAGGTAATGTATTCATCATCGCAGTACTAAAAACAAACACAACACAATACTAGACTTCAAATACTAGACAAGTTTTATATGCTACTTTAAAAAAAATGTAAGATTTAGTGTTGAGGGGTGTATTCATCATCGGCAGTACTACAATACTAGACAGAACACAATACTACAATACTAGACAGTACTATAATACTAGATCGGTAGATGCTACTTTAAATAAAATGTAAGATCTAGTGTCGAGTGGTGTATTCATCATCGGCACTAGACAGAACACAATACTAGACTTCAAATACTAGACAAGTTTTCTGTGCTACTTTAAACAAAATGTAAGATCTAGTCGGCTACATACCCGGGGAAGATGCACGGCAATAGACCAGTAGATCCGCGTCGGCGACATACTCGGGGAAGATGCGCGGCGGCTCGCCGACGAGCCGCTTGGGGGATGCGCGGCGGCTCACGACGCGCCGCTGGGGGGGATGCGCGGCGGCTCACGACGCGCCGCTGGGGGAAGATGCGCCGACGCGCCGCTGGGGGAAGATGCACGGCGGCGATGCCGGCCGGACGCGCCGCTCAGATCTGCGAGATAAGGGTTAGGTCTGGAGCCGCCGCCACACTATGACTGTGGAGTGAGAGTGAGAGTGAGAGCGAGAGCGTTAGGGTTGCCGCAGTGGCACATTTATAGAATATAACATCGCAAACGGAGACGATAAACAACCGTTTCCTCTAATTTCTTCACTGACACACTGGGCCTACTTACAAAGGATCGATAGAGTAATTGAACTAACTATCTACTCTACTTGTTCTGCTTACGCCCTGCCTCCGCGCCATTGTCATCCGCGGCGCGGCGTCGCTTCTTGCCGGCTGCCTTTTCCTCAGGCGCGTGCTCCTCCTCCTCCTCCGGCTCGTGCTCCTCCTTCTCCGGCCGTGCGTCCTTCTCCGGCGAATACTCCTCTCGCGCCTCCTTCTCTGGAGCGTGATCCTCCTTCTCCGGCGCGTCCTCCTCCGGCGCCTCCTCCTCCGGCGCCTCCTCCAATGCCTCCTCCTCCGGCGCCTCCTCCGACGCCTCCTCGTCGTTGTCGTCGTCGGCGTCGTATTCTTCCTGGCTAGAATAATACGGCTCCGGCGGGTCCTCCGGCTCCTCTTCCTCCGGCGACTCGTCCTCTTCGGAGTCGTCTTCTCCTTCGCGTGAAGACGGCGGGTCCGAGTCGTCGGAGTCGTCTTCTACAGAGCGTGAAGATGGCGGGTCCGAGTCGTCGAGGTCCGAGTCCGGCGGCCCGTCTTGATCCCACCATGGAACTTCACTGCGGTCTTCCGCGCTCGCGTCGTCGCTCGGGACTTCCTCGTTCTGCCACCAGGGTTCCTCCATGGCGGTTGTGCTAGTGTGGTAGATAATGTGGGAGAGAACGAAGGGGAGAATGCGGGACCTGCCTGGCTTCGCGCGGTTCCAGTCACAATTTATTAGCGTCGATCAGGCGGTTCCAATCCCTCGTGAATTAAGCCGCATTGAACAGGCGCGCTTCCAGATTGCAACTGCAATTTCCCAAGCACATCGCAAACGGATATACATAAACAACCGTAGCCATAGAGATACATATTGGAAACGGAGACAAATTTATGACCGTTGCCAATACTTTTGGTAACGGAGATATAAAATTCTCCGTAACCAATGTTGACGGACCAGCCTCTGCCAGGCCTCGTCCGCAACGCTAAAATCGCGATTCTCTGTCGCCTAACTCGTGCCGTTTCCATAGAGGGGTATCCGATATGTCGTTCTGTACTAGTGAATATTATTGCTTGTATCACTTCGATACAAACTAACCATTTTTTTTTTGAATTTTCCAGTATATATAAAAACAAAAGCCGAGCTAGCAAGCCGCCTCATTAAAAACCTTCCAGTCCCCTCAGGTACCCTGGTAAGGAAAAGAGTGCGTCTGAAACTTGCTAGCCCCTACAGTTTGAACAGAGTTACATCGTTGATTACATCAGGAATAATAAAACTAGGGGGATCTCCATCCCGAACGAAAAAAACTATAAGAATCATAAGCTTTCCGAGCTAAATTGTGTGCTACCATATTTGCTTCCCTGTTGCAATGTTGGACAGTAATGGATCCAATTCTTGACGATCTCATAAAGCAATCAGCAAGAACTGAAGAGTAAGGGCTCCATATCTCTATATCTCCGTTGTAGGCTTGACATAACTCAAGAGAATCCGTTTCAATCGTTACCTTGGATAGACCTAGATGTTCCAATAGAATTAAGCCTTGCTGGAGTGCCCGAGCTTCAGATGTAGCAACATCAATCATATTCGTCAAGGGCCAGCAGCCACCTGCAAGGGCCTCCCCCTTGTCATTCCGAAGCACCGCACCAGCCGCACCCGTCCCATTAGGGTAGAATGATGCATCAATATTCAGCTTGTAAGTATTCGGTAATGGCTTCGCCCATTGCAAAACTCTAGGTTCTTTACTTGGTTTAGCTAGCTCCTTGGTAATTAGCTGTGAGGGCAAGGACTGCAAAGGCCGTCTGGGCTGGAGGCGCCACTCTCTCACCCTTCACCGCCTCTCTGCGCTGCCACCAAATGTACCAAGCGCCGACGGCAACAGCCTCCTTAAACCCAATCCGACCCAGACTCGGAGTGTTAGGATTCTTGTTTCGATGGAGAACTTCCAGCACTACAGAACCCGATTTGTCAGTCGGCAGCAACTCGTCAATCACCTCTAGGATGCCCATGGAGTTCCATACTTGGCGTGCCCTTTGGCAGAGAAACATCAGGTGCTTAATATCTTCCGGTCCTTGTTTACAAATGGGACATTGTGGCGATGCTTTAATGTGTCTGTCAGCTAAAACCGCCAAGCCCGGGATCGTTCCATGTAACGCTTTCCAAACAAAGATTTTAACCTTGGCCGGCACCATCAGCTTCCAAACAATCTCCCACACAGGGTTTCCATCCGCTGTCCCTCTTCCTTCCGCTCGGTTTGTACGTTGCCCAAAGGTGTGAGACCATTGGGCATAATAAGCAGAACGAACAGTATAGGTGTATGATTTAGACAAATGCCAAGCTACGAAGTCATCAGTCATGTGTTCACTCAAGGGAATCTTCAAAATTCTCGCCACATCCAAGGGGTTAAAGTTCTCCTGAAGGGTTTGTCCAACCTGGGGGATTACCTTATTATTTATGGCATAGAGAACTTCTGACGTTAATTCAGCCCCCAAAATATTCCAACATTTTTTAAAGAAGATGGCATGTAAATTAACCATCCAATCCAGGAGCTTTCATATCACCAATGGAGAACAATGCCTTCTTCACCTACTCTTCAGAAAAGGGTTTTAGAAGATCCGTATTCATTTGTTCCGTGACTTTAGGAGTAACTTTTTCAAGAACGGATGGGTCTGGTTCATCCACTTCGGTTGAGAAGAGTCCTGCAAAATACTGGGATATCATAGGATTGAGAACAGAGCTATCCTGTTGGCATACTCCTGCATCATCCTTCAGCCTCTTGATACAAACTTACCAATTTAATAAAAGCGCTCTTTCTAAAAAATAGAGTTAATAGCACCAGCGGTCACACAACTCGTCGTCGATGTGCACTTAAGTCACACATCTGGATAACTGAATTTTTTGGTCACACAACTCGTCATCTGGTGCACTTAAGTCACTGGCCCCACCTGTCAGTCCGTTTTCCGTTGAAGTTGATGCTGAGTGGACACGTAATTTTGCAAAAACCCCCCTGTACTTTTGAACATTTGCAAAAACCCCCCTGTATTTTTGCAAAAAACCCCTGAATTTTTGAAATGTCCAAAAATACAGGGGGTTTTTTGCAAATGTCCAAAAATACAGGGGGGTTTTTGCAAAATTACGTGTCCAGTCGTAATTTTGCAAAAACCCCCTTGTATTTTTGAACATTTGCAAAAACCCCCCTGTATTTTTGCAAAAAACCCCTGAATTTTTGAAATGTCCAAAATACAGGGGGGTTTTTGCAAATGTTCAAAAGTACAGGGGGGTTTTTGCAAAATTACGTGTCCAGTCAGCATCAACTTCAACGGAAAACGGACTGACAGGTGGGGCCAGTGACTTAAGTGCACCAGATGACGAGTTGTGTGACCAAAAAATTCAGTTATCCAGATGTGTGACTTAAGTGCACATCGACGACGAGTTGTGTGACCACCGGTGCAAATAACTCTAAAAAATACTTAAGAAAAAGAAACAGTATCATAACAAAAAAAAATGCCGAGTACAATACACCAAGATTGACGAGAACGCTGACAGGTACACGTACGTCGTCGAGGCGGCTAACGCTTGGAGGCTAGAGCCTTGGATAGTTGGATATGTTGAAACTTGGAGAGTTTATCCCATCTAGACGGCCTCGTTGGACCCTTGTGGCGCATCAAACTCTGCGCTGTTTTCAAATTTAATTCAGTCTCCCGGGCGTACCCATATCACAGAGATGGAGTACGACCCCTGCATCCAAGTTTTGGCACCGACCGGCCGAACTGAAGAATTAGGTTAACAGCGACTAACTAAGTTACGTCTCCTTAATCTTTATATATGTCTTCACATGTCATCTCAACACAGAAATTCAATTGTATTATTGTCCCCTCGTGATTATTTTGCATATATGGACCGATCGGGGTACGGATACGTGATAGCCTGGGGCTGTCTAAAATATATGAGTTAATGGCACCCGCAGTCACGCAACTCGTCATGTATGTGCACTTAAGTCACACTTCTCCAGAACGTGATTTTTTGGTCACACATCTGGACAAGTGGGTGCACGCAGGTCTCTGGGCCCACGTGTCAGTCCGTTTTGGACGGTAAATTTTCAGAAAACCCCCTGGAGTAATATAATTTTACAAAATGGTACAAAATTAGAAGGACCATTTTGTAAAATTAGGAGGACCATTTTGCGAAATATCTAAAAAATACAGGGGGTTTTCTGCAAAATTACTTGTCCATGTCAGCACTCCCGCAACGGAAACGGTCTGACACGTGGGCCCAGAGACCACCGTGCACCCACTTGTCCAGATGTGTGACCAAAAAATCACGTTCTGGAGAAGTGTGACTTAAGTGCACATACGTGACGAGTTGCGTGACTGCAGGTGCCATTAACTCAAAATATATAGTGGATAGATTTAAGTCTTATTTTGAATTGGCAGCCCCTAGCTGATCCCATCGTAGTACAGCCATATCACATCAAGCTTTATTTACATGCCAATTGACTTGGATTCCTTTTCCTCTTTCAGTTGTTTAAGTTGCACATCAGCTCGACAAAAGAAATAGAGATTTGGTCGCTAAATTTCAGTGCAGTTGCTTCGGTATCAGGACAGCTTAGCTTAGAGAGGCGTGTAGTCTGAAAGATTTCATTCATAGAGGACCGTTTGCTATGTCGACGGCCAAAACGGATGGTACTCATCTCTCGCTCTCTCCCTCTCTCTTTCTTTTGGAAAAATGGAATGATGGTACTTCTCAACAAGTAGAATATAAATACCGATGATCTGGACAGCACGCACAAATGGAGACACGGCGCAGTACGTACCGGGATGCTGTCATTTTCCCCGGTCGCCTTTCTAGGTGTCACGATTGCGAGAGGCCGCAGTGTCCAAGCACACACATTTGTCCTGTTTAACACGGACGCTTGTGATTCGTGAGCCTTTTTATTAATCGCACAACCGGCAAAAAGAAGCTAACCTTACCGGATACGGTTAGCCGCCAGGCATCACCCCATGTATGTGTATCCAAGGCCGGTCAGTCGAGTTTACTTCTCCCCTGTCAACTTCATATATCACTACAGGAACGGCGAACAGTGCCGACGGCCAGAACCTGTGCCGACGGCTATTTATCGGGGCCGTCGGCACAGGGGCGTATCAGGACCAGCCGTCCACAAGGCCGTCGGCAAAGAAACGGCCGCGGCACAGATGTTCTATCCC
Organism: Poa pratensis; assembly: GCA_947311845.1. NCBI lineage: Eukaryota > Viridiplantae > Streptophyta > Magnoliopsida > Poales > Poaceae > Poa > Poa pratensis. Next base: position 34,976,422 of record CAMZMU010000040.1, read on the forward strand.
GACGGCCCCCGTCGGGACACAGGCAGCCGTCGGCACAGAGGATCAGGTGACGTCGACGGCACAGGCCTCTACCTTTTTTTACATTTTTACCCTAATCTTCTTTTTTATGTATCTATTTATTACTCTCAATTAAGTTTAATATGTTTCATTCATATTCTATGTACGTAGCTACGCCGAATAGCGGTTTCCACCCACATAAAATAACGTCGCGAATAATTGTCTATACCGGAGCGTCGGAACCCCACCAAAACCTAGATTGATGCATACCATATGTGTACAAGTGTTTTGGGTGATTCAAATGTCCAATAATCTACCCCGGTGTGTGACCGGGTTCACTTTCTCTCTACCAAGTGTGTAGACTTAGAGATGAAAACTCCCACTTCGGACGAAACGAGGGCAATCTTGTAAAAACTTGTGATAAAAGTTGGTTTCCCATGTGCCTATGTCCCAACCAAACACAACCAGGCAAAAAGTCCACTGGCCTACCCCCTTTCGACGCACGTCTATGGGGGTAGACGAAAACGTTAGGGTTTTTCCAGCGGATTCAGGGTTTCGCCGAAGCGGGCCCCGGAGCGTCGGAACCCCACCAAAACCTAGGTTGTGCCATACCATATGTAAACAAGTGTGTTATGTGTTGTAAATGTGCAATATCCTACTCCGGGGTGTGACCGGCTTCACCGACTTCACTTTCTCTCTAGTGAGTTTCTGCACTTAGAGGTGAAAACTCCCCTTTCGGGCGAACCGGATGGAATCTTGTATTGATTTGTGATAAAAGTTGGTTTCCCATGTGCCTATGGCCTAACCTAACACAACCAGACAAAAAAGTCCACTGGCCTATGTAACATCCCAAAAATATTAATCAATATTGTTATTCCAAAAATGAGAGCCAACAAAAACTTTTGTTAAATATTATGTGTTGTCTGCAAAATATTGCTTGTGGTAATTAATTCTTGTTGCTTGTGTTATTTATTCTTGCTAATTATGTTGTTTGCTCAAAAATAAAAACAAGAAGAAAAGAAAAGAATTGAATTAGCAAAATAAAGCAAGAAAAATAAAAGTGACAATTGTGTCACACAAATTCTCCAAGAGGAGAAACAAATATGGTTTCAAACAAAATTGAGAGGAGAAGTTATATAAACTCTCCCATTTTTATTCCTATAACTTTTCCCTCTCAAAAATTTAATTTAAAAACCTAAATTTAAATTCTATTTACTTTCTTTACTAAATTCAAATCACAAAGTGTGCTATGTTGCACTTGTCCCATGAAATGCAACACAGCACCACAAATACCTATACATATTTATGAAGCAAAGTATGAAATTAAAATTCAGAAATTCAAATTCAAATTTGGCTTAAGCATTTCATCGAACACATTGCAGTCATGCACTGTGTTCTTCCCCATTTCATCCAACCCGAAGATCAATTGATCAAATTCGGGTGTTGTTCGTCGAATTGATGCTGGCAACCTCTTTCTCTCCTCTCCCCGAACTCGCCGCGCTCAAGAAATCGAAGAGGGGAGGATGGCGTCGACGAGAAGCGTCGGAGGGGACACGCTCCGGCGAGCACGCGCCATGTCGCGCAAGTGGCCGTGGCGTGGCGATGCCGCGTTGCTCAGCTCCGTGCCCCCCTCTCTCTCCCTCACCTCGCTGCCCCCTCTCTGGCCGCACCGCAGCCCGCAGGAACCCGCCCCCGCCGGAGTGACGCCGTGTGCAGTGCGCGCCGCGCACCGCCCGAGCGTTCCCTGGCCGTCCCACTCGCGAGCACGCTCCGCTCGTCGACACGCACTCGACCTTGCTCCCTGCCACTCCCACATCGTAGCCGCACCTCCACCGCCCCTACGGCGAGAGCACGTCGCCCCTGGAACCCTCCTGCGCCCGGACCACCATGGACCCGTGCTCGCCGTTAAATACCCCATCCCACGCCAGAGCTCTCCACACCCCGCACCACTGCCTTCAACCCTCTCCACTCCTCTGTGCACCGCCAGGAGGGCGGAGCCACTCCCTCGAAGCTCCAGTTGCCCGTGAGCTTCCTCGACGCTCCGCCGTGTCCGAGGTAGACGAAGCACACGGCCGTGCCGTGCTGCTGCCCCATTCCCCTCTCTGACCCCTGCACTTTGCTCACCATGGACAGCGCCCTCACCGCCGCCTTTTCCTCGATTGTTTCGTGCACCAGAGCGCCCGCAGGAGCTTGCCGGAGATCGTGGCCGTGCCGTGGAAGTCCGACGCGTCGCCATCGCCGCTGCAGCCCTCCCCAGCAAGTACAACTCGCACCACCGCCTTCCTCGAGCCTCCGCAGTTCTCCAGCACCTTCCCCGATCCTTCCCAAGCCCTCTAGGTGAGCTTCCCGTGCACCTCGCCGTCGCCGGAGCTCCGGCGTCGCCGTTGTCCTGTCGACGATGAACTCGAGCTCCAGGAGCCGTTGGATCTAGATCCAACGGTAACTTACCGCTTCGGTTACGCGTTAGGCTGACGGGCTGACCCCACCCGTCAGCATTTTATTCAATTCCCAGCGCACACTGAGTCACTGACTCGTGGACCCCACCTGTCATACTTTTCGACATTATCCAGAGCAATTAGATTTTCAAATTTAGTTTCTCTGGAAATTTCAATACTGGACCCAACTTAGAAAATCAATATCTCAAGATTTAGGAATCCAAATAAATCAAACTCAATTGTTCTGGAAATCTTATGAAATTGTTTAACCAACACAATTGGTTTCATGTCATTTAAATAAATAGTTAAAAAGTATTATTGAAAATGCCACAGAAGGTTTAAAATCTAAACTTGTTTGTTTCTGATACTCTGTTAGTCCAATTAATTCCAAACCAATTTTGCTAGCTTAGTACTGCCTTGTATTAGCTCCCCTAATTTTGGTAGAATTAATTAAGCAATATTAATTGTTGACTTTAAGATAAACCCTTCTGGACTAAAACAAACAAATATGTTTATTGGTTGACCCAAATGAGTTAGGACCAATTTTGTTAGCTCACATATAGCAATGTTTAGTTACCCCTAAAAGGGTTTAATTTTTGGAGAAATAGAATTTAAATGGTAGCTAAAACTTGATTATTAAGCTACTGGATTCAATCCAATGTGTAGGGAGTTTGGTAACTCCAAATGATCCAATTCAAATTGGGTTGTCTTCTACACATCAGTAGCTTTCTATAGAAGTTTAGTTTGTATTTTTGTGACCAACAGAACTTAAGTTGTGGATTTAAACATGAATAATTAGTTTCTGCCATAATTTGGACTTAAATAAATAATGTTTAATTCAAATATTTTGAAACCAAATTGTGTGGTTGATGTGGGCAGTAGCTAATTGTGATGTTTGTGATTGATATGTTGTGATGCTTGCTTGAGTAGTTTAGTAATTGTTTGCATTGCTTGTTCAACGTTTAGACGAGAACGTTGCCGGAGTCTACGAGGAGGGGGAATTCTCTGATCATCAAGCACAAGAACCCGAGAACTTTGCCGAGCAAGGCAAGCTATTCCCTGAGCTTGCACCTAAATACATATGCATCTACTTTCATAACATGTTTTACTCTCAAAGCAAGATTTATAAAACCCATTTCAAAAATATATGGATACTATTTTGCCACCCTATGTAGTAGCTTATATAAAACTTTAGGATGGGAAAACAATGTTGTTTATTCAAAACTCCTTTAAAAAGACTTGTGTGGAGATGGAACACCGAGATGTCGGTGTGGAAGTAAAGAAGTGGAGAATGGTGATGTTTATGAAAAATGCACATTGTGTCCTAGTACTATGACAACCAATCATACCCTGTGCGACCACATCTACCCACATATGGGAAAGGGCGTAGTCATATAATTTGCTCATATTAGTATGGGATGCCTCAACAACGAGGATGACCTCGTTCCATGAGGGGATGGTTTGGTGACCTACCCCTGACCTGGGTCCTAACACGATGGTGGGAGGATTGAAGGGTTCGCTCGCCGGGCAGAACTACGAGTCCTCACACTTAGGTTTCCCGACGGGGAATCTGGACTGGGTGTTGATGGAAAGGATGATAAATTCGTAGCGGTAGGGTCCTATACTAGCATGAGCAAAGGACAGGCTATGGTCGGCGGCTTACTTCGCATACACCTTGTATGGCGAGACGTGGCAGACACGATGAGTTGCCGGATGGATGGGGGAAAAGCGTGCTACCTCTGCAGAGTGTAAAACTATTCGAATAGCCGAGTCCTCGGATATGGACAGTTGGGAGGCTGTCCTAGACCATGTGCAAGTTTTTGGAAAAGCTTTTAAGTTTAAAAAGAAATTGAAATGGTGATGGTGTTACCCAGCTATACCCAATGAAGTGGTATGAGTTGTGGGAATAAATGGACTATGGTGAGCCATGGTCTTGAAAAGGAGGAGTTTTTGAGAAACAAAATGAGATGGTGACTTCTTTCAAAGATGGTTATAAAACTCTTCTTACCTTTTTCAATAAAGATATAGAGATGTTTTAAAACAAATAAAAGTGCATACTCATGTTGGGGTAGTTTGCGAGTACATTCAAATGTACTCATATTGGTTTCGTCCCTGGCTATTGTCCTAGCCAGACTACGAGGAGGAGCACTACGCCGAGCAGGAATATGGCGACTTCTACGCGAACTAAGGATCTCCACAAGTCAGCTGCCTGTCGGGTCGTCATCGTTAGAATATGATGTCTACTACGCCGTAGCTTCCGCTGATATTTTGGTTTGGCCCTTGAAGGCATCTATGTAAGAACTTGGTCTAAATGACCATTTATGTAAGACTTTTTATTCGGTACTGTAATGGATGTAAACTTTGGTATCCAATTCGGATTATGTGCAACGACAGACTGATCACGGGATCGTTGTGTTAAGCATAATCGGGTATTTCGGACAGCTAGTCCGGGGTCCCCACAGCCTACCCCCTTTCGACGCACGTCTATGGGGGTAGACGAAAACGTTAGGGTTTTTCCAGCGGATTCAGGGTTTCGCCGAAGCGGGGCCCCGGAGCGTCGGAACCCCACCAAAACCTAGGTTATGCCATACCATATGTATACAAGTGTGTTGTGTGTTGTAAATGTGCAATATCTTACTCCGGGGTGTGACCGGCTTCACCGACTTCAGTTTCTCTCTACCAAGTGTGTGGACTTAGAGGTGAAAACTCCCACTTCGGACGAAACGGGGGCAATCTTGTAGAAACTTGTGATAAAAGTTGGTTTCCCATGTGCCTATGTCCCAACCAAACACAACCAGGCAAAAAAGTCCACTGGCCTACCCCCTTTCGACGCACGTCTATGGGGGTAGACGAAAACGTTAGGATTTTTCCAACGGATTCAGGGTTTCGCCGAAGCGGGGCCCCGGAGCGTCGGAACCCCACCAAAACCTAGGTTGTGCCATACCATATGTAAACAAGTGTGTTATGTGTTGTAAATGTGCAATATCCTACTCCGGGGTGTGACCGGCTTCACCGACTTCACTTTCTCTCTAGTGAGTTTCTGCACTTAAAGGTGAAAACTCCCCTTTCGGGCGAACCGGATGGAATCTTGTGTTGATTTGTGATAAAAGTTGGTTTCCCATGTGCCTATGGCCTAACCTAACACAACCAGGCAAAAAAGTCCACTGGCCTACCCCTTTCGACGCACGTCTATGGGGTAGACGAAAACGTTAGGGTTTTTCCAGCGGATTCAGGGTTTTGCCGAAGCGGGGCCCCGGAGCGTCGGAACACCACCAAAACCTAGGTTATGCCAAACCATATGTATACAAGTGTGTTGTGTGTTGTAAATGTGCAATATCCTACTCCGGGGTGTGACCGGCTTCACCGACTTCACTTTCTCTCTACCAAGTGTGTGGACTTAGAGGTGAAAACTCCCACTTCGGACGAAACGGGGGCAATCTTGTAAAAACTTGTGATAAAAGTTGGTTTCCCATGTGCCTATGTCCCAACCAAACACAACCAGGCAAAAAAGTTCACTGGCCTACCCCCTTTCGACGCACGTCTATGGGGTTAGACGAAAACGTTAGGGTTTTTCCAGCGGATTCAGGGTTTCGCCGAAGCGGGGCCCCGGAGCGTCGGAACCCCACCAAAACCTAGGTTGTGCCATACCATATGTAAACAAGTGTGTTATGTGTTGTAAATGTGCAATATCCTACTCCGGGGTGTGACCGGCTTCACCGACTTCACTTTCTCTCTAGTGAGTTTCTACACTTAGAGGTGAAAACTCCCCTTTCGGGCGAACCGGATGGAATCTTGTGTTGATTTGCGATAAAAGTTGGTTTCCCATGTGCCTATGGCCTAACCTAACACAACCAGGCAAAAAAGTCCACTGGCCTACCCCCTTTCGACGCACGTCTATGGGGGTAGACGAAAACGTTAGGGTTTTCCAGCGGATTCAGGGTTTCGCCGAAGCGGGGCCCCGGAGCGTCGGAACCCCACCAAAACCTAGGTTGTGCCATATCATATGTATACAAGTGTGTTGTGTGTTGTAAATGTGCAATATCCTACTCCGGGGTGTGACCGGCTTCACCGACTTCACTTTCTCTCTAGTGAGTTTCTGCACTTAGAGGTAAAAACTCCCACTTCGACGAAACGGGGCAATCTTGTAAAAACTTGTGATAAAAGTTGGTTTCCCATGTGCCTATGTCCCAACCAAACACAACCAGGCAAAAAAGTCCACTGGCCTACCCCCTTTCGACGCACGTCTATGGGGGTAAACGAAAACGTTAGGGCTTTTCCAGCGGATTCAGGGTTTCGCCGAAGCGGGGCCCCGGAGCGTCGGAACCCCACCAAAACCTAGGTTGTGCCATACCATATGTAAACAAGTGTGTTATGTGTTGTAAATGTGCAATATCCTACTCCGGGGTGTGACCGGCTTCACCGACTTCACTTTCTCTCTAGTGAGTTTCTGCACTTAGAGGTGAAAACTCCCACTTCGGACGAAACGGTGGCAATCTTGTAAAAACTTGTGATAAAAGTTGGTTTCCCATGTGCCTATGTCCCAACCAAACACAACCAGGCAAAAAAGTCCACTGGCCTACCCCCTTTCGACGCACGTCTATGGGGGGAGACGAAAACGTTAGGGTTTTTCCAGCGGATTCAGGGTTTCGCCGAAGCGGGGCCCCGGAGCGTCGGAACCCCACCAAAACCTAGGTTGTGCCATACCATATGTATACAAGTGTGTTGTGTGTTGTAAATGTGCAATATCCTACTCCGGGGTGTGACCGGCTTCACCGACTTCACTTTCTCTGTAGTGAGTTTCTGCACTTAGAGGTGAAAACTCCCACTTCGGACGAACCGGATGGAATCTTGTGTTGATTTGGGGTAGACTTTGGTTTCTCACCTTCCTATGGCCTAACCAAACACAACTAGGAAAAAAGTCCACTGGCCTACCCCCTTTCGACGCACGTCTATGGGGGTAGACGAAAACGTTAGGGTTTTTCCAGCGGATTCAGGGTTTCGCCGAAGCGGGGCCCCGGAGCGTCGGAACCCCACCAAAACAAGGTTGTGCCATACCATATGTATACAAGTGTGTTGTGTGTTGTAAATTTCCAATATCCTACTCCGGGTGTGATCGGCTTCACCGGCATCAATTTCTCTCTAGTAAGTTTCTACACTTGTAGGTGAAAACTCCCGTTTCGGACGAACCGGGGGCAACCTTGTGACAACTTGTGACAAAAGTTGGTTTCCCATGTTCCTATGGCCTAACCTAACACAACCCAGTAAAAAAATTCCACTGGCCTACCCCCTCGGCTCCGGTCAAGGGGGTAGACGGGAACTTTGACTTATTTCCAGCGGGTCTAGGGTTTCGCCGAAGCGGGGGCCCCGGAGCGTCGGAATCCCACCCAAACCTAGGTGTTGCCATACCATATGTATACAATTGTGTTGGGTGTTTGAGATATGAAATATCCCACTCCGCTGTGTGATCGGCATCACCGGCCTACCCCCTCTCGGCTTCGGTCAAGGGGGTAGCGGGGCCCCCGAGCGTCGGAACATATTGAACTTATTAAAGTAAAAATGAATAAAAATATATTGAACTTATTAAAATTAATTTAGAGTAATAAATAAATACATTAAAAAGATGATGTAAGTGAAAAAATGAAAAAAAAAGAAAACCCTATGCCGACGGCAAAGGTCCTACGCTTTATCCTTATCCCGACATAGCTCCTCGACCACCCATCCGCATTTCTCCGGCCGACCCGCTCCGCGGCTGCCCGCTCCCCCGCCGCCCTGCTGAAAGGGCATGTGTTGCCCCATGCGTGGTTTTGGTAATTAATGACAATCCTTATGGACTAATGTTTGCATTGAGATATACTTGTAGATCTTGTCCATAGGAAAAGATTGGAGTTCATGTGTTGGACTCTAGAAGATTACATGATGACCAAGGTTCCATCCAAGGGTTTATATGAAGAATGGTCATGTGAAGAGTTGAGCTTATTGCAAGCATGGCTTGGAAAAGAAGATTGAGTGAACTTCATGTTTATCTCCAAGCCATCATCTATATCAAGATAAGAAGATGAAGTGCAAGTGGATTCATGAAGACGGAGTATAGCAAGGCTCTCCCATAATGGTGTATGGGGGAGTATTTGGAGAAGTCTTCATCAAGCATGTGCTAGCAAGCACAATCAAGAAAGGTGTTCCAACTTGAGAGAGTCAAGATCGTCATCATCGAGCTCAAGTGGAATGCGCAAGGCAAAGGTATGATCTTGATAGGTTTTCTATTTTACCGGTCTCACGGTGTTAGTGGGAGACCGGGTTATAGGATAGACGGCGTACTATCAAGAGGGGCTCTCAAGTGAGTAACTTGATCGCATCTTTGTGGAGAGCTCAAACCTTTGCATTTTTGGCATATCATCTTTCTTGGTTTTTATTTGGCTTTTATCCATGTGAGAATTTAGAGCTTGTGTTCATCTCCATACCAAGCTCTAGTTCATCAAAAATGAATTTCATTTGTATATCTTATTGCGTTTTTGATGTTCGAGGTTTTACCGGTTTGTCTTTTCTAAGAGAGGTCAAACTCTCTACTTTGGTTTCCTCCTCACATGATGGACTATGATGTGTATATGCATGATCTTGTAGAGCTTGTGAGTATTCTAACAAGCCCAAGATTATAGAAAACGGAGTCCGGATGAGAAACATATTGCGGTTTTGGTTTGGAGGTTTTATCGGTTGTTCTTTTATCGAGAGGTCCAACCTTTCCCCATTTGGTTTTATCCTCCATTGTTGGACTATGATGTTTCTCTGCATGATCTTGTAAAGCTCTTCGTTACGATTCCAACGAGCCCAAGATCATCGAAATCGGAGTCCGGATGAAAAAGATATTGCACTTTTATCGGTCTTGTCTGTCTGGCCAGCCCCCAGGCCGGCCAGACCGGCTCCCAGACCGGCCGGGTCGGGTGGTTGGCCGGTTTCTAGGCCGGCCAAACCGGCTCCCAGGCCGGGCTCGCAGTTTCTGGGCATAACGGTTGGTTTCGGGTGACCTATTTAAAGGGGCTTCTTCCCCAACGGTTACAACACGTTTTGAGCAAGTTTTTCCCTCTCTCTCCTCCATTGTTGACCTTTTGAAAGCTTGCCTTCCTCTCAATCCCTCCCATGATTCTTGCATATCTTTGAGGGAAATTGAGAGGAGATCTAGATCTACATATTCATCCAATCCATTCCTCCTCTAAGTGAGGGGAACCTAGTAGATCTTGATCTTGAAGTTCCATTTGTTGTGTTCTTCGTTGTTCTTCCTCTCTTCTCCCCCCATAAGCATTAGTTGCTTGTGGTGGGATTCGAGAGTGAAGGATTTGAGCCTTGTGCTCTTGCCATTGCTTCGTTGCATCGGTTTGTGCTCTCCACGAGGATTCGTGGAAGTTGAAAGCTTGTGAACTTGTTACTCTTGGGTCTTTGGACCCTAGACGCCCGTGTGGTGGTTGAGACCCTTGTGTGGTCACTTGTAGCTGTTCGGGAGCCCCCAATCCCGTTGTGGGTTGTGCCCCGGATCGTTGTTGAAAGGCTCCGGATTTCCGCCTCGAAGGATTCCGATAGTGGAAGGTGAACCAAACCTTTGTGGTGCGGTTCATCGGAGAAGAAGGTGAAACCTTTGTGGTTGTTGAACCATTGTGTTGGTTCACACCTCTCCAACGAGACGTACTCCCTTAACAAGGAGGAACTCGGGAATACATCCTCGTCTCCGCGTGCCTCGGTTATTTCTATACCCGAGCTTTTACTTATGCACTTTACATTGTGATAGCCTTCGTGCTTGAAGTATTCTATTGCTATCACCTTGTTGCTTGTCTTGCTTAGCATAAGTTGTTGGTGCACATAGGTGAGCCTAGTTTATTTAGGTTGTTGGCTTGTTAATTTAAACACTAGTTTTATTCCGCAATTATCAAGCCTAAACCGGAAAAGTTTTAATCGCCTATTCACCCCCCTCTAGGCGACATCCTTGTCCTTTCAATTGGTATCAGAGCCTGGGCTCTCTTTTTGGGCTTTACCGCCTAGAGAGTAAAGATGTCGTATAGAGAATTAGTGCACGATCCCACTCTTATATTCGATGGCACAAATTATGATGTTTGGAAAATTCGCATGCTTAACCTTCTTAGGGACATAAACCCAAATTTTAAGAGAATTGTAGATATGGGTTTTTCTCCTCCAAAGGATTCCCAAAAGTATCTTTAGAGGATGAGGAAAACTCTTATCTCGATACTCGTGTATCTAATTGTCTCATATGTGTTTTGAGCGATGTAGTTCTTGCATCAATCATGCCTTTTCGGAACGCTCATGAGCTATGGACCAAGCTTCAAGATAATATGAAGTGTCCAATTATTGAGGATGATTGTTCTCCTCCACCTCCGGCCGTGATGAGTTCACAACTTCTTCCACTTCACCAACATGTGTTTGACAAGGTAATGATATGGTGAGTGGTGATAGAAATTGCTTTGTTGATGGTGAATATTCTATTGACTATACTTCATCTCTATCTCATTGCAATGATCTATCTTTGGACTTAAACACTTCTAGCACTCCAAATGTTTTACATGCTAGTGTTGCTAGTCCTTGCATATCATGTAATAGTTGTTTAACTAAATCTCATGATGATATGCTTCATTCGTCTTGTTGCCATGAAAACAATACTTCCATATCCTCTATTTCTTGTGTGGCTAACAATGTAGAGGAATCCAACATTTGTTGGAACAAGACGTGGATCTCAATGGTGCTTCAAGTATCTCTTCACCATCTTTGCCCACTACTCATTTTTGCCTTATGGCTAAGGATTCAAAGGTTTCTCCACCTTTGGAACCTCTACATCTTGTGATGATGTGGATGGGATTCTCATGGAGCGCTTATGGATGTTGAATCCATAACAAAGAAGGGTGAGATGGTATTTGGTGCTCTCCCCAAAGGTAGCAAAGCTATCCCTCCTCTAAGTGAAATCATTGTTTATGCTATTAAGAGTAGGGAAATCATTGAGGACTTGGAAACTCAATTTCTCGAGAAATGTCAAATTGAGAGAGAGGATGCCGATGAAAAGGCATCCTTAATGAATGCCCTTGAGGAAGAGCAAGAGCTTCGAGTGTCTCTTGAAGAGAAACTTGAATCTCTTGATGAATCAAATGATCTTATTATTGCTAAAATCATTAAGGAAAGAGATCATGCTATTGCTAAATATAAAGTGCTTAAAAAGGAAAAAGTTGAATTTGGTGTTGGCAATGCTAGACTAATTGAGGATATAGAGAGACTTGACAAAGCCCAAAGGCTTTAGAAAGTGAACACTCTCTCCTTATCAAGTCTCATGATCAACTCCAAACTCAACTATCTAAAAATGATGAGCTTGCCAAGTTGTCTTCTTCCATTTCTAATGTTAATGATGCTTGTGCTACTAACTCCACTTCTTGTGAAGCATCTATTTTGAAGGAGAATGTTGAGCTAAGGGCTCAACTTGAGTTGCTAACTAGCAAGTATGGAAATTGGAAGAAAGTCATGAAAAGCTCTCTAGCTCTAATGATGATCTTCTAGCATCCATGCTAGGCTAAAGTTAGCTCATGAGGCTATCGCTACAAAGGTAACATCTTGTGAGCCTCATGTGGACAATGGCACAACTTCTACTAAAATGCTATATTGCCATGTGCTAGTCCTAGTAATTCATCCACTCACAATGTTGCTACATCTTGTGATGAATTACTTTCCATGCCTTGTTGCTCTAACAATGAAGCTTCTACTTCCTCTAGTTTGTGTTGATACTAACCATGTAGAGGAATTAAATGAGCTCAAGGCCCAAGTCACTTCTTTGAAGAAAGACTTGGAAAAGCGTCATGTTGGGGATTCTACACTTGACAATATGTTGAGTGTTCAAAGACGCCCCAATGACAAGAGTGGACTTGGATTCAACTCCAATATCAAGAACAAGTCCAAGTTCAACAAGAAGAAAAGGGCCAAGAACAAGTTAAAGATTCGGCCAAGATTGTTTGCTTCAAGTGCAAAGTTGAAGGGCACCATGTTAGATCTTGCCCTTTGAAGAAGAAGCTCTTAGTGAGAAGCAACAAGGGAAGAAGCCTCAAGTTCCTCAAGAACGGCCTCTTCCCAAGAAGAATCAAGCTACCCCTCCTCAAGTCAAGACTCCAACTAAGAAGAGAGGAGGAAGTAGATGTTGCTACCTATGCCGTGAGAAGGGTCACGTTGCTTCTTCATGCACAAATGGTACCTTATCCAACCCCATTATTATTATGATGATTATTCTCTTCGGAAGGATAAGGTTGGCAATGTGTTTGCCAAATATGTTGGTACTCAAAGTGGTGTCAAGAAAAGAACCATTTGGGTTGCCAAACCTATTGTGACTAACCTCTTAGGACCCAACTTGGTTGGGGACCAACAAGCTAAAACTTGATCAATAGGTGTTGTTGGAGGGCATTGGAGACTTGGCTACTTATGAAGAATTAAGGGATCTTCATCAATTATATTCTCAAGCCAAGTCATTTGGATTATATTGTTCTATCTCATATCCAATGTTCCTCCTTGCGGTAACTTTTATTTAAATCATATATATTGAAAGTTGCTTGCACCCTTGCATGTGTTAGGTTTTGTACCTTGCTAGTGTTTGTATGTGTTGTGCTCTCTACTTACTTATCTTGAGTAATCAAGTATGTGTATGTTGGTTTGCACACCATTTACTTGTTGAGCCTTATTGCTTTTATTTGATATCTTATCTTGTTGGCTCTCTTTTTGAGAGATTAATGGACTATCCATTTTGGGGAGTGATATGCTTCGTGCACTTCACAATCCTAAAAATGTGTGTACATGAGGAATACCACTTAGTGATGATATATCAATTTATCTATCTCTATGTGGTATGTCATTCTCATGAGAAATTCAAATTCTATAATGTCCATTAATTATCTCTAGTTGGTTTTATTTGCCTCTTGTTAAGAAAATTTGGATTATCACATTATGGGGGAGTAATAAGCTATGTGCATATTACAAACCTAGAAAATGTGAACATGTGAGGTATTGCCACCTAGAATTGATTTGTTATTAATCTTATTCCTATGTGGCATGTTGCTCAAACAAGTTCCATTTTGGTAAAATGATTTTGTTTAATCATCTTTTGGATCTTGTTTGTGATGGACATTCTTGGTACGGTTTTCCCCAAATATGTTCGCATATCCTTTTGGGAAATCGATTGCTTCAAGCTACTCTTTGTAGTGGCTTTGCATGATCGCGTGAATACTTGAAGCTATCAAGAATATCTATCTTTTAAGCTTTGGCCTTTAAATCTTATCTTTTGCCATATGCTTATTTGTTGTGAAATTGGTCTTCAATATCATTCTATATACCACCGAGAAATATCTCTATATACTCCTTGTCCTTGACAAGTGATACTCATATTGTGGTGAAATTTGTAGACCATCTTCACTTTGGTTTTGCTTTGAATTTGCCTTATTTTTATTGCCAAGGATTTGTTTGATCTAACTCTCATTTGTCTTCCTTGTATCTTTTGGATCCTTGTTGCTCTACTCAAAATTGCTTTTCTTTGAAAAAGCAATGATCCCATTCTTGGAAGCTATCCTACATTGAGTAGAACATCATTCTTTAAATTGGTTTTGTATCTTATTGCTTTCCTTGAACATGACTAGTGTTTGAATAATATGTATGGAGAGTGATGATCCCATTTGTGTGCATTTTGTATTCAAATGCAAGATCATAAATAATGCACAAATCTTGGGGGAGCATCCTATATGCTTTTGAACATTAGTTGTCTTCAATTGGCATTTGATCCCGATGACGTGTCTCTTTGGAAGACAAACATTTCTCGTCTTGGTACTTTGTGCCATCATGAGAAGTGTAGAGGGTTTGGTTTATTCCTTGATGATATTTTCATCAATTGGTATCTTACTTTCATTTGGCATCTTTTCAAAGTGGTATCTTCAATCATGTGTTGATTTGGTTTTTGATATAATTTGGACAATTCTTTTCTTGTCACACTTGTGTGTGCTTTCTTGGTTTAATTGGTGTTTTGTCCAAATTGTATCTCGTTTGGTTCTTGAAAGTCTTGTGCATGCATATTTACTATATGTATATCTTATGGCATGCTTACTTTCGTTGATCCAATATATAGGATAAACTCCATCAAATCCTAAATGGCTAAGATGTGCATGAAATTCAATTTCATATCAATATGCACATATTTATGTGGAGTTTGTCCTATGTATTGTAGTTGCTCTAACTACTTTGGACCCAATGAGTTTGGGACCATTTTGTACTTGAATTTGTTTTAGGTACATTGGAGATGCATTGGAAGCTTGTCTCATTTACAAGGAAGGTGTTATCACCATGTGCTTATTGGAGCCAAGCTCGGATGATCGTGAACTCTTATCTTCTACATCACCAATGCTATCTCGGTAACAAGTATCTACCTCATGCATATTTTCTAGCTTTCAACCTTGTGTAGGTTGTTTCTGGCATGAATCTCTTTTGTTGCAATTCATTTGGTTCTTGCAAAACATCTTTATTGCAAATGTGAGCAAGCCGGGATGATTACATATCAAGGGGAATATATATAATCATTTTCATGATTCACCAATCCCAAATATGTTAATCTAGCACTTTCTACTCTATGTCTCGCATATGCAATATTGATGTTTCTTCAAAATCATTTGCCTTTGCGATACTTGTTATCTTTCTCGGAGCATCCCATTTTCTTTCCCTTGTGGATATTTTTGATGCTATGATGAGATTGTGTTGGAAGTTCATCTATATCCTTTAAGATAAAATTGAGCTTTGTGCTATGCTTTTAAGCAATGATCTTATTGGTATATATGACTTCCTCTTGGATATCATGTTCTTCACCGTTGTATCTATTTTGTGTGTGCATGTTTTTTTGGACTTATATCTTGATTGGTGTCTACTTAGAAACTTATACACATGAGAATAGTTACATCTTTAATTGGTATTCCAATTCTTTAGTGACCACTTTTATTGCTTTTTTTTTGGTGGTTTCTAAAAGGCACAAGCTTTGTTTTTCATTTGGTATGTTTTGCATCTTAATAAGCTTGTGGACCTATTTGCTACTCTTTGTTTGTGTTCAAAATTATCTAGGAGGGAGTGAGGATTCCATGTTGTGCACACCATATTGAAATACAAATCCTACTTGTGCACGTACCTTGGGGAGTTCCCTCTTGTTTTTTGAACACTTGGTTGATCTTATCATAATATCTTCTTATGTTCATTGGTTTTTCGGATCCTTTGATTGGTTACTTCTTTTGTCGAAGTATCTTTCAATTTGTTTCTCTTTTGCAATCTTTGGATCCTCAATATAGTTTGATCTCCCTTCTCTATTCGTCATTGGATATGTGCATTTGATTTCACTCATATTATGAGAAATGCACACATTATGGGGGAGCTCTTACTATATTGGCCTTCTAAATTTTTCCTCCCATTTCGGCAATCGATGCCAATGGGGGAGAAGTTTAGAGGGTTTAAGGGAATTTGGTGTTATGCTTTAGTTTCGTTCTTAAGCATTTGCCTTTCATGCTCTTGCATCCTTGCTCTTTGTGTTGCATGGTTGCTTAATTCATTATATAAACCCTCGTAAAAGGGATTGTCATCAATTACCAAAATGGGGGAGATTGAAAGTGCATGTGTTGCCCCATGCGTGGTTTTGGTAATTAATGACAATCCTTATGGACTAATGTTTGCATTGAGATATACTTGTAGATCTTGTCCATAGGAAAAGATTGGAGTTCATGTGTTGGACTCTAGAAGATTACATGATGACCAAGGTTCCATCCAAGGGTTTATATGAAGAATGGTCATGTGAAGAGTTGAGCTTATTGCAAGCATGGCTTGGAAAAGAAGATTGAGTGAACTTCATGTTTATCTCCAAGCCATCATCTATATCAAGATAAGAAGATGAAGTGCAAGTGGATTCATGAAGACGGAGTTAGCAAGGCTCTCCCATAATGGTGTATGGGGGAGTATTTGGAGAAGTCTTCATCAAGCATGTGCTAGCAAGCACAATCAAGAAAGTGTTCCAACTTGAGAGAGTCAAGATCGTCATCATCGAGCTCAAGTGGAATGCGCAAGGCAAAGGTATGATCTTGATAGGTTTTCTATTTTACCGGTCTCACGGTGTTAGTGGGAGACCGGGTTATAGGATAGACGGCGTACTATCAAGAGGGGCTCTCAAGTGAGTAACTTGATCGCATCTTTGTGGAGAGCTCAAACCTTTGCATTTTTGGCATATCATCTTTCTTGGTTTTATTTGGCTTTTATCCATGTGAGAATTTAGAGCTTGTGTTCATCTCCATACCAAGCTCTAGTTCATCAAAAAGAATTTCATTTGTATATCTTATTGCGTTTTTGATGTTCGGGTTTTACCGGTTTGTCTTTTCTAAGAGAGGTCAAACTCTCTACTTTGGTTTCCTCCTCACATGATGGACTATGATGTGTATATATGCATTCTTGTAGCTTGTGAGTATTCTAACAAGCCCAAGATTATAGAAAACGGAGTCCGGATGAGAAACATATTGCGGTTTTGGTTTGGAGGTTTTATCGGTTGTTCTTTTATCGAGAGTCCAACCTTTCCCATTTGGTTTTATCCTCCATTGTTGGACTATGATGTTTCTCTGCATGATCTTGTAAAGCTCTTCGTTACGATTCCAACGAGCCCAAGATCATCGAAATCGGAGTCCGGATGAAAAAGATATTGCACTTTTTCGTCTTGTCTGTCTGGCCAGCCCCCAGGCCGGCCAGACCGGCTCCCAGACCGGCCGGGTCGGGTGGTTGGCCGGTTTCTAGGCCGGCCAAACCGGCTCCCAGGCCGGGCTCGCAGTTTCTGGGCATAACGGTTGGTTTCGGGTGACCTATTTAAAGGGGCTTCTTCCCCAACGGTTACAACACGTTTTGAGCAAGTTTTTCCCCTCTCTCTCCTCCATTGTTGACCTTTTGAAAGCTTGCCTTCCTCTCAATCCCTCCCATGATTCTTGCATATCTTTGAGGGAAATTGAGAGGAGATCTAGATCTACATATTCATCCAATCCATTCCTCCTCTAAGTGAGGGAACCTAGTAGATCTTGATCTAAAGTTCCATTTGTGTGTTCTTCGTTGTTCTTCCTCTCTTCTCCCCCCATAAGCATTAGTGCTTGTGGTGGGATTCGAGAGTGAAGGATTTGAGCCTTGTGTTCTTGCCATTGCTTCGTTGCATCGGTTTGTGCTCTCCACGAGGATTCGTGGAAGTTGAAAGCTTGTGAACTTGTTACTCTTGGGTCTTTGGACCCTAGACGCCCGTGTGGTGGTTGAGACCCTTGTGTGGTCACTTGTAGCTGTTCGGGAGCCCCCAATCCCGTTGTGGTTGTGCCCCGGATCGTTGTTGAAAGGCTCCGGATTTCCGCCTCGAAGGATTCCGATAGTGGAAGGTGAACCAAACCTTTGTGGTGCGGTTCATCGGAGAAGAAGGTGAAACCTTTGTGGTTGTTGAACCATTGTGTTGGTTCACACCTCTCCAACGAGACGTACTCCCTTAACAAGGAGGAACTCGGGAATACATCCTCGTCTCCGCGTGCCTCGGTTATTTCTATACCCGAGCTTTTTACTTATGCACTTTACATTGTGATAGCCTTCGTGCTTGAAGTATTCTATTGCTATCACCTTGTTGCTTGTCTTGCTTAGCATAAGTTGTTGGTGCACATAGGTGAACCTAGTTTATTTAGGTTGTTGGCTTGTTAATTTAAACACATAGTTTATTCCGCAATTATCAAGCCTAAACCGGAAAAGTTTTAATCGCCTATTCACACCCCCCTCTAGGCGACATCCTTGTCCTTTCACCTGCTCCGGCCAGCCACGACCCCCGCCGCCACCCGCCCCTACCCAGCCCCGCCGCCGGCAACCCCGACCCCTCCACCCGCCAGCCGCCATCCCCCGCCACCGCCCCTACCCAGCCCCGCCGCCAGCCCTTACCCACCCCTGCCGCCAACCCCGCCGCCGCCAACCCCGCCCCCTCCACCCGCCAGCCGCCATCCCCTCCCCCTCCACCCGCCAGCCCCTACCCACCCTCGCCGCCAGCCCCTACCCGACCCCCGCCGCCACTTCGCCCCGCCTCCGCCGTGCTCCCCTCTGGCCGCACCGGCCCCGCAACCTCGCCGCTCCCCTCGCCGTGCTACCCTCCTCGCCGCAGGTACCCTCCGCGCCGCCAGGTGCTCCCCGCCCCCTCCCCTATTTTCTGTGTATTTTAGATTTAGGGATTTTAGGAGTAGGATTTTAGGAAAATAGTGTAGAAAAGAGGAAAATAGATGGAAAATTATGGTAGAAATTAGAAAATAGCACAATAGAAATTATAGATGGAAATTTAGTGGTAGAAAATAGAAAATAACAAAATGATTTAGGGATAGATGTAGCAAATAAAATGTTGTTGACAATTATAGAAGGAAAATAGGTGTTAGTGTTTACATATATTCATTTCATATATGACTAACCCGTGTATCAAATGCTTTTACTTAACTAAGCATCATGTCGGAGCCAGAGCGAAAGTTTCGTGGTGTTCATCGGAGACCCACGAAGATCCCGACTTGGGCAGCTCAGATCACAGTGGATCACAGGAAGATCCAGCTTGGTACTTTCAGGTGCCCGTGGCAGGCGGCCCGCGCCTACGACTGCGCGGCGGTCCAGCTTTTGGGGCGAGAGCGATCCTCAACTTTGAGGATGAGCGGAGCGTGGCGCATATGTTAGCGCCAGATGGCATGAGGATCGCGACGAAGGCCGAGGAGAGGGAGCACCGGCAGGCAGAGAGGCTGCTCAGGGCGCGCCACCAGCGCGAGGAGGATGACCCCTTGGTCAAGGATCTCCTCCTTGATCCCCAGGTGATGGCGGTCCAGTACCAGGTCTTCAGCGAGAGCCGGCAGCAGCGCGGGCAGGGCGAGGCCGGCCCCTCCGGCACGCAGCAGCAGGGCGAGGACTCTAGCAGCAGCCTGTCCTCTTGTTGGGACCGCTTGGACGACGCCACTGACACCGGCGCGAGTTTAGTATCTGGCGAGTGCTTGCGGAGTTGAGCCATTTCTTCCGCATGCTCTGTGCGAAACAGATATGTCCCCTGATTATTGCGAAGCTGCGTGTTCTTGTGCCGGAGTTGCTATGCAAGTTAGAGATGATCTTTTCGCCAGCTTCTTTGTTCCGATGGCACATCTCGTTGTGCATCTCGCGAACGAGGCACTCTTGGGTGGACCGGTGCAGTTTCGTTGGCAGTTTTGTATTGAGAGAGAGTTTAAGTACATTCGAAACATAACTGGAAACAAAGCTAGGATTGAAGCATGCATAGCTGAGGCAACAACAATACGAGAGGAGATGGCAGACGCCGTGACAACGTACTTTCCCGATGAAGTTGCCACTATGCATAACCCGGTCACTCGGTACAATGTCGACGAGCCCAAGAATGACCCCAAGCTCTCCTCTTCCAAGGTCCCGGTGGCAAGGCCGGTGCCGGTGAAAAATGTAAATTGACCAAGGAAGAGAAGGATTGCATAATGCTCTATGTGCTTATAACATGACGGAAGTACTCGATTTCATGAGGTAAATGGTGAACAAATTACTTTGCAACTAGTAACTCAGTTTCGGTCTAATACGTATTTTCTCCTTTTAGACAATTCCAAGATGAATACTGGTTGGGAACGGTGGATCCCGATCCCGCGGAGCTGGACACTCTTCTGAAAGAGGGTGCTCACGGAGGAAAAAAATTTGTGTCTTGGTTCATGGGAAAAGTAATTTCTAACGTGTCCCTCTTACCTTGCAATATGTGACTTGTCCCTCTTATTACACGTAACTAATGCACAAAACAATTTGAACCGTACTTGTAGGGAGCTGATCCCAACGTTGAGATGACAATGAGCTGAGATGTGTTTCCCAAGGATTTAACCGTACCGTCATTAAGTATGAGAAGTATGATGTGAATGGGTTCCGCTTCCATACAGAGTATCACCAGAATAATCGTCCTGGAGCAAAAACTGTAAATACTGGGGTCTTCACCAAAGGATCCAGAGGAGCCGATGGAGCCAATTACGTAGATTACTACGGAAGGTTACAAAACGTATACGAGCTGACGTTCAATCGTACGAACATAGAACTTAAGCTCGTTGTGTTCAAGTGCCACTGGTTCGACCCATGCACTGGACCACATGGTGGACAGAGAAGTGAGCCTTCCATTGGGTTAGTTGAAGTTAAGCCTTCAACCACCTATACCGGAGCCGATGTCTATATTGTGGCTCACCAAGCCAAGCAAGTTTATTATTTGCCCTACCCATGCCAGAAAGAGAACCTCAAGGGCTGGGAAGTCGTGTTCCGGGTATCCCCACATGGTAAGCTACCCAGGCCTCCGACGACGATTACAACAACATTGGCCCTAAAACATACGAGGGAATTTTCTATCAAGAGCAAGAGGACTTCGGGCACTTTGACTTACAAATAGGTGGTCTCGAGGACCTCGAGAACAATGCACACACTCGTGGTGAGTCAGTGGTGGATCTGAAGGACATAGATGTGCTCTCGAAGTTTCATGCGGAAAATGACGACGATGACGAGCCTGGCGATGAGCTTCCGCCCTACTACTCACGTGATAGTGATAGTGATAGTGAGAATGAGAACCAACACCCTGATGAGGAGAGTGATGACGATAGGTGACGGTCTATAATGTCTTTATGCTTTAGTAATTATTTTCCAACATGCTTCTTAATTGCATTATGTCTTTATGCTTGGTATCTACATGTTATTATGTCTTTTATTCTTTAGTATTTATTTTTCGACATGCTTCTTCATTGCATATGTCTTTATGCTTAGTGTCTACATTTTATTATGTCTTGATGCTTACTTGTTTTCTCTTTATCAATGCAGTTGATTGAACAATATGAGCCAGGGCAAGGAAAGCGCTTCTGGTGGTCCTTCTCCCGGTGCTTCAGCTTCTCCTGGTGCTTCGCCTTCTTCCGGTGCTTCTGCTGCGCCGATCCGACGCTCACCTATTATCAGCCGGGAGATATGGGGTTCACCCCGTCGCCGTCGGCGCAATAGATGTAGGGCTTTGGACGTCTAGACATCTAGCTATGTATGTATCTACTTGATGATGGTCCTATGTGTGTATCTACTTGATGATATATGGAGCCATTGTGTGATCTTGTTTGTTGTGAATTTGTCGTGATTTTTGATTATTTTTCTGCTATTTTTGCTGCAAAAAACGAGCCGCTGGATCAAAAATTCTGGGCAAGCCTGTGCCGACGGCATTGACCCCTTAATGTGACCAAATGGTCACACCTTTGCCGACGGGACTGCCGTCGGCACAGGCACCTCCCTGGAGCGCCCAGCTGCGTCCACGTGGCGACGCTGTGCCGACGGCCGGCCGTCAGCACAAGCCCCTCCACCTCGCCCGGCCAATGTGGGCCCCACCCGCCGCTGTGCCGACAAACTAGGTGCCGACGGTGCGTCTCTGGCCGTCGGGAAAAGCTGTGCCGACGGTTTCTTTCTGTGCCGACGCCAGGTGGCCTGTGCCTACGGTGCCCTATGCCGACCACCCTGTGCCGACGGTGGCCGTCGGCATAGGTGTGTGCCGACGGCATTGGGTCCTTTGCCGACGGGCTGCGGCCGTCGGCACAGGTGGCCATTCCTGTAGTGTATGTGGCTACCATTTTTTTCTCTCGTGTGTCCACTTCTCCCCTGTCAACTTCAGAGAGTGATTCCAGCTCCATTTATCTCAAGTAACGAAAATGCATAAAGGGGCGAGGGAGGCAGAAAGAGGAGCGTGATTCCTCCTCCATTTGTCTGGAGTCACGAAAATGCATAAAGGCTTTTTGTTCTTCCCAAGATTTTCAGTGGTTCATGTGTGGTCGGATGACTGATTGGCCGCCCAAGCCATGAGTGTGCAACTTGCTTTGTGGATTCGGCCATATGTAGATAGGAAAGTAAAGGGACATAGCTAAGCCCCACTTAAGCTTGCAAGAAAATTTAGGCATATGTCTAAAGTTTGTTTTGTCCCTTAATTTTTTAAGGCATCTACTTGATTGTGATTAAACATATACGATTTGCTATTCGATGCTTTACCACCGGAAACTGTTTCCAGCCTTCACATTGGCATTATATTGCAGTGCAATTACAATTCAACACTCATCATCATTTCTTTGTTTCTATCTGGGGCATAACTTAATTACACACAGAGACAATCCTTTACATGGAACATGAAACAGTTACGCCATATCACCATAGGAGCCATCTATCTATTATTTAATAATTCAAACAAGAGGGAAACGAGCCACCATATTCGTCTACATAGCCTAAAAATACACGATTCATTTATCTTAATTATAACTGTTAAAATTTAAAGTTCAGAAAACATTACGTAAACTATAGTCATGCACAAGTAACGTAAGTGCACAAGGTTACCATCAAAGAAGTTTCTGTTCAACTCAAGTTTCTCAAAAATTGATGGAAAAATATACACCGACCTATCTACCAGGAGTAGTGGAAAAGAGAGGTAAGAAATTATGTGAATTCTATAATTACACTTGGAAGGTCACAAGTCTTAAACCTTTACACAAGAAGGTCCTATTATCAACGCAAAAATGTATCTACCAAAATTCAATAATGTTTCCTGCACATGTAGCTATTGTACATAATTTTCATTGTATTCATTGATGTGTAAATGCTAATGCCGCAGTGAATTAAGCTTCCGTGGAGGCCAATAAAAGACATGATTTTTTCGTGTATATCTTGGACACCAACTTTTCTATTGTTCAAATTGTCTATCTAATGGCATGCCAACATCTCAAGGATAATATACCAAACACACGAAAACCAAAATACTACATGTAACATATATGTTGAGTGAAATCATGCCGCGCAAATGCGCCGGTCACTCTGGCTAGTTCCAAATAAGTTGTTGCATGTGAATAACCTTGCATAAAGCAAATTCACCTAACACTGGTATAAGTGGTTTTCTTTTTCAACAAGCGTCACATCTAAACCTAATGCAATTAGAAGGGACCATGTTCTAATTTAGTTGAAAGGAGAATATATTGTTTTCGACAAACTAAAGGTGAATATAGACGGATGTGAGGAAAGGGATGGAACATGTTTTGACAACAAAAAGGTCGATCGCTCCACGAAAGAAAGAAATATCTTTCGTTCCTTGTTCCTACACATAGTACAACTCATGCCAAAACCACTTGATCGAGCCCTTTGTACTACACAAATGGAGGAGTGCCACATAACTGGCTTCTACACCACTACTACATCGAACTTAACTGTTCATCCTTGGAAGCCCATTAGCCAAGAGACAACACCCAACAGAGATGGCACATATTTGTTCTCATGTCCTTACGCTATGCTGATTAGCCTTTTCGGATCTACCACATGCTAGTGTTGGTGCACGCATATAGTGTCTACGAAAAGCCATGTATTATCCCAGAATTTTATAGTATATCAGCAATGCGCTCGATGTGCCAAATGCAGATCAGGTTAGCTACTGCTTTGTGACGGTCATGGAGAAACACCACACCAGACCACTTATCCTATCCACCTTTTTTATTTTCCATGTCTGAGATGCATAATATATAATATATGGTGGCTAAACTAGCTAAGCTAGTAGTAGTAGTAACCAGCGTTGCTCCCCACACTAGCTAAAACTTCTTAATTAGTGCCCTGTGACTCTGAAGTATAGTAACCTGAAAGAAGGCTAATAAAACTTGTGCTTTAAGATTAGCATCAGTCATTTCGATGCGAAGACCGTACGGCCAAATGCGACACGATCGATCCATCGGTCGGTTGATGTAGCTAGATAGGTAGGGCCGCACAAAGATGTGCACAACTACTAGCAGTATCCTATTGCGTCCCAAAGGAATCGCTTCTGCTTTTCAGGGCCTGTTTGATTCAAAGGATTTGCATAGGAATCTTGTAGGATTCAAATCCTTATGAATTTTTCCTATAGTAATTGTTTGATTCATAGGATTGAATCCCATAGGATTTTTTCCTATGAAATCTTTTGCACTAGTTCCTATAGGAATTCTAGCATCCACTCACACCTCTTTTTTCAAAATCCTTTGCTTTTCCTGTGATGGAATCAAACAAAGATTGATGCATGTGAAATCCTGTAGGATTGAAGTGGACATGACATTACAATCCCGCAGTTTTCCTATTCCTGCGTTTTTCCTATCCTGCGAATCAAACAGGCCCTCAGACTTTGCCATGGGAGATGGGACAGGGAATTGGGATAACTAAAAAACAGCGTATATAAAATTAAAATGGAGACTGAAACTAAAAGGCATGTCAAATCATGCAGATCCCCCAACATGTGTAGATTATCGACAAAGAGAATTTATATAAAATAGATAAAATTGCTCAGTCTGTGCAACAACATAAGAACTAATCGAAACATTAAATATGCACGCAGCTAAAAATAAGACCCCGACACAGAACTTGCAGCACCCGAATCAATATATGAATACCACGCTCGGGACTAGAGAAGAGGTTCTCCAAAATCAACGCCTCAAAAAGGGAACAAGCAATTATAGATTGTAGTTTTTCACTCAAAAAAGATCTCAACTTTTCAGACAATACTTTCAACAGTGAAAGTGCCACTGCCAGATACCCGTATTTGCCGACCACATTAACGTGTTGCAAACTCATAATAAGGTTGTGGAGATAAAAGGCTAATTTATGTCAGAGCGGAGGTACGCGGAGTGGACCCGCCGCACGGGATATGTTCATTGTTGTAAATCAACGGCGTTTGTAAACTCTCCCGACATAGTCAAGTTTCGCTCACTGACGCTCGCGTTTTTTCCCTCTCTTTGAAGGGGTTTTCATGTTTAATTTTGTGTCCCTAGGTTAATTTCATTCTTCTTCTTCTTCTTTGTTTATTGCCTATTGTAAATAGGTAACACACACGGTACTGTGCTTGAATGTGACCGGGTCCTATCTCTCCTCCTCAGTTTCGCAAAATTCCATGACTCCATTATTGCACCCATCGATGTACCCCAACCGTATCAACCCCCCCCCCCCCCCCCCCCCCCCCCCCCCACACACACACACTTCGCTTAGCTACCGGTGCAACAAAAAAAAGAACACTTCGCTTAGCTACCGGTGCAACAAAAAAGAGAACTAATCTATCTCATCACGATAACCCTAATGGAGGACGCAGGAAAGTTTAACACGGCTAGGAAATGTTCGGAAAAGGAAGGTGTGAAAAGGGAGGTTATAAACTAAAGAGAGAGGCACCCAGCAGATCTCTCTGAGTCGACCCCAAAGTGGTTGTGGAGAGATCGATCACTGGATTCCTGCACTCCAGCTCGCAAAAAAGCCAAAGAATCACACAAACAAATAATAATACTAGCGTTATTAATTACCCGCGCTCGTGCATGCTCCCCACGTTTAGGGTCGATGTGGCATGCATCAAACTAAAAACATATTCTTGTACGTCCTGGTGACACTCGCTCTTCACACAAACACCTCCTTGGAGATGAGAGAAGTCCAACTCCAACCCAAGTTGTGAGGTAGACGGCCTGATAGTTTGCCTTTTGGCACAAATGATGATGACTAGCCACACCATCCGTTCCACACACACACACACCCTAGCGCTCAGCCTGGCTATACGGTGAGAATCCACATCCTCGATCGATCGGCCATCTTTTTCTCTCTCTTTTTCCCGCGTTACTTGCTATGCTTTTGTTGGTTGGTTCCACGGAAATGTACTACTACCTCCGATCCAGAAAAATGGGCGTGAAGAATAAGCTACACTAGTACAAACTTTGTACACGCTTGCGACCGTTAAATCGGGTCGGAGGGAGTACTAACAAGTTGGGACCCTTTTGGGCAGGAGCACATGATGCGTTGAGAGCTACTCCGTAATGTGTGTGTGATATCCCGAGCTGACCTGGCCTCCACGACTTGTAGTAGTACTGGCTAGGAACAGGGACGACTTGGCCGCTCCCTCCGGGATCATGCATCTCCACTTCTTCTTCACACACACACAAAAAAGTTCTTCTTCACCGTTCGCCTCACGCATGGATACTGGATTGCCACCGGCACCATTTTTTGATGCCGCGTGCCCGTCAACGGGCATGCATGATGCTGGGTTTGTCACCGCCACCACTTTTTCACTGTGGTCACTGGTCAGGTGACTGGAGCGCGGCACTGTGCAGGATCCTCACCGATCAGAGGAAATCAGCGAACAGTGTGCTAGCCAGTAGTAGTCCTAGTTTGTGAAGTTTCCAGTGCAACAAGTGCAGCATGCTTTGGCTTGACTGGAAGCAACAGCCTCAGGTGCGCTGCAAGTACTCAGTGCACTTGATTACATTTCCATTACGGTGCTCCCGGGTGGCAACCTCGCAAAAGCCAAAAGGAGGGGCCGTGCGTGGCGTGGTGGCTGCCCTGCCGAAAGAGGTGGTGGGCGGGGCAGTTGGTGCGCGCGCCTGCAGGATGCCGCCTACCCTTCGCGTCAGGCCCCGCCCCGCCAAGGTCCAAGGGAACAAACTTCTTTCTCTTGTGGAAGAAAACACGACGAAATCGACTTGTTTGTTTCTATATCATACCACACCTACACTAGATGCTGAGGATGCAATCGTGTGCAGATAGATTTAGATAGATAGGAAGACGTGCTCGTGTCATGTGGATCGATGCCGTGCACACTCACCCCACGTACTACTACACTACATCACCAGTCGCTCTCTTTGGCTGGCTCCATGCCATGCCATCATCCATCACGCCGGCCTTTCGTGATGCATGTTTCCTCCACCTTCGTTCTCTCCTCCGGAGCCAAGCCAAGCCAGCACTTCGTTCTCCGTTCCTGCCCCACGACTACTGTCGCGACATCCACACCCAATCTCAAACCGCAAAGTGTTTTGCATTGAGATTTTGCACGCATATCATTGAGAACGTGCATGATTGTTTTCAGGTTTTTTTGAACATTTAAATATAATTTTTGATTTTTTAAAAATAGTGAGATCGCTGAAATTCGGGAGCACGAAATTTCCACTCGCATGTATTGTGCTATACTTATCTGCACTATTAGAGTTTTTTTTTGCCAAATCTGGCACTTAGCCGAAACAAATACCATATATGGCTCCTCGGTGAAACTATTTGTAAATCTGGCCCCCGAGGTCGGCGCCAAAGAGGATGGAAGCCGAAATTGTGCATATCGGCGCCAAGACATTTTGGCACTCATATGCTTACGCGCCAAGATCATTGGAGCCGACCACTGTTCGATGTTGGATTCTGTTGGCACCGATCTGCACAAGTTCGGCTCCATCTCCTTTGACGCCGACCTCGGAGGTCAGATTTGCAAACAGTTTCACTGAGGCCACATCTAGTATTAGTTTCGTATTGGGGCCATATTTGGCACAAAAAAATACGCTAGTAGATGGCACTCCATGTTACCACGCCACAACTTTGCTTAGCTCTCCTCCATTGTGTTCCATAATCCATGGATGGGGCAACACGCATGCTAATCTTAGTTTCTTTATACCCTGGAGTTGGTATCCGAAAAGAGATAAAATTAATATATGCCCAAGATCGAGTTGGAGAAAGGAGGTACTGAACCCGACCAATAAAACAGGGATGTGATTGCTAACCACTACTACACATAACATGATGGTCAGAAGCCATCTCAAACGCTTATTACCTAAATTGATTGACCCGGCCGGCCTGTGCCTTGGTGATTAGGTAAACAATGGAATGATTCATTTCCATGTCCAGATGCTCGTGCTCAGTCTGATCGATTGACACGGCATAAATCTTTTCTCGAGTATATATCGGGGTAGAATAATCTCCCTTCGATACGTCCTTACCTGGTGACATGACATGACACAGACAGAGAAAGATCATGTGAGACTCGCCAAGCCAACAAAACAGCAACAAGGAAATATATTTGGACGCAAGAGGCCGGGACAGGCACCCCCATTACATGCCACCGATCGCGGAATCTGAACCAACCAAATCACGCACGGCTATATACGCCACCATGGATGGATGGATGGACCCCTACTCCTCCACGGACGGATACTAGTTTATATCGACGCACACATCACTTTCTTCGGATCAGACACCTATAAAAATGACTTGTTGCTAGAGTAGAGGCTATGCCGGAGTGGGAAGGAACGAGACTCCAGCATGAAGCCGATGCATCGCCCAAATATTTGGCCAGAGCGAGGGATGGTGATGGCCGGGCAGGTTCCGACGTTCAAGTCAGGATTCCTTTGCTTGCTAGGCGCCAATTTGTTCATCCAAGCAATCAAAATAGATTGTTACATAACCTAAATGGGGCGCCTACTCCTCCTAATGGATAGACACAGGCAGACGAGGACGGCAACACATGAGTGGTATTGACTGGCTACTCTAATTGCGACGTTTGACCATCAAAGAGACGTCGAACGGCGCAATTCACAGGACCTTCTCAATGCCAACATTATCTGAAGTTTGAAATCAAGAGTTGAAAGAGTAAGATATCCCAGTGTAAAAGATAAGAGCCAATAGAGACGTTCATCTCATCAGAAAAGAGGCCAATGATGCAATTGAATCGATAAGCTGAAAGAAACTGGAACTCTACCTACTTTGGAAAATAAGATAGGATTTAGGTCGAAATCTAGCGGTAACTCCCTTCAAAAAAAAATCTAGCGGTAACTACGAGGATCAAAGTGAAAGACAAGCAAAGATAATGGTGGTTTCCTAAAGTCAAGGCAGGGTCCAGAGAAAGAGACACCAGACCAATGCAAGCAAGCCGGCCCTTGAAGCAGTGCAAACTCATGGATTTTGTGGAAGTTGCCAACTTAAAAAGGCAGGCCCCAGCCACACACAAAAGTTGTTTATGGAACAGGTAATGCTACTCAAGGACAGGGACAGGCAAGCAAAGACTGGTGTACAAGAAAGATGCATCAATTGGAAATCCAGATGCGTCAAATGAGGCTGAAGGTGACTGAAGGGCAAAGAAAAGCATGTGCTGTTGGTGATGGCCAATAATAGAGCCAAAAGTATTAAGAGAGGCCAATGAAGGTTCGCAGTGGAAGTTGTGGAAATAGCATCGGCTACTGCACAGGGACAGAAAAATGCTTACCGGGAGAAGAAAAGCAAACAGGGTTGGAAAAGGGCCTGTATTCTCCACCCGTTGTGCTTGCATGGCTTTTCCTGGTAAGCCCATCCTAAACTAACAGCCACTAACACCCATCCAAATCTAGCGTTGAGTGCATCTGACCAGCCTCATCACCACCATCATAGGTGCTCCCTTAGTGTCTGCAGAATCTGTTCCCAATCACTGCTCCCGTTTATGCTCTACACTTTCGCGGGTTATAATTGAGCAGCACAATAAGTAGCAGCTAGTTGGGCCTCATTTCACCTCCATGTGTCAACACCATGCATAATTTCGTCGGTCGTTCTTTACTTAGCATATGTGTCCATCTGGTTGGATCCCACTGAGAGCTTAGTTTAGGGTGGCAGTTGAGTCTATATGCATCTCCCACCAAGACATTCTATGTTGACACAAAGATCGTCGAAAGGGATCCAAACCTGCGCATGAATAGCCTATTGCAGGTATTGGCATAACAATCTCTGTTTTAAATAGCCGGCTATAGCCCGGTTATAGCTCGGCTATAGCCTTTTGAGAACCTTAGGGCTAAATGAATTCACGTACAATTTACGGCTATAGCCTCATTTAGCCCGGCTATAGACCCATTTTCAGGGCCGGGGCTATTTTCTATAGCCGGCTATTTAAAACAGAGATAACAATCGATGAAACTTTGCATGTTTAGAATCCGGTCCGAGATCAGCATCAAGCAGTGTTGCCCCAGTTTCACCAGTCATCATTCAGGACCTTGCAACCACTTCACCTACAGGATTTCGGAGGATGCTTTATTAAGTCTTCGCTCAATCTGTCAAAGCAACATATTGTAATGTCTCTGTACTTGACTACTGCACAACATATTGATTTTGACACGAAGCCAAATTACACAACGAGATTAATAATACTAGAGACTAGCCACAGAATAATCTAACAACATCAAACCCATGCTACAAAGACTGGTCCTGACTGCTGGATTGCTATATTTGAACTGACATGCTAACAAGAATAAGATATATTCAGGTCACCTTGCTGCATACCTGTTCCTGATGGATAAAGATTGTACAGTAATTGCTAGGTAGGCCATCTTGGATTAGACCCTCTGTGAAATTCCGTCTGCTGATCAATTGCCAGAGTAGATCATCGAGATGTGGGGAGGAGGGACTATAGTCCCACGCGTAAGTCTTAACAGAAATGGGGCAGTCTGCAGGAAAAGAAGTGCGGTGAAATCAGAACGCCCAGACTGTAGGGTGTAGCTATCACAGTATAAACCTTACCAGGACTTTATTTTCTTCTGAAGAAGGAAATAGGTCTGATCTTCCTTCTTTTCGTCAGTGTCTCAGTGTCCCAAAGGGAACATGATGAATGTGGTAGTGCAATATGAGTAGTTGAGCATGGAAACTAAAGTTATCCTATATCTTGCAGTCAGTTATCTAAGATGGCTCGTAATTGTTTTAGAACATGATCACTATGTGAAATATATATACAGTATTCTACATTCCTGAGATAAAAAATCAAGAGCGCTATCCAAATAACAATGGAGAAAACCAGTTATCCAAAAACAAAATCAAATAACAGTGCAAAGACATGGTTCAGCACATGTTTCGATGTGCTAACTATTTGAGCCAAGTCTTCAAATTTCGCATGCACCACACATGATACTTATAGTTGCTTCACAGTTCACAGGAACAATAGGTCCATACTAAAGCACAAATTTCTATGTTTCTCTACATTTGAATCCATGTAAACAGCATATCCAACATATCTAACACGTGAAGATGCGAAAAAAGAATCTAATCAGGGTCAAGTCTCAATTATCCAGAACATTTTCTGACACACAACCGAATGACTGATCAATTAGATCTTAAGTTAGTAAAATATTCAAGATGTACAATGTGAAGACATTTCTCATTCTTAGGTCTCTCAAACACCCCATATGGAAGTCATGCTGCCTATCCACTAAACAGGTCACCTAAATTAATAAATAAGTGAACCGATAAGGGAATGATACGGTTTGCAAAAAATTAGAGAATGTTATCGTTTGAGTCCAATGCGGATAATTAAAGTCACTAGTGACACAAGCATGACTGCATGAGGACACAATTGGATACAACAAACGTAGATGAGCACTGTCAACAGATTCAGAATTAGCAGATCAATCAATGTGCTGGATTAAGGAAAATTTGATTGCCAACAGCATCTGGAGCATTTTATGGGTGCTTTTGTCCTGTTAATTCATGCAGAAACAACAAAATAAGAGCTGATCAAAATTTCAGCTTGTTAATATGGTAAAACCGTTACCAATGGTAAGTTCATGCAAGGAATGACAAACACTGGCAATGAATTAAAACTATCCGACCAACAAAGAGCATCTAGTCGGGGCACTGTGAGTATGACACATTTAAGTTGCAGAACAGCAACAAATATACTTCTGAAAGCAGAATCACAAATAGAGTTTCAGATAAATGAGTATCTGACTGTAGTATTTATGAGAAAAAAATCAGAAAGCCATCCAAGTAGGAGAAGCAGACTCAGCATTTAAGTATGTCAGTACAAAGGGGAACTGATACTTAACATCTTTTTGGAATTATAAGCTACAAAACTGGAGACAAGCCTCTCAAACCCCTAAACCTAAACCCTAGCATCCCCAACATTCCAAATCCACAATGGTAGGCACTGAACATGTGACTTCCGTATAAACAAGGATATCTTCATCCTGCTGAGTTGTCACTTGATTCCTGGGGGGTTTCACATTTGAAGATGGGATGTTGGTGTATACAATTCTATCTTTAACAGCTAAGGTGTAAGAAACATCTATTGGACAAAGGACTTGCATAGCTGGTTGTGTGCAAATGAGTTCATGTGAGCATCTAGCAATCAACTAAAGAAGATACACAAGCCAGCCGGAGCATGGTTTCACCAGCCATGTAAATCAATATTCCAATTATACTGACAGTGCAGTATTTGAGTCTGAGCATGGTCGGCCAATTAAAGATGAAAACTGATCATGGAATTTCAACAGAGGACACTTCTCAATAAGGTCAGTGTCATCATAGGCCTCCTTGAGGAAGACAGTACTTCTTGCTCCCTTGTTAGTTATGTAGAAGATACCATGATTTTTTACTAAACAAAGAAGTAGCTTGCATGGCAGCCCGTACTCGTTATGGAAGACTTCTAGCTTATCAGATGTCAGTCGTTTGTGCATTGTCAAGCTCAAAATCTCATGTAGAACAGCAACAGACCGCTTTCGGGCCTGTGGAGTTGCAGGCTCCACTCCCCTAGCATTCAAATAAGGTGAAGGAAATGCCATCTTCTGCCACCTTAATACCTCCTCAAGGTACATTCGGTTGGGCCTAAAGCCTGCTGGATACTTTACCTTAAAAGCAAAAGGACCCAATATATTTCCATCTTTCGGAACCCCTCTGTACTCCATCTCGAATCCATCAAAATCCAATTTTTCTTCCGTGTTGTGACTGCTAGTGAAGAATCCCAGCTCTCCAAACACAGATGGTCCAATCCTTTCACATCACGTATTGAGAAAAAATCAGGGTAACTAGGAATCAACTTGTTCTTGAAGTTCTTTGGTAAACCCAATTCAGATTGGATGAGCTCAATCTTCTCTAGAGGGATCTGGCAGTCCATTGACATCATTAGCAGCTTCCTCAGATTTTTTACCAGGATAGGCTCCGTTAGCTCTTGTGCATGGATCTCTTCACTGGAAATATTTCTAGCTTTCTCAGTAAGCTTGACAGCAATGGGCTCCCGTGATGTACTCCCACCAGAGACTCGGAATATATTGGGGTGGCGCTCGATAAGTGAAACAAAGTTCCATTTTTGGATAAAGCCAACCTCTTTTTCAAGGTCGCGTACGAGTAGAGAACCTGTCTTTTGGGCCAAGATGAGCTCACGGAGTCGAAGGAGGAGAGCGGGCTTCTTTTGGAGGTCCATGGCCTTGTCGAGGCCAGGCTCGCGGTGATAAAGCTTTTTCTTCGGTCGGCGTCCATGACCAGCAGAGAACGACGACATACCCTTAAGTTGTGTCAAGGGAAGAATTCCGGGAATGGAGGATAAATGTTCTGCCAATCTTATTTTCATCATTTGTCTGCCAGTATGTACAGGCACCAGACGTCCAAAGCCTTCAGGAACACAGGACAAAGAAGCAGGAAACTACACTTCAAAATCTGCATTGAAAAGGCCGAAATCCGTTAGCCATTTTAAATAACCTAACCTTTGCAGATAAGGAATCAAATTCATAATAGTTAACTGTTGCCAAAGCTTGTTTGTCAACAATTCCCAATTCAGATCAACAATACAATGTGGTACTTGAAAGTAAGTCAGAGAAAGGATTGGCCTGAAAACTAAAAATAACAACACAAAACTAAAGTATAGAAGAAATGGTCTGATCAACTGATATGACATTTGACTCCATTGTTAACGATACAATAAGGTTGATAAAACAATGTAGTACTACCATTTGCGAGTCGGAACTATCAAGCAGAGCAATACAAAAGCCTATTCTACACTGCTAAAAGTTACACTAATCCAACTTCAAGAAGAGCACAAATTTGTTTCATCAAACAACAATCTGGTATTTGATAATCGAATGTATTTGTCATATATAAAATTCAGATATAGTGTTGAATTATTGATATATCACAGTAACTATGTAACAAGGTTTAAGACTACAAATGGCTAAAAACTATGTAACCCAAAATTCTTTAACCCAGCGTCAACGTGATTTTTGTCTAGTCTTACTTTGCACAGCCTGACCACCAAAGCAATTGTTCAGGCAACGGATACAGTACGAGCGTACGACAGAAATTCCTTCCAAGTCCAGAGCAACTACACGCAGGCATTACGACAAGCACCTGACATGCACCCAGGCATGACTCCATAGCACCGAGGCATTACAACAAGCAGATCACGTCTGCTACTACGGGTTACCTGCTTGCGCTCGCGCTTGAACTGGCTCGGAGCAGAGGTGCGGTGCCAGGAGGCCCCCGCCGGAGTGCCTGCGGCTGCGGGCCAGAGAAGCTGCGGTGGCCGGAGGAGCTCCGGGGCGCCGGCACGCAGATCCTGTGGTGGTGGCGGCGGCGGCGGGGTAGGAGACAGCCGGGCGGAGGTCGAGCGGCGAGCACGGACGGAGGCGCAGCTGGAGGCTGCGTATTTTCAGGCGATGCGCGAATTGCGATGGGGCGAGCGAGCGAGCGGGATACCGGCCTGTGGCAGCAGGGAAGATTGGCTCGTGGCTGTCTTGGGTCGAAACGGCTCCTTCTCGAGCGCGCGATTTCTGTCTACTCGCGCACGCGACGCCCTATTTCCTTTTCTGTCTACTCTCTCTTTCCGTACCTGGTGGCTGGTGCCGACTCCCCTCCCCTATTCCCTTTTCCCGTTCCCATCGCCGACGACCCACTTCTTCCCGGAGACCCTCCCCGGCGACTCCCTTCCTCCGAGGACCACCTCCCATCCGAACGGCAGCCATCCACAGAACCAGGAGGAGCGGAGCCCTAGCCGCCGCGCACATCCCAAGCGCGACATACCCGTCACATCCGACCCCCTCCTCCCCCTCCTTCCTCGCCGTCAAGGTCGGATTCCTTGCCGCTGCCGCGCCATCCCATTCCCCCTAGTGAGTCTTGCTGTCTAGTGGTACGACCACGCCCGGGGCCTCACCGGCGACGAATCCAGTCACCCCGGCGTTGGATCCGTCTTCTCCAACTCTGTTTGCCGACCAGCATGTAGCATGGTGAGAATCTTGATCAAACCTTGCTCCTTCCGTATGAATTTCTAGTCTATTTAGTGTCAGATTCTACTGTTGTTAATTAATCCAAAGTATGATTTTCAGATTGCAAATTCAATTTACAATCAAAATCACATGGAATTTCCGGTGTGAGTGCTCAGTATATTGGTTAAACTAGTTGAATGCCCGTGTGTTGCCACGGGATATAAAATGCACACCGATTAAAATGTTGTCCTAATTTAAAAATGTGTTTCCAACATGACATCTCATTTCCTTCCTGTCACGACGAATATCGATTCTCTCTATGTCCTTGACTACCACCTCTTTGGGAAGACAAAGTCGTCTATCTTTCTCCCCGTCTCTCTACTTCCATCGTTATTGTTTCAAAAACATGTCATCTCTCCTTACCCATCGCTTGGCCACCTTTTCAAAACTTTAGCCGATCTATGAAATGGTTATCACATACGGTTACAAATGATGCGTATTGTGTTTGAGTTACAAATGAAACCATTCTCACCGCCCCAAAAAGATATTTGACACTAAATTTCTTATTTTACAAATAATGGAGAATTGGAGATACACATAGTGCAATGAGCTAATGACAATGTTTCTCCCTCCTTATTGTTCAACGACATTAAAGATAACACATTTGTGATCACAAGAAACTCAAAAACAATATATACGATGTACAGCTGAGAAAATTAAACTAAAACAAAGACTGAATTAACTTAAGTGCCTCAATTCCTTAAAATTTCGTCAATTTCATTGTGTTTCGCACATTGCTGCAACGTGACCTGGGCTGTACAAATTTAACTATAGCGCATCCCCTGCCAGCAGCTCTTGCCAGGGAGGTCTTCTATGTGCACGGAGACGGAGAAGCACATTGCACCTGGGTCGGTCAACAGCTGGATCAAGCCGGTCCTCGCTGTTCTGTTGTCCTCCCTGCTGGCCAAGAGTTCTCCTCTGCACCTCGCTTCTTTAGCCAGAGTTCAAACAACATAAATGTTCCTAAAGTGGACGGATTTAGGCATAAGCTACTTTGGTTCACATGACTTAATTTTCAGATTTATATCAACTGGCAGAGTAAATTTTTTGTTCTGAGTGTAACATATGTACGTCTGATGTCTTGATCTTATTGATTCCACAATTCACATGTTTTGGAAAACTTACAGAAATTGTAGTATGAAAGCATATCTGCTACTTTAAAAAATACATTCCAGCAAGGTTATGTGCAAGCAATTTCCTCGTAATAAAATGAATAGTAACTCTGAAATATCATGTTTACGCTCTGAATAAAAAAATAACATAGATCGTGTGGTAATGAATCCTGTTAAGATGTGATCCTGTAACAAACCTGTCACGCCAGCTGCCTCCTTGTTCTTCGACCATCTACACCAAGTCTACTCCAAGCTACAGAACTCCGTTGCCCCTGCAATTGCATAACAACATCTTGTAGCTTGATTCAAGAGTATGTATGCAGCTGCTTGACCATGGACGGACACACACATGCAAGAGTATATATGTCACCGTGCTATTAGCTTGACTAACAACCCAAGAGTATGGCGATAAAGGAAAAAAAATTCAGAAACAACAAGAGGCCGTTCAAATAAAAGAGGGTATTTATAGTAAACTGAAAGTAAATTAATATGCATGAGAACAAGGGAAAGGAATGAATGTCACACAACCTGACCTACAAATTATACATTTAACCTTGTCGTATGAGGATGCTAAATTAATTGCCCATCTACATGTGATGCAAAACCATCAGCAACACAGACTGGGTGACTGTCCAAATCTCAACTATATAAATCTCTACATCTCACAACACTCGCCACAATACAGTAAGTACAAAATCTGTACAAAGTCCTGCATCCTATCAGCATCTCACAGATGAACAAAAATCTCTATGAAAGCATGAACATCTCACGTATTTGAGCAATGGAAATCCGACATTGGTGGTGCACCCCGGGCTGGATGGAGCTTTAGCATGGATTGGGCGACAGTAGACCTCCAACGACGGCGACCACAGACCTGGAGAAAGGGAGACCGACAGGGAAACGACCTGATTTGCGCGTGAGGAACAGCCCTAGGGTGGTAGGCCTGGCCGACTGGAGCTTGAGGAATATTGTCCGGCAGCATGTAGGGGCGGCGCTCAGAGGAGATCCTGTGGAGGTCGCGGCCGCGAGCGTGGCCGGCCATGGAGGCGCGGGGCTGGCCAGGGAATCAAAGCGAGGCGGTGCGCGAGGACAGCCGGACGAGGAAGGGATCTCGCCGGAAGGGGCGACGCTCGGCCCGCGCCGGCATCCTCTCCTCTCGGACTCGCTCGAGACGCCACGGCCGCCTTCTCCCGTCGAGAGAGAGGGGAGGCGAGTGGATAGGGGCATGTAGGGGCGGCGCTCAGAGGAGATCCTGTGGAGGTCGCGGCCGCGAGCGTCGATCCGGAGCAGGGTGGTTGCCTCGGGGCTCCCACCGTCGGCCGCTGCGTCGGGTCGGTCGCCGCCGCTCAAGGAGAAAGGAGAGAGGGGATCGACTGATGGTAGGTGGGGATAGGGATGAGGGGCTAAATGCAAACGTTCCAATTTGTCTGGACTGCGGGTTGATTTCCTACTTTTCAAGGGGCTAAATTGAAAAACATCCCGACGTCGCTTATCTATATTATATAGTAGAGATTTCAACTACGCGGGTATTAGATTAATTGAACTTCTCCCAGCTACACATCGCCCTTCAGTTCTGAACTGAAAATTGTGTTGAAATAAACCAGTGCAGCTCAATTAGGTTCAGTTAGCTGCTAGTGTCATTTTCTTCAGTTAGTTGTAGCCTTTTATTTCCGTCAGGTTAGGCTAAGTTTTTAAGAACTTGGAGCGAGTCTCATGCGTGTACATAATCTGTTCATGGATGGCACGAACGTAGTGGATCGTGGCCTCGTGTTTCCGTTTGTAACTTGAATAAATAGAGAGGAAGAAATACAGAAAAGTCGCAAGTAGTGTGCGGCGCAAACCCTTGATCTGGTGGTGCTACCCGAAGACTTAAATGAATAGCCATCGCTGTTAAGAACAACCGAGATCCAATGAGAATTTGCGCGTAGCTTTGTCTCTCTGTTCACTTGTGTTCTTTCTCAGCTCCGGCTAGTTCAGGGACAACAATTGGCATCAGAGCCTTGTTCCGGTGAGTATGTCGACGGGCGGAGGGAAGACGAAATATCCCTCTGGCATCTCCAAGACACCACCACCCGAGCCGCGACCTTGTCGCTAGTTCCATTAAATTGATTGGGTGGAGTTTTGGTACTAGAGATACTTCAGCGATGGCTATGGTTTGCGGTAGTTGACCCCCGCAGCTGATTGGGTACATTGTATTGAGTTCGAGACAAAAATAATTATGGGAGCTTAATGCACGTTGGGTCCGTGTGGAAGCAAAGTATTTTTAAAATATTTCAACAAAATTGTGGTTTCTAATAATACTATGGTTTTAACTACTTTGATGTGTTTGGCTTTAACAAAAACTGTAGTTTATATACTTCAATATCAAGAAAAATGCACTAATTTTGAAGTATATAAGATAGAGGTCTAGAGCTCATTTTTCAATTCTGAAAATCTTGGTTGGCCAGACATGCAAATATTATGGTTTTCCAAAACTTTGGTTTTAGAAATACTTCTGTTGCCAAACTAAACCTAACAGCCTATATTTGTAAACGGGAATTTGGGGTCATCTTTTAGTGTCATATTTTTACAGGTCACTATTACACCAAATCATTTGTAATGTTATTCAGGCTGTGTATATATTCTTGAGTTGTCGTTTGCAAGGTTTTGTGCTCATGATGGTTGAAGTATGCAAAATATGATTTACATCGATGCAATGCTAATGTTATACAAATCATTTACATAGATGAGCATCAAGTCTAACTCATGATCTGAACCCATACGGTAATAATTTTGTGTGCTATGGTATGGGTAATAAATTTGTAGTATCCCGCATCCGATAGCTTGTTATATACGTGGTAGGTAATATCTCCCTATATATGCTACTCCCTTTGCTAATAATTTTGTTGTATCCCTGTTTAATAACTTTCTTTATATGTGGTTCGTAATATCTTACTAGTGTTTCTCATCGATAACTTGCATGATGTGGTCTTGATAATAATTTGTAGCATTTCCAATTTGTAACTTGTTTTCTATGTGTTTGGTAATATATTTTTACTAGTTTCCATCATCGATAAATTGCATGCTAATGCATTGGTTATAAATATGTAGTATCCCCCATTTCTATTTGGTTGGTAATATTTTACTAGTTTCCGTCATTGATAAATTGCATGCTATGGTCTTGGTAATAAATATATAGTATTACCATCTGATAACTTGTTTTATGGGTGGTTGGTAAAATCTTACTAGTTTTTTTCATCAATAACATTGTGTGCTATAGTATTGATAATAATTTTGTAGTATCCCCCATCTGATAACTTGTTCTATATGTGGTTGATA
Organism: Poa pratensis; assembly: GCA_947311845.1. NCBI lineage: Eukaryota > Viridiplantae > Streptophyta > Magnoliopsida > Poales > Poaceae > Poa > Poa pratensis. The sequence goes on from CAMZMU010000040.1 coordinate 35,016,154, forward strand.
ATATCTTACTAGTTTTTATCATCGATAACTTGTATGCTAATGCCTTTGGTAATATTTTTTTGTATCCATGTTTGATAACTTGCTTTATATGTGGTTGGTAATATCGTACTAGTGTTTGTCATCGATAACTTGCATGCCATGATCTTGGTAATGATTTTTTAATATCCATATTTGATAACTTGCTTTATATGTGGTTGGTAATATCGTACTAGTGCTTGTCATCGATAACTTGTATGCTATGGTCTTGGTAATGATTTTAGTATCCACGTTTGATAACTTGCTTTATATGTGGTTGGTAATATCTTACTAGTGTTTGCCATCGATAACTTGCATGTTATGGTCTTGATAATATTTTTTTATAGCATTTTCCTATCTGGTAACTTGCTTTATATGTGGTTGGTAATATCTTTACTAGTTGTCATCATCGATAACTTGCATGTTATGGTCTTGGTAATAAGTTTATAGCATTTCCCATTTGGTAACTTGTTTTTTATGTAGTTGGTAATATCTTACTAATTTTCGTCATTGATAAATTGCATGTTACGGTCTTGGTAATAATTTTGTAGTATCCCCCATCTGATAACTTGTTTTCTATGTGGTCGGTAATATCTTATTAGTTTTTTCTCATTGATAACTTTGTGTTATGGTCTTGGTATTAATTTCGTAGTATCCCCATCTGATATCTCTTACGTGGTTGGTAATATCTTAATAGTAGTTTCTCATCGATAACTTTGTATGCTAGTGCCTTGGTAATAACATTCTAATATTCCCATGTAACTTGTTTCTTAGATGATTGGTAATATCTTACTAGTTTTTCTCATCGATAATTTGTGTGTTATGTTCTTAGTAATATATTCGTAGTTTTCCCATTCAGTAACTTGCTTCCTATGTGGTTGGTAATATTTTAATACTAGTTTCACATCGATAACTTGTATGTTAGTGCCTTGGTAATAACTTGTATGTTAGTGCCTTGGTAATAATGTTCTAGTATCCCCCTTCCCCCGCGTCTGGTAACATGTTTTATAAGTGGTTGGTAACATATCACTATTGTTTCTCATCTATAACTTGCATGCTATGGTTTTGATAATATTATATAGTTTTTTTATCTGATGACTTATTTTCTATGTGGTTGGTAATATCTTATACTAGTTTCTGTCATCAATAAATTGCATGCTATTGTCTTGGTATTTTTTATAGTATCCCCCATTTGGTAATTTGTTTTCTATGTGGTTGACAATATCTTCCTAGTTTTTCGCATGCTATGGTCTCAGCATGAGGACGCATGAACTCGGTAAAACGCCACAAGGACAATGTCACACACAGATTGTCTACCATGCAAAAGGCTGGTGCTGCTAAAGAAAAAAGAGCAGCAGCAAGCAGCTAAAGCCCTCCGGCTGATAGAAGCTATAAGTCCCTTGTTCGTTGTTGTATTTTTTCTATGTTTGATAGTTAAGGCCAGCCGTGGCAAACGGATCTGTAAGGGGAAATGGTGCTACATTGTTATTCTAACATGCACGATTTCCTTTCTAGCTTTACATCATCTCTTGTTGCATTCTGTTGTAAGCTGTCCCGAGTTATGGAGGTATGATATGTTTCAATTTTTTTCTCTGCAGAAAGCGAAAAAGAGTTACCAAAAAGATTTAGGGAATAACCATGGAAACGTGGATGGTCATAGTTCTATAACACAAGGAGAAGGTTGCTACTATTTTGATACATGTGTCCTTTGTTTCCCGGTATGTTATCGGCATCTTGTTCACTCTTGAGCTTTCTCCTACAGATTCTAGTTGCTTAATTCCCAGCCAGATGGCCACACCACAGTAGGAGAATGTGACTGTTGAACCAAGAAACAACATGATGTGTATCGTCAGTTTTCCAAGCCCCAATTGTTTTTTATTCTTAAATCATCATTCAAATAAATCTTCATGCTGGTTCGAAACTATATCCTGCTTGCTTTTGTTCCTATAGGCCAAATGATGTGGCAGCAAGTTCCTTATGATAGGACACAAGGTGTTATTGGGCAACAAAATGTGTTTTAAGAGAATTTTTCAATTAGTCAGAAGATTTTATAACCCATACCTCAGTCAAGTTTGGTTTTCGTTCATGGCTGGCGTTGCTAGTATATGAATTTTGGTTATACTAGGAGCAAAGTTTGCGCTCATGGCTGGTGTTGCTAATATGCGAATTTTGGTTATACTAGGAGCAAAGTTTGCGTTCAAGTTTGGCATTGCTAGTATATGAATTTTGGTTCTACAAGGAACTAGATATTTTGGCTATAGTAGTTGTTCAGGGAGGTCATTCAGTTTGTGAGCTGAGTGGCAACCTGTGCCCATGCCCCAGATTTCTAACGCTGTAACTAGTGGTGTTCAGGTCGAACAATTGCAAGCACAATTCATTTCTTTCAAGTAATTGTTCCAGCTCCTACCCACTCCTCTGATAGCATTGTAATGAAACCTTAGCTTGTGAGATGATTAGTCTTGGATGATTAAAACCGACTCTTTTATTGTAGGGAAGACGCCACGAGTCCGAACTTTTTGGTGAAGACATGAACCTCATGATATCAATATTGGTCGAGCGATGTTGAAAACCGACTCTTAACACACATTTGTAATGAAGCAACGAGAGATGCAACTCAATTTTTTTGTAGAAAACTAGCTAGATGGTGAAAACTTCGTGCAATGTTGGACTGCAATGTTTTTTGTTGCCTTTCCTATCATTTTCGTCGTTCTTTAGATATGACTGTTCATAGTAAGTTATAACTACTTATTTCTCATCATTTTTATCTAATGGTTCGATTTTCATCATCTGATTGTTATTTTTCTACACGTGTTTTCATCATCAGGAAATAGGCCTAGGCATCTGGGCCAAACGAAATAGTATTGGGCCACTTACCTACTGCTACTCTAGCAGCCGATTCTTTTCAGTTTCTTTTCGTGTGTGTCCTGGTTTTTTTGTTTAAGGAAAGACAACTGCCCGTGAGGCCGTGAGTAATAGAAGTTTTTTAGAGAGTACGCAAATGCGTACCTTTATTTTATAGAAGAGAGAGTTTTGAGTTACAAGAAATGACAGAACCACAAGTCTGTCAGAACACCACAACACCACACACCACTCCTAACTCTAGTGAACTACTCTCGCAAAAGAGTTACTCCCACCTAGCCCTGCACTTCGCCACAGGTTCTAGTCGGCGATGATTTGCTCGACCAAACCAAGCACAGGGAATTGGCCTCTCTCATTGTCGTGGTGGGATCACGGCAGATGCCATGGGTATGGCTTAGTTGGGCCGAACGGTCGTTGGGGGAATCCGGGGAGGGTTTATGCACTCAAGACGTGCACAAGCAAGAACATGCAAGAAACCACAAGAACATGAACAAGAAACCAAGAAAGCCAAGAACACAAAAGACACCACGATGTACCCAGGTTCGGGGCCTTCGTGAGGAAGTAAAACCCCTACTCCTGCCTTGCCTCTCTCAATATATCAGTGTGGTTCTCAGGTACAAGGTGCTCCTCGAGCTGTATGTTGCTACCAAAGTGAGAGCTCGAGGTAGAAGGTGAAACTACGAAGGGGGAAATGAGCTAGGGTTTGTTCGTCTCCTCTCTGGAGGTAGAGATGCCGCATATATACACAGGCCGAAGTACATTTTTACCCCTGCCTACAACTGACAATGGCATGGCCAAAAGGTAGAAGACAAGCCTCTGCCTCCTGCCAGCCCAACGGCCGGACTGTCAGGCCAGCCAGGCCTAGCTTTCCTCTTCGGGTCATACTTCAGTAGCCTGCCGAGGTCTAGCCTGTAGACCTTTCCCGAAATAGCCGAGTCAGCTCCTAGGCCCCCGAGCTTCCGGGAATCCCGTGGACGGACCTCGCCGTCCTCTGAAGCCTCGGGCTACGAGCTCTGCGGCACCCGTGACCTCTCTGACATGCCTCGATCCTTGCTGCCAACCTCGGATAACACTCCTGATCATATACCTCGGTAGAGAATATCTTATTCCTGTGGTAGCTAGCTGACTGCCCCGAGGTTGATACCTCGGAGGATATACCTCGGAAAGTATACCTCGGACGTACACCTTACGTCGGATGACGCCTCCTGCGTCCTTGCTCAATCGTTCCCTCGGACAGCTTACTGCCTTAACCTTACATGTCTTTACCTCATCATTACCCTACCCGGGGGTAACCCCCCGACAGTAGTCCCCGAAGCTGATGTGGTCTCGCAGCCTCGGATGAAAGGCCGCATCAGGTTCAACCCGAAACCACATGCGCTACGATGTTTTGCAGGTACCGAACCAATACCCCGAGAAATCCATCGGTCTGTTCCTCGGGCCATGCTGCTTTTCCGAAGTATCCGCCGAGATCTCGGACGTCAACCCCTCGATTTCTGCATCCTTACTGACTTCGGTCAGAGAACACTGTTCACGTGTCCCATCCGTCACTTCCTGGTCCACGATAGTCAAAGCACTCGAGTGCTTTCCACCACGCGGCCCACGTCAGCGGAGGTTTCCCGCTTGCGCCGCTTCGCGCTCCAGTAACCGCGCCGCACGACGGTTTGCCTCCTGCAACCGATCCTGTGGCCTGCTCGCCCACCGCTATCTTCGTGCCACGTGGGCCATTGTGCACAAACGATCCCACTCGCCGCTCCGATAACCGCGCGGTAGTGCGCAGTTACCGCCCGCGGTTATAAATACGGGCCCAGGGCAGTGCTTCCCTCTTCTTCCTCATTCACTCGCCGTCTCGCCTCCATCGCACCAGCGCCGCCGCTTCCGGTTGAGAAGAAACGCGTTCCCGCGCCGCCGACGAGCAGCTCCTTCGTCGCCGCTGCGACGCGTCACCGGCGCCGCCCTTCAGCACCTCGTTTTCACGGTATGTACTCCCTTTCTTGATACCCTAGGCATTGCCTAGGTTTCTTCCTCTTCGCGCTTTGGTTCTTCATATGTTCTTGAATAAAATTCTATTTACCTCCTCCGGTAGATCTTACTCGCATACTTTTTTGGGTAGAAATGAGTTTCATACCTCGGACAGACGTTCGCCTAGCATATATGTGCCTCTATGTACATTAGATAGCCGTCCAACTCCTCCTGAGTTAGCCAGATATAGCCTTAGATTCCAGATTTACTTTTTCCTTTGCTAAACTTCTGTGCATTCTCTGCAGATTGATTCTGCCGAGATGTCTCCTCCTGAGACTTCGGAACAAACCGAGGTTCCAGACCTCGAACTGGAGGTCGGAGAACGAGCCGGCTGGGAAGGTTCGGATGTAACTCCGGACGAAATCCAGTGGCTCAGGGCGACTCGGCGGATTCCCGCCGGGGTAGAGTGTCGCCTGCCAGAGGGCGAACTCGAGCCTCAAGTCAAGGAAGGGGAACGGGTGGTCTTCGTCGCGCACTTCCAGCGCGGCTTCGGACTGCCCGTTAGTGATTTCTTCCGGAGCTTCCTCGACAAGTTCGGACTCCAGGTTCATCACCTCCCCGCCAACGCCATCACCACTCTCTCCTGCATCGTTTCCTTCTCTGAGGGATACCTCGGCCTCAAAGCCACGGTAGACCTCTTTTCTCGCTACTTCCAACTCAAGCGGCAAGTGATCCCGGATCCAAAGAACAAGGATCTGCCCAAGCAATTAACCGCCTGCGGAGCTGCCACCGTAGCTCCTCGCCGAAACTCCATCTTCCCACGTATCACTACTCCGGACACCGTTCGCAAGTGGCTCCGGACGTGGTTTTACGTGAAGAACTCCGGCGAAGAGGACCTCCTCAACCTGCCGGCGTTTAACCTCAGCCCTCCTACAGAACAGCTCAACTGGGACTACACTCCCCCTCACAGCGGCGAACTCAAGTCCATCCATGGTACATTGCGAAATGGCAGGACCCGGAGGACCCCGGAAACGACGGGAAAGTCCTGACGGCTGATGACCTGGCCTGCACATTCGTGAAGCGCAGGGTCTCCCCTCTCCAGGCGAGGTCTCACAAGATCTGCCACATGAGCGGTCTTTATGACCCCACCCGCCATACGCACGTTGCACTGGACAACGCCGCGGTAGCTCGGCGAGTCCGAGCTATCACCAAGTCCAAGATCCCTGACGCTTGGACATGGGGAAGGGAACCCCACTACCGGACCAAGCCAGCGAAACAGGTACGCTATTCCGACGTTTTCTTCGTACTCCTTTACCACCGAGGTCTTGCTACCGACGTTCATCTTGACAATTTTCTTCCTAACTCCTTTTCATATGTCTGCCATACAGCTGTTCTCCCGCCAGACCGCCGAGGATGGAGTCCATCCTGCGGACCACTTCGGCAAGGATCTCCCTGTCGAGGACCCACCATCCAACGTGGACCCTGACACGAGGATTATATGCCCATTGCCTCGGCCCGCATCACCACCGCGGGTAAGCCTCAAGCACAAGCTTCAGTTCAAGAGATTTCGGATGACGAGGAGGGGTTTCTCGTCATGGAACCAATAAACGCGGTACCTATCTCCTGCCTTCCTCACCTTCCGAACTTTACTCCAGCAACCAGCCGGAAACGCGCTGGTGCCGCAACTTCGGCCGCCGAACCATCCGCCACTGGAGCCTCCGGACCCACTGAGGCTCCGGTCAAGAGACGTCGGCTGAAGAAGTCCGGAAATCCTCCTCATGCCCGGGGGGCAAGAGGTTTCCTACCTCGGATGGGTAATGCTTTGCTTCTATAGCCAACAATGTTTGTTGCTTAAACATATTACCTCGGTATTAACACTTAACCATCTTCTTCGTTGCAGTGACCCCATAGACGTGGATCAGGAGGTATCCTCCATGACTGCACCCGTTGGTGCCTCTGAAGCCACGACCACCCCGACGAACTCTCGCCCCGGATCTCCTCCACCGAGGTCTGGCCCGGCCTTGGGGAAATCTGCCCCCACCCGAGGTCAGACTTCTCCGCGTCCTCAAACGGATGCGGGGACCAATCGCGCCAGAACTCCGGCTACCGCCTTGCCGGAGCCTCGACTCTCCCCCGCAGCCAGACTGCCCGCAACCAACAGCAGCAACAGCAGAAGCATCAGCAGAAGCAACAGCAAGCAACAGCCCAAGCAACAGCCCCAAAAACCAGTTCGCCAGACTACCTTGCCGTTGGAGAAGGGCAAGGAGAAAGAGAAAGAGACGGTGAAGTCTAAGGTCACCCCCAAACCAACATCTGGGTCTGGCACCCTGACTATCTCTTCTCCTTCAAGGATGCAACCGAGGTCTCCTCCCCCGGTGACACGCCGAATTCCTCCATTCGCCGCACCCGTTGATGAGACTGCCCCTCCGGCCGAAGAATATGCTCGGAGGGCATCTCTTATATTGGATAACCGGCCTGCTTCAAGCTCCGAGGCTGCTTTGGCCTTGGAGGCCTCGGTTAGGGGCATCGAGCAGGGCGGACCGTGGGGATTTCCTCCTCTGCGCACTGACAGTGACCAGAGCCTCGGCTCCTTGGAACACTACAATGCAGACTGGAATTCTGCAGACGAGGTCTCCTCGGCCTCCCTAGCTGCTCCGGTGGCTGAGCATCCTGCGGGAAACAGCGCCTGCGGCCGAAGCGTATATGATCTACAAACTGCTGCCCTGCGTGCTGCTCAAAACATCGACGTAAGTCCTATTCTCTTTACTTTCATGCAGTATCTCATCTAATATCCACCATTCCCAGTCCCCGAGATTCGAGGTAAACTATTGACGCTCCGCCGGAGTTAAAATTGTTTGGCTTGAATCTCAACTTTCCATTTTCATCCGACGTATCCAAACCATTTTATCTTACTTTAGCATGCACCTCGGGTACGAGTCCCCGAGACTCCTGTCGAGGCATACCCCGGCAACATTTTCCCAATGATTTGACTCCGAGTCCCCGAGACTCTTGTCGAGGTATAGCCTTTCTAACCGAGCTATGTTTTTCTTCCTTGCAGAATACTATGAACGTCCGCACGGATATCTTTCATACCCTCTTGTTTGACCACAAGAAACTCCACGACGAGCACAAGGCCGTCCTTGCAGAAAAGAACTCTTTGGACGAGAAGCTACAACAAGAGAAAGCCGAAGTAGCTCGTCTGGTAAAGGAGCTCAAGCGCATCACTGAGCTGCGGACGTCTGAAAAAGAGCAGCTGCAGGCGGAAAAGGCCAGTGTTGTCGAAACAGAGAAGAAACTTCGGGAGGATGCCGCCAAGGATCACCAGGAAGCGCTCCAGTTAGCCGAGACCCGCGCCACCTCGGCCACAGAGGCTTTGGAAGCTCTGCAAGCGCAGGTCAACCAGTTTCTCCCGACGCTGCAAACTATCAACCGCGAGATGGACGGTAAGTTTCTTGCCCCCTTAGCTTTGCTTTGTCCTCAACATACCGGCTCTTTGCCGAACTATCTCTTTCATTATTAACATGCTATCCTTCTGCAGAGCATTTCACCTACACCCAAGTCTCGGCCCGCAGTATCACTGCTCGGCACAGGGAGAGGCGTAAGGAGACGAACCCCGTCTGGACCGTTGAGGACCACATCGTGGCCATCAAGGCTCGGATCAATCCCTTGAAAACCATTGGGTCGGAACTTCTTGATGCAGGTGCGTCTGCTTTCCGAGCCTTATGGCCTCTTGCCGACGCTCCCAAATCTACGCCCGAGCTCGCCGCCCAGCTTCGCGACACCGAAAGAAGATTGCGAGAGTGGCGCTCATCTTCAGCTCGCGCTGGAGCTGATGCCGCTCTCAGGTTTATCATGACTTGGTGCGAGAAGATCGACCTCGAGAAGATGAACACTCTCCGGCGAGGCTCCCTTGGTCGTCCGACCCGATCCTTGTCGCGCGCCGCCAAAAGATGGCCAACTACTTTGCTGGATATGCCACCACGAAGAACTTGAGCGAAGGAGACACCTACTCCGACGCCGAGGATTACGAGCCAGAAGACGAGGAATACGAAACAGAATCCGACGTCGAGGCCGAGCAAGGTGACGGCGGTGAAACCCGCGAAGCAGAAACCGAGGCTTCTCCACAACCTGGTGCCGAGGTTACTGCCGACGTTGCCAGCACTTCCCAGGCTACCTCGGCTCCGGACGAAATCCCTGCTACATCGGCTGCTGCCGACGTAATTCCTGATGCCTCGACCTGAACTTATGCTTGGCCAAAAAACTTCATTAAATCCCCGGTATGCCGGGACGCAGATGTAATCAAACTTAAGTAGTTCCTTTGCTACCTCTATTACTATCATGCTCATTCGAACCATGCTTTTCTAAGCTTTATGTCGAATCCTTTTGAATGATTGCTCGAGTTTACTTTCGTGTTTACTATATTTGGCATTCTTTGCTCTTGTCTGCCATTCTGGCGTTCGACAGTCGAGTCACAAGATTGTTGTTCATAGCATACAGTACTTGGTAAATTCCGAGGTATGTTTCAAAGTCATCCGACATAAAAAAGAAGTAAAAACAGGGGTTAGTAAACGACATATGCCGAACTGTCTTTTTGGACCGAGTCCCCGAGTTCATTTTCATGTTTCCCATGTTCTTTCGTCTTTGCTCTTGACTGCCATGCTGGCGTTCGTCAGTCGAGTCACAAGATTAGTTACATAGCATACAGTACTTGAAGTTTGAGACGAGGTTCAAAATAGTTCGGCATACGAACGAAGAAAGAGTACAAACAAAAAGAAACATGCAATCATAAGAGCGAGGCAGTCCCCGAGCTCACTCTCGAGGTGCCGAAGTTTTTATTTAAAGATCAGCCGAGGTACATACATTACTTCCTTCAACAGTAGAAGGGTCGGAGTAGAGCTACATTCCATGGACGCTGAAGCCCAAATCGGGTCTGTCCAGCCCATCTCCCCTTGGCTCCTGTGCATCTATAAGATAGTACGAATCATTGTGCAAAGCTCGGCTCACAATGTATGGTCCCTCCCATGGAGGTGACAACTTGTGCCGACCTTTGCTGCGCTGAACAAGCCTCAGCACTAGATCTCCTTCATTAAACTTTCGGGGTTTTACATGCCGACTTTGATAACGTCGGAGACCCTGCTGATATATTGCTGACCGAGATAAGGCCAATTCTCTTGCTTCCTCGAGCAATCACAGCATCTTCCCGAGCTTCTTTAGCCTCGGCTTCTGTGTACATTGCCACTCTGGGCGCATCATATTCAATGTCGGTTGGCAGCATTGCCTCGGCCCCATAGACCATGAAAAATGGCGTATAGCCAGTTGATCTGTTCGGTGTGGTCCTTAGACCCCACAGAACTGCTGGTATCTCATCGATCCAACACCCCGGTGTTTTCAACAGTGGTTCTACCAACCGAGCTTTGATTCCGGCCAATACCAATGCATTTGACCTCTCTACTTGCCCATTAGCCTGTGGGTGAGCCACCGAGGCTACGTCAAGTCGAATTCCCTTACTCATGCAGAACCGAGCAAACTCTCCGACAGCAAAGTTCGTGCCGTTGTCTGTAATGATACTATGAGGATATCCGTATCTCAGGATTATTTCCTTCAAAAAGGTCACCGCCGTATGACCATCCACTTTTCGGATTGGCTTCACCTCGATCCACTTAGTGAATTTGTCCACCATCACCAGTATGTGAGTCATATTGCCTCGGGCTGGCTTGAATTCTCCCACCATGTCCAGACACCAAACTGCAAAGGGCCACGTGATAGGAATGGTCTTGAGCGCCGAAGCTGGCATGTGCTGCTGCTTGGCGAACCTTTGGCACCCTTCACATTTCCGAACTATATCTTCTGCATCGGCATTGGCGGTGGGCCAATAGAACCCGTGCCGGAACACCTTGGCCACCAGAGCTCTTGTGCTGCAATGATGTCCACATTCTCCTTGGTGGATTTCTAAAAGCATCTCCTTGCCTTCAGCTGGTTCGACACACCTCTGCAACACCTCGGTCACACTTCTCTTGTATAGCTCCTTGTTGATGATGGTGTATCCCTTAGCTCTCCTCTGGATTCTCCTTGCCTCGGTTGTATCACTTGGCAAACTTCCATCGGCTATGAAGTTCATGATCTGCTCCGCCCATTCCGGCACTGGATGCAGAGGAAAAAGCCTCTCATCTATCTCCATTGGTTCGGTCGCCATGATCTCCTTCATGATTTCCTCCACCATTGCTCGGCCAGTCCCCGAGTGTTGGTGCGAAGTCCCCGGGTCAGACCCGAAGTTCCCATCATCTATCTCCATAGGAAAAGCTCCATCAGTCCTCGGATACTGCGAAGCAGTCCCCGAGTCCGGCCAAACGCATCCGACGTCTACCTCCATAGGAATAGGCTCAGACTCCGAACTTGGCGGTAAGAAAATTGACTCGGAGTCAGGCGAGGGCTTGATTGAAGGAGTTCTCAAATGGTTCAGCGCTATCCCCGGTGGCACCGGTTCTTTGGATGAACCGAGCTTGGACAATACGTCGGCGGCTTCATTCTCCCCCCGAGGTATGTGCTTGTACTCACATCCTTCGAAGAACCCAGACACCTTTTGCACATGAAACCGATACAACTCCATGTTCGCATCCAACGCATCCCAAGTGCCGGTGGATTGATGCACCACCAAAGCTGAATCGCCGAAGCATTCTATACGCCGGACACCTATCTCCTTTGCCACCTTGAGCCCATGGATCAGGGCCTCATACTCCGCCACGTTGTTCGACGCCGAGAAATGGATTTGCAGCACATACTTCAACTGGTCTTGCTTCGGCGAGGTTAGGACTACGCCGGCACCTAATCCGACCTTGGTCTTGGACCCATCAAAGTGCATCTTCCAATAATTATAGTCCGGCAAGGGCGGCTCATATTGCATCTCGGCCCAATCGCATAAAAAGTCCGGCAGCGCCTGCGACTTGATTGCATCTCGCCTTTCATAATGCGGAGTGTATGGAGATACCTCGATCGCCCATTTGGCAACTCGCCCAGTTGCGTCCTTGCATCCGATGATCTCCGAGATTGGAGCATCACATACCACCGTCATGGGATGCTCTTGGAAGTAATGCTTCAGTTTCTTAACCGCCAGGTATACTCCGTACGTCATCTTCTGGTAGTGGGGGTAGTTTTGCTTCGACGTGGATATCACCTCGCTCAGGTAGTAGATTGGTCTCTGCACCGATTTGCCTCCTTCGTCTCGCTCCACCACCACTGCAACACTTACGACCGGTTTGTAGCCGCAATGTATATCAACATCGGTTCATTCTGCAAAGGGGATGCCAACACCGGAGCAGTGGACAACATCTTCTTCAGCTCATTGAACGCCGCGTCCGCCTGCGGGGTCCAAGTGAAACTGGTACTTTTCTTCATAAGTTGATACAATGGTAAGGCTTTTTCTCCTAGCCGACTTACAAACCGACTTAAAGATGCAAGGCATCCCGTGAACTTCTGCACATCTTTTAAACAGTTCGGCAACTTCATTCTTTCGATAGCTCGGATCTTAGCCGGGTTAACTTCTATACCTCGGCTCGATACGAGGAAACCGAGCAATTTTCCAGCCGGGACACCAAAGGTGCACTTGTCCGGGTTAAGTTTCAACCGATACTTTCTTAAATTTGCAAATGTCTCTTCGAGGTCTTCGATGAGAGTATGCTTCTTTTTAGTTTTGATAACAATGTCATCGACATACACTTGCACATTCTTGCCCATTTGAGAATGTAAGCACTTCTGCATACACCTTTGATAAGTTGCCCCGGCATTTCTCAAACCGAAACACATGACACGATAGCAATACGCCCCGTACGGGGTAATAAAGGCAGTCTTTATTTGATCATCAGTGTTCAGTGGGATCTGGTGAAAACCAGAATATGCATCAATAAAAGACAACAGCTCACATCCAGCCGTAGAATCGATCACTTGATCAATCCGAGGTAAAGGAAAGGGATCCTTCGGGCACGCCTTGTTCAGGTTGGTGAAGTCAATGCACATGCGCCACACCTTGACTACCGCCGGTTCGTCCTTCTTTTTCTCCACGAGGACTGGATTAGATATCCAGTCCGGATGCAGCACTTCCATGATGAAGCCTGCAGCCAGTAACTTCGCCAGTTCTTCGAGTACCACCTTTCTTCGGTCATCTGAGAGCCGCCGCGTCGGTTGACGCACTGGTTTCACCTCTGGCCGAACAAACAAAGAGTGCTCTGCCAACTCCCTCGGAACACCTGGCAGGTCTTTAGCCGACCATGCAAAAATGTCCCGATTCTCACGGAGGAAGTGACAGAGCGCGCTTTCCTATTTCTCGTCCATGCCAGTACCAATGATGGCGAAACGCTCCGGGTTCTCCGAGTCCAGCGGGATTTTCTTGGTCTCCTTGGGCACCTCGAATGAAGCGCTCATGTCCGGAGTAATTAGTCCGGACATGCCGAGCTGAGTAGACTGCGCCATTGCCACCACCTTCTGAAGTTGCTTCTTCTCCGCCGCGATCTGTGGGGACCCGGATTAGGTATCCGAGATACCCGTTATGTTTCCTGGCAACAATCCCATGATCAGTCTGTTGTTGCACATAACTCGAATTGGTATCACAGAACACCCATAAATACCGAATAAATGTACTTACTTGATTGAAGCCATAACTTCATCAGGTATTCGCAGCGGAAATCACCAAATCAACGTGGAGCCCAAGTCACTGGCCAACCCTACAGGCAGCTGACTGGGAAGCGCCCTAGTTCGCATTGACGTTATTGAAGTCTTCTTCTTCGAACAGTTCTTCTTCAAAATCTGGCTAAGACAATAGCCAGGGACGAAACCAATATGAGTACATTTGAATGTACTCGCAAACTACCCCGAAATGAGCATGCACTACTCTTTTTATTGTTTAAATAAAACTTTTTCTGCTTTGAAAACTCTATACCCTTGTTGAAAAGAGAAGGATAGACTTTTGTTTAATAAAACTTTGTTTTGAAATCTCTATATCTTTATTGAAAAAGAAAGGAAGGCTTTCAGAATCTTTCCCATAAATCTGTTTTTGTAAGAAGTCTCGTTTAAAACTTTTTCCCGAAAATATCACCATTTGGTTTATTTCTCCAAAACTCCTCTTTTTTCATTTTTCCAACAACCTTATACCAGCCCTTCGGTATAGTTGCCTAAAACATTTTCCACTTTCAAATCACAAAATCTTCACTTCTCGACCATAGCCCGTCATGGTCAAGTCATTCTCCAGCAACCTCATACCAGCCCGTCGGTAGAGTTGCAGATACAACACATCTTCATTTTATTCTCAAATCTCAAAACTTTGCAAAACTTGCACCTGGTCAAAGTAGGTCTCCCAGCTGTCCATATCCGAGGACTCGGCTATTCGAATAGTTTTAACCCTCTGCAGAGGTAGCACGCTTTTAACCCACATCCATCCGGCAACTCATCGTGTCTGCCACGTCTCGCCATACCAGGTGTATGCGAAGTAAGCCGCCGGCCATAGCCTCTTATTTGCTCATGCTAGTATAGGATCCTTCCCATATGACACTTTCCATCGACACCCAGTCCGGTTTCCCGTCAGAAACCCTAAGTGTGAGGACTCATAGTTTTGTCCGGCGGTTTATGGTGGAACCTTCTATCCTCCCCACCAACTTGTGTGAGGACCCGGGTCAGGGGGTAGATCCTCGGACCATCCCCTCATGCATAACGGAGTCATCTCCGTCGATGAGGTATCCCATACTAATAAGAGCAAACTACATGACTACGCCTTTTCCCATATGTGGTAAATGTGGTCGCACAGGGTAGGATTGGTTTCCATAGTACTAGGACACTGTGCATTTTTCATAAACATCACCATTTTTCCACTTTTCCACTCCAACACCGACATCTCGGTATTTCATAAACTCATAAGAAATTTCAAAGGAGTTTTGAATAAACAACATTGTTTTCCATCCTAAAGTTTTATATAAACTACTACATAGGGTGGCAAAATAATATCCATATATTTTTGAAATGGGTTTTGTAAATCTTGCTTTGAGAGTAAACATGTTATGAAAGTAGATGCATATGTTGGTAGTGCAAGCTCAGAGAATAGCTTGCCTTGCTCGGCAAAGTGACCTTGGTCTTGATCTTCAGGTTCAACCAATTCCCCCTCCTCGATAATTCCAGCAACGTTCTCGTCTAATCGATAAACAAACAAATACAAGCAATCACTAAACTACTCAATCAAACATCACCACTTTACAATATTAAACTCTACCAATAGCTACGGTGCACACAAGGCAAACCAATTGGGTTCAAATTAATTGAATTAACCAATATTTAAATTAATAAGTAAATTGTTGTTTCAATGTTAGGGTGATTCGATTTTAGTCAAACAGGTGTTTGCTTTATACAAACAGATAGATTTTATTTTTCTGTTCATTTTGATATATGTTATTTGTATTTTTCATTAATGAGAATTTTAGTATTTTTATCTTATTTAAATTCCCTTTTTAGAATATTTGAGGTTTGAAGAAAGTATTTAACTAATTAAACTCAAATTTTGATTTATTAAATAATAGGAGGAATTATTTATGTAACATAATTTTATTTTATTATATGAGGAAATTAAGAATATATTTAGTTCTTAATTTATTTGAATTTTGTTTGAATTTTCAAACTTAACATCTCATTTAAGATAATTCTTAGAGATATATTAATATCTTATATTTTAAATCAAGATAAAGTGATTTATAATACAAAGCAATTTCTTGGAGTTCATATAAATTACTCTGAATATTTTTTTATTTATTTTACGGCCTTGTTTCTCTAATTGTACTGAATAAATCTTTTTCTCATAATTTTTCTTTTTAATAAAATTTCTGTAAAAGTAAAAGGACGATTTTGCCCCTGGTTCATGGTTGAACCAGACCAAAACCAGAGCCTGGCTCGGGCCGGACCGACCGACCGAGCCAGTCGTCTCTCCCCTCGCTCTCTCTCTCTCTCACACCCATCTCGCTCCCGAGCCCGACGCGATTCAGAATCGCCGCCGCCACCGCCCCTTGATTCCGGCCAACTCCGGCAGACTCCGCTGTCGTGCTGCGGCGTAATAGACGCGCCACTCCTTCTACTACACCCTCTCCGAGGCGATTTGTGTTTCCCTGCCTGGTGCGGCCGTGCGGAACTCCAAACCGAGGGTTAGGGTTTGGTGACGACGCCGCTCTGCCGTGCTCTCCCTCGCCTTCCAGCTTCCTCGTGTTCCCATGGTAGGTGCAGAGCATCACTCTCTGTGCCGCCTTGGTGGTGGTGATGATGGGTGCTCTCCTCCCGTGGTCCTCCTTCATCGGCCACGCGGGCACTGCCCCGCCGCCGTGGAGTTACGGCCATGGGCGATGGTGAGCTCCTCTCCTCTCCTCTCTCTTCTTCTTCTTTCCCCCTCCAGGCCTTCGTGCCCTGCTCTGCGATGCCTGGATGAATTGGTGATCTAGGGTTCTTGATGCTCAGGTGGTGGGTTTGCTCGGCTGCCCTTGTGGTGATCTCTGAATATGAACTAGTGCCTCGATGTAATAAGTTGGGGATGTTCTAGCTAGTGGTTTTGGCTGGGGTGATGATCTGGTTCTGTCACTCGACAGATTTGCTATCTGTCCTAGACAGTAGCAACAGATGGTGTTCTCTGAACTTGGTTCAGATATGTGCCTCTGCTATTTGATGTTGTTATTCTGAACCTTGTATTCAGAGATGTGTTTCTGCTAGAAACCTGTGTGATGTCTTGCTCTGATATTGCTCTCTGATAATTTTGTTCCTTTCATGAAATGCTCTATTAATGCCCTGTGCTAGTATATCTCATTTGCTTGAGCTAAATAATTTAGCTTTGCTTGCTGTGATGCCTCCTTCGAGTTACACAGAAGCATTCTAATTATTTTAGCCTAGGGAAAATTATTTATACTACCCAGTGGTGTTATTAGTGCATGTTTGTGCTTGTGGTGCCTCTCCCCTTTGTGGGTTTTGTGCCCAGCATCTAAATACTGGATTTGTGCTTCACAATTGAAGAACTTAAGCAAATAAAGCTTGTATGCCTTTGCTCAAATTGATGGATTTATGTCCCTTGCCCATGATGCATAGGCTGAGGCTCTTCTTTAATAAGAACAGATGCTTTGCTTGATTTAAATCCCTGTGATGATGTTAGCATAGCATTTCTATGCTTAGCTGAGGGAAAACACTCCACCACACCATGTGCATCTAGCAGATCATTTGGCTAGAGATAGAATATCAACCTGTGCTCAAGTGTGGTGATGTTGGGGCTGTTGCTTGTAGTTCTTGTGGATCTGTTGCTTGCAGTCCTTGTAGATCTGCTCCTGGTAGTTCTTGTGGATCTGCTCCTCCTGCTTCAGCTGCTTCCTTTCCAGCTCCTGGCCTTCTCCTCCCAGCTCCTACTTGGCCTTGTGCTTCTATCCATCTTGCTCTTGCTTTAGGCAAGAATCCAGTGGTGAAAAGTGGAGGGATTGGTGGTTTAGTGGTGAACTGTGGGCTGTGTGGGTGATGAACTTGAGCTGAGTGAAATGAGCTTGCTCCTTGCCTGCTACTGCTGTCCCTTGCTTTTATCCTCCTCCTGGGAGTGAAGTAGCTGTGCATGGTAGTAAAGGAGCTGATGGTGGTGGGTGAAACAGGGCTGTGTGGCTTGTGTCCTACAACTCCCTTTGCCCTTGTTAACACATGTCTATTGCAGTGTGATGATGGCTACCAGGACTGTGTGTGCTGTGGGCTCCTTTGCTGGCTCAGTTCAGAGACTGGCACTGATGGGTTGAGCTTATCTTCAGATTTGTTTTCATTTCTTTTACTGGACAAGTGGATTTTATAGCCTGGGATGTTGTACTGAGGCTAAATATGATGATTAAGAACAGATACTACACTAAGTTCCTTGTCTTAAATCCGATGATGTGTTTAGCAGTGCATCACGCTGCCTAACTGAGGATAATCTAACCCTAATCCCCTTTGTTTAGTTCTGTCTTTGCTTTTCATTTGTTTTGCAGGGAAACAATATTGGTATAAAGATCAAAAGGAGAAAAAGGAATACAAGACATTTTAGTTTAGGAAACAATTGTAATTTTCCTTTTTGAAATTCAGTTTCTTGTAATAAGTTGTAAAGACGTTGTATTTATGTTTAGAAAAAATGATTTGTTTGCCTTTGCAAGAATTCAATAGTTGTAATATTTATTGTAAGATTTGAGTTATTAAATCTTTTATTAAATCATTTACATAATTGTTATTTTAGTTCCTTCAATGTTTTAATTTGAATTACTTTATGAATTCAATCAGTTGAATATTATATTTGAATTCAAATTCCTACAACAAGCAAATTACCTAAAGGTCATGTCAAAATAGAGGTTTTTTAAAATAAGAGCTAAAAATACTTGCAAAAATATTAATGTTGAAATATAGGCAGGAGATAGTATGTAGTTCTCCTTAGTTTATAAACAAGTAAATTTTGGAAATACTTTTGCTTTCTCAAATACTGGTATTAGTTTTGGTTGCTGATAAACCAAGTGTCATTGAAATGGAGTTGGCCAAAATAAGAATGGAAAAGATACATGGAATATTTTTCTTGTCATGACATGATCACCAAGTTAAATATATTTTTATATTGGTTGGGTCTTATATTTACTAGTCAAACAAATTAAACAACAAGTCACCCCTGTTCAAACATAGCAGTGGGAAGGAAAACACAATCATCAGTGAAGTATTTCAAAAAAAGTTTTTGTTGGTTCTGAATTTTGGGTCTGGTAAAACTAAGTTTTTCTTAGTTCCAAAATTTGGGATGTGACACGATCACCAAGGACTCGGCTAAACTGGATCCCGCCGAGGCACATTGCATAGCCTTCTTGTAATCACCAGAAATGGTTATTATTCCCTTGGGCCCCGGCATCTTCATCTTTAGGTAAGCCACATGAGTGGAGATCATGAACTTGGCCAAGGCTGGCCTTCCTATCAAGGCATGGTAAGGGCTCTGCAAGTCCACAACCTCGAACTCAAGACTTTCGACTCGGCTGTTATCTCGGGTGCCAAAACCCACGTCGACCCAAATCTTTCCCATAGGTGCACAAGAGACCCCGGGCACAATACCGTGAAATGTACAGCTGCTAGGCTGCAACTGGTTCGGTGAGTATCCCAGCTTGACCATTGTATCTCGGTACATGATATTGATGGCACTTCCATTGTCCACCAAGACTCGGGTGAATCTCACATTGTTGGTCGGCCCACAAAACGTCGGATCCACCACTAGTGCATAGTTTCCAGGGCTCGGCATGATCCGAGGTGTATCTTGCCTGCTCCAAGTGATCTCTTGCTCGGACCAGTTCATGTATTTCACCACCGCCGGAGATACTGCATTCACCTCCTTGGCACGCCTCAGCATACTCTTCTTATCAGTTGACTCAGTCACAAACACCACGTAGCTCTGATGTACCTCCCTATAATCATTACCGGGGTTCTCATACCTCTGATTCTCAAAGGACCACGTTTGGCTTTGCCCGGCACCACCGTTGTTGTTGTTGCCCTGGGCACTCACTGCATTCACCGGTTTCGCCTGCACCGTCTTCTGGTTTTGGGCCGCATGCACCGGGGTTGAATTTGCTCCGGTTAAGCTCTGATTCTACGCCGCTATGGTCGGCTTATGCTGCTGCTGCGTGTTCGGATATTGGGGTCTACGCCATTGATTCGGTGGCCCACTCCGGTTTGCCCCAGCTTTCGCCCCTTCTGCAGCGGTTCGGTGATGAAAACTACACTGCAGAGTGGTATGATTGGGTGTTCTGCCATTCCTGCCATGATAGATACATGGTCCATTCACCAATGACTCGTAAGTCACAGGTGGTCCGGCCTCCTGCCACTGCTTCGCACACCTCCCTGATTCTGGTTCTGGTTCGGAGTCCACGCCTGACCCTCAGTCTTCGGTCTCTGGGCGCCTCCAGGTCCGGACTGACTTGGGTTTACAGCATTGACTTGGAAATCTGGTTCTCTCCTCTTCTGCCCGAACTCTTGACGGTTATCAAACCTCGGTCCGTTGTTGCGGTTGCTCATCGGATTCCTCCTGTTCCGGGCATTCCCATCCAGCAGAGGCTGCATCGGATCGCCAAGGGCGTAGGAATCAGCTATCCGAATCGTCTCGGCCAGAGTCTTTGGCATATCTCTCTGGAGCCTCTGCCACAACATGCTACCATAACGACATCCATCAGCAAACCACGCTATAGCCTGTGCTTCGATAACTCCTTCACAGGAGTTCCGAACATTGCTCCACCGAGTCAAGAATTCTCGGTCAGTCTCATTGTCTTCCTGCTTGCACGCCTGCAAAAGCTGAGGTCGGTTCGGCCTCCTGTAAGTGCTGGCGAAGTTGCTATTGAATGCCTCCTCTAAATCCAGCCAGCAATCGATGCTATTCTCCGGCAAATTGTTCAGCAGATCCGAGCAGGACCTTCCAACATGTGCGGGAGATACCGGACCGCCCATCGGCGATTGCCCCCCGCAATGTATACTGCTGAAACATAATCAGCTAGCCAATCTTGCGGCTTGGTGCTCCCATTGTACGGCCTGGTACTCCGACCCAACTGAAACTGAGACACCGGTGGAGGTGGTTCCTTCATGATCCGAGGTCCAAAACACGCCGGACCAGGAGGGCCTTCCTCCTCCAACCTCTCGGACATGTAAATCCGATCTAGCTTGTAGCGCGCATCACCCGTAGGCAACGTCCGAGCTCCGATACGTTCTCCCAATGCACCATCCACTCTATAGAATCCAGCCGCTCCATGGCTGAATTTCCATCATCATATCGGTCGCCACCTCGACCGACGTTCTTCGGCTGCGGAACATACTCCGGCTCTTGCTGATACTGCTCCTGCGGCCGGGGTTGCTGCTCACATACCTCGGTATACTGCCAACCTCGGATAACACTCCTGATCACATACCTCGGTAGAGAATATCTTATTCCTGTGGTAGCTAGCTGACTGCCCCGAGGTTGATACCTCGGAGGATATACCTCGGAAAGTATACCTCGGACGTACACCTTACGTCGGATGACGCCTCCTGCGTCCTTGCTCAATCGTCACCTCAGACAGCTTACTGCCTTAACCTTACATGTCTTTACCTCATCATTACCCTACCCGGGGGTAACCCCCCGACACTCATTGTGGAAGACTCTGGTGTTGCGTTGTTTCCAGAGTCTCCAGCAACCCAAAGTCACAAAGGTATCAAAACCACTCTGGTCCTTCTTGCTAAACCTGCTGCGTTCTCTGAACCACAACGCTTGCAGGCTGTCAGTAAGTTGCGGTAGACCAACAGTGACCTGAAGCCGTCGAGCGCACTCAAACCAGACCTGGCGTGCGTAGGAGCATCCAACCAGGATGTGTCACAAAGTCTTCTTCCTGCAAACAGGTATAGCAAGGAGACACTTCATCCTGCAACCCATGTCGTTGACGCCGATCCGAGGTCCAAAGCCTACCCCGTAGTGCCAACCAAGCGGAAATTTTGCATTTAAGGGGGCCCAGCTTCTCCAAATGCAGTTCGTGCCCTCCATCTTGTCAAAACCCTGACAAAGTGCTTTATAGGTGTCCTTTGCCGTGTACAAACCTGACGGTGAACAGATCCATCTGAATTGATCAGGGTTTGCTTCATTTCGAGCTTCTCCAAATGCAGTTCGCGCCCTCCATCTTGTCAAAACCCTGACAAAGTGCTTTATAGGTGTCCTTTGCCGGTACAAACCTGACGGTGAACAGATCCATCTGAATTGATCAGGGTTTGCTTCATTCCTTCGAAAATTGCAGATGCTGACGAAAAGATGAAGACATTGCACAAGCCCATCATTTGTCAGCGCCCCACGAATGTCTTTGATCTAGTTATGATCCTGCAACACGTCCTGTACAGATTACCTGCTAGCACAACCGACACTGACCGCCTCCACAACCAGGGGAGCAATTTCTTCCACCGATCTCCCATGCAACCATTTGTCTAACCAAAAGAGGGTAGAAGCACCATTGCCAACCTCAATTTGCACCAGATCATTGAAAACCTTTGTAGTTTCTTTGTCTGGCAACATTGGTAAACCTTGCCACGGTCTGGAGGGGTCTGTGCGACGCAGCCATTCCCATCTTACTCTGAGCGCGAGGCCTTGACGGTGCAAATCCTTGACGCCTAGACCACCGAATTTGATGGGCTTGCAAATCTGCTGCCACGCAACTAGACATTGCCCACCGTTCACCTCCTCCTTCCCTGCCCAAAAGAAAGCTCTAAGCCAAGCGTTAGCCTCCTCGAGCAGCCATGCAGGGGCGTCCGCAACCAGCAGGTGCTCGCCAAGACAACTGATTTAATCAGCGTTAGTCTCCCAGAGCGTTGGAGCAGACCTCGTTGCCAAGCCGGCAGTAGATGCAAGAACTGGTCAAGAACCGGCTGCCATTCAGCCTTTGTCAGCCTCTGAATGGCCAGATGAAGCCCCAGATACCTGCATGGAAAGCTGCCCAGTTTGCAACCCAAAATGTGTTTGACTGTCATGTTGTCATGTGCCTGCCCACGAATGACAGTGGCTGAGGATTTGTTGTAATTGACATTCAGGCCAGAAGCAGCACCAAACAACCTCAAATCTCCTTAGTCACCACCAGATCCTGTGATTCTGGTTTGATAAAAAGAGCAACATCATCTGCATAAATCGAAATCCTCTGCAGGCTATTGCAATCATGCATCGTTGAAAGCAAGCCAGCCTCTTCAGCCTTTCTAACCAGCAGTGTTAGAACCTCCATTGTTAACACAAACAGCTGGGGAGAGGTGGAGTCTCCCTGTCTTAGCCCTTTGACATATTTAATGCATCTTCCGGGAACACCATTCACTAGGATCTTCATGCTGGCTGTAAACAACAGCACATCCACCCATTTCAGCCACAACTCTCCAAACCCTAGCGCTCTCATTACTTCAAACAGAAACGGCCAGGAGAGGGAGTCAAAAGCACGTGAGATGTCCAACTTGAGAAAAACTCCTTTCTTCATCTTTGCATTTATTGTTCTAGCCACCTGCCTCACTAAAACAAAATTGTCATGTAAACTGCGACCTCTTATAAAGGCTGACTGATTTGCGCTCACCAAATCTCCAAGCCGCTTCCTGAGCCTGGTAGCTAGCAACATGGAGAAAAGTTTAGCAAAACTATGCACCAGGCTAATAGGCCTGAAATCTCCCACTTCCTTAGCATCAGGTCTTTTAGGTATTAAGGTGATCAAAGAGCTGTTTAATTTGCCAAAGCCCCTTCCATCACCAACCGCAAGCTTGAGTAAGGCAGCCATAATATCGCCCTTGATTATCGGCCAAGCTGTGTGATAAAAAGCACCAATAAACCCATCTGGACCAGGGGCCCGGTCAGCTGGCAAATCTTTTACAACCTGCCAAACCTCCTCTTCCGTGAACAAAACTTCAAGCTCCTGCAAATCAAAATGTTGCATCCCAAGAGCCTGCAAATCCACTGTGTGTTCTCTACTACTGGTCTGCCCAATCAGGGAGGAATAAGCTTGATCAAAAACCACCTGTTTGTCTTTCTGTTCAGTGAACAAATGACCTCCACTCTCAACTGCTGAGATAAAATTCTTCAGTCGCCTACCATTAGCCACCATATGGAAGAGCTTGGTGTTAGCATCCCCATCCTTCAACCACCTCAGCCTCGAACGCTGCCAAGCAATGGTACGCTCCAAAGATGAGAGCCCAAGAACCGAGAGCTTCAAGGTGCTTCTTAGCCAACGTTCTTCTTGAGTGAGCTGTCTACTCTCTTCAGCAACATCAAACCTCAAATTAAGGTGTTGGCCATAGCAATCTGCAATTTTACATTACCCACAGTCCTCTGCCCCCAAGACTGAAGCGCCACAGCTGTGACTCGGAATAAGTGATTCAACCTTTTGAAAGGGTCAGCAATTGAAGGGTCACAGACCCAAGCCTCCTTCACTACATCAAGAAAACCAGGCAGCTTGATCCAGAACAATTCGAACTTGAAACGTTGTTTAGGTCAGAACCCTGCACTAAGAGTCAGATGCAGAGGCGCATGATCTGATATGTTTGAAGCCATAGCTTGCAGCAGAGCATCAGGATGTGCCAGATCCCAATCGATGGACACGAAGTGGATACAAGGTTAGAGAGCGGGCTCTTGCTCCAGCCTCGCGGGTTCGTAGCCAGACGGTTCAGCCGGCTGCCTTTGGCCTGGCCTGGATTGTTGTTCGGTTTCTACTGGTGCTGCCAGTGTTGCTTTTGCAGCGTGCTCAGGGAGAAATCCCCTCTTGGACCTCATGTCTGAGACAACCACGGCAGCGCTGATGGCGTCGTTGACCTTCATGGAGGCGTGGTCGTGAAGCTGCTCCGTGCTTCGGTCTGGCTTCGGCTCTTGGTGTCGTCTCAGCTCATCTTTGCTCAATGACGACGCAATGATGCCTCTCCAACTTGCTAATCGTTTCGACCTCCCGTGGCAGAGCTCCAAGTCAAGGTTCGTGCTAGGTGCTAGGCTTTGACACGCCGGTGTGGTGCGCTAGGCTGTATGCTGAATATTGGTATTGTGATCCCTCGACAACACCCCCATCTACTTGTGCCTCTCATGGTGTTGGACCTTCTGCCTGCTAGCTTCGTTAGGTAATGGGCTCATGTTCTGCTCAGTGGTGTCTTGTCAGGTGGCAAGCCGTTCCCCTTCCTCCTTCTTTTTGGTTTGTGTGTGTGCGTTTTTTCTTTTATCTCTCCCCTATTGTAATCCTCGTGTTCTCTAGTTCACTTGAACCTATCTTGTAGAGGCTGCAAAGCCTCAAGGAAATCTTGATGAAATATATTCAGGTGGGGATTAACTCCCCTAGTGAAAATTTAAAAAAAAAAAGTATAAACAACACGAACGAAGAAGAGGGAAGGTTTTGGGCAAGTCGTCGCGTCTTTGCCATGATTAGGGATGAGGGAAGAGAGACTAAGGGCATGTACAACAGTAGAGAAGGCGGGTCTTCTCTTATGCCTCCACGTCATATAGATAAGACAATAAATAGCAGACGTATAATGTGTTACCCCTTATTGCCATCTGTAACAATTAATGAGAATTAATTAAATTTTAGTATGTATTTGTGTTAATAAGGAAAGACATATGATACAATGGAGAAAATAGCCTTCTCTTAACTTTTAAGAGATCATCCCTTAGCTAAGCGAAGACAATCCTCTCTCTCTCTTTGTTCTTTCTTCTCCAACTAATCAAAAATCCAACATGGCATTTCTAAGAGAAGGTTGACATCACCGCATTGTACATGCCCTAATCACCCTCGAGCCACGACTTGATCAGCACCCAACCACGCGCCAGTAGGACAGCTTGACCATATTCTTGTTTGTCATATCATCCGGGGAGAGTGCAGTACGTGTTGTTGAAAATCTTGTTATTGCGTTCCTTACACAGCATCTACCACTACCAGGTGAGGAGAGTGATGGACAGCCAGCGACAGCACTCGCTGTTGGGCAGGGTTTTGGATCGAATTATGCTACCAGTCGTCCAAGCTGGGGCAGGAAGCGGCATGGAGAAAAGGATCCGTTAAATTTACGTTGGCCCGGACGTACGTTGTGCCAAACCAGATTTTAAAATGGGCAGTGGACATATAGATGAAGCCTTGATTTTGGGTGCGTCATGCACAACCTGCACACACAGACACAGGGTCATGGGGCCATGTCATGGGGCCATCCTCTATTGGCATGGGTGTCAGTCGTGAGACACTTGTTGGGAATTAACAACCATGCATGAACTTGGCACTTCGGAATGGCCTTTGTTGCCCACATCTTGGGAGGACGTTAGAGCTTATGTGGCCAGTTAGCTGAATGTGATAAGCGGCAGCTGATCGATGTATATTCGTTGTTGCTTGTCCATCTCCAAAGCAGGGTGTCAGGTTCATCATTGAAGATCGGGAGGGCTTGGTCATCAAGCATCTGCCACAAAGGGTAAGGTATTCAGATATGATCTTCCTGGAGGGGTTGCGCTTGATGATCAAACTCGTCAGGTTATGTTCAGAAAAACGCCTAGCGAACAAAAATATTCTTGCGCCAGGAGGGCTTGAAGAGGGATCGGAATAGATTTTCAAGGGGGTCGTGGAAGTTACATGACATAAGTGATTGGTGTTTACTCGGCTCGGTCTATTTGTCAAACTTATTTGATAAACTTTGTGTTGTGTGACGCAATATGTTATTTGTTTGAATTTAAAGTTGTATTTTAACTTTATACTTATGTATTTCAAATGATGTGGATTTATGTATTATATTGCAAGAAAGTTTGATTTATCTAACTTATTTGTTATAGCTAACATAGAGGGTAAACAAAATTAGAGACCCAGTTTTTCTCCTTCTGCTACAGACGTTGATTTAAGATAACCTTCTCTCCTCTCACAAAAACTGCTTTTTTGGAGTTTGTTTTTCTCTTTCTCCGAATATGCTCTTATAAATGCACCTCTTAATAGCAAAAAAAAAAAAACTCTTGATCTGGCCTCTCGGCATCGCATCTCTGGCCCGGACAAAGTTGACCAATATCTGTGGCATAAACACACCAATAATACTATACTAATTATCTACAAAAGGCCAATAATGCTATACTTGTGGAACAATTCAAAGTTTCAAGGATATACAGATGCTCGTGATCCAACTATTAGATTAGATGATTGATTATTTCTTATGTGTTGCGTGCCTCTCATCGATCGCCCAAAATGTACTATTGCAGTACAGAATGTTAGTTAAAGTAACTGCAGAAACGCGTGCTGTTTCGCACTAGTGCAAAGACAAATGAAACAAATCAAATAAGCGATTTGCTAGCGCCGTGCTTGGTGCACATAACCATACATGGCACAAATTAAGTCATGTTAAGATAAGACAGGGCTAACATTCCATCATAGCGCAAAGTCAAACAGGGTTAGATATAATGAAAACTGCAGCCGGCTGACACAAACACACCAACCGCCGCACGAGATTAATTAGCTTAATCATCTCACAATTCTTTGAGCATTCATGACGCCGTAAGTGACAGTACATGTGTCATGTACGGCGTGATGCGAGCCGGGTGTAGTACAAACAAGAGTACACTCTAAACACAAATGCAAGGTCAACTGCTAAGATTCCAACGAGGGCAGTTAGCCACCCTTGTGCGTCCTTTCATGTTGGAAGCAGCATGATTTTGGCCCTTTGGGTGAGTCGAGTGAGACGATGGGTTCACCTGCTAAGATTCCAACGAGGTTCGATGTAATTTAGCAGCTCGCGAGTAGTACAAACTCCGATCGAGAGCAATATCACCGTCATTAAGCAGCATCCTTCTGCAAAGTTTCATGTCATTCTAGACCATACGGAAAATATGCACGAGATCCTGTGCCGCCCACGCACAAGCCCAGCATGCCCCCTCCCCAGGTTTGTTCACCGGTGTCCTCCCGTCCTCGTCGCTGATCCTCCCTCCAGGATTTGCATCGCCTGCTCTGCTCGCCGTCGAAGATTGCGGTTCGTCTCCTTCCAGATCCAGTAGCTAGATTCGTCGGCAAGGTGCTCACCGAGCTCCTCCTCCACCGTGGTGCCCGAGACACCGACCGAGTGTCCCATCAGTTACCTCCGCCCATCCCTCCATCGACAACCCATTAGTATAGATTGGCCAATTTAATTCCCTCAATCGGACACGTATGGAGCGATCCGTGTGATATACCCTATCGTGATACTCTGGCCAATTTATTTGTATTTGTGTGCCGATCGAAGGGATTGAGACAGGGGAGAAATGAGACAGAGAGAGAAAGGGTAAAAAGGGATAAGATAACAAAGGTGATGACTGGCGTGTTCCCACAACTAACTCGGGTACGCGAATGTCCACACGATTTGGATCGAATGGCAGCAACGAGCGTGTCGCCAATATGACATAACAATGAACATGCAATAATTATATTTCTCGAATAATATATCTTGCAGCGTCGAACCACAAGTCTAGAACCACTTCCCTAATCACAGCCAACCATCCGTGGACATAAGACTAGTCACAATTGGAGTAACTTAGCTAGTAACATCACACATCTCAAGACAAATTTGTTTATGTGACATGTAATTAATGAAGAGAGAGATGTTTGTGGTAACATAGCTAGTTACCGTAACATCACACATTTCTAGACAAAATAAGTGTACAACATAATAAATAAAGTCTTGCATGACACCACACATAAGTTACTTCCTATTATGAAGGTAGTAACATGGAGTAGTAACATATAAACAGATTTGACCTGGCCGGACAGGCCTTGTGGTTGTTGGGCCGGCTCAGCTGGTTAGGTAACGGCTAGCTGCAAGGATCACACCAGCTCCAACCCCTATATAAACCCGCTCACCTTCACGGCCTCAAACTCAAACTACACTAGTCATCCATCGTACAACCGTACAAGTACCGAAGTACAAGTAGCTTAGCTCCTGACAAAAAGTCAACAGGAAAAAGCTGCTCTCAATCAGCTAACTCGTCACCAGCAAGCTCCAAACAAGGACGTCAAGACCGCACCAAGCTCGATCGAGCAATGCCGTCATCGTCGCAAGCCCTAGCCCTGGTGTCCATCGCCCTCCTGCTCATCTGCTCCTCGCCCCTCCTCGCCAATGCACAGACGCAGTCCGACGTGTGCGCCGACCCGGCGGTGGACGGCGCCTGCCACAACGTCCCCAAGGCGCTGCGCCTGAAGCTTATCGCCATCCCGACCATCCTCATCTCGAGCGTGATCGGCGTGTGCCTGCCGCTCTTCGCACGGTCGGTGCCGGCGCTCCAGCCCGACCGCAGCCTCTTCTCCATCGTCAAGGCCTTCGCGTCGGGCGTCATCCTCTCCACCGGATACATGCACGTGCTGCCAGACTCGTTCAACAACCTCAACTCGCCCTGCCTCCCCAAGAAGCCGTGGAGGGACTTCCCCTTCACCACCTTCGTCGCCATGCTCGCCGCCGTCTTCACGCTCATGGTCGACTCGCTCATGCTCACCTTCTACAACCGGAAGAAGAAGGGCGGCGCTAGCCAAGACGGCGGCCCTCCCAGCACCGCTGCGGTCGCTGATCACGCGAGCCCGGAGCAGGGAGCACACTGGCACAGCCACGGCCACGGCCACGGTCATGGCCACGGCATGGCCTTAGCCAACCCCGATGATGCCGAGGCCGGTCAGATGCAGCTACGCCGGAACCGCGTCGTCGTTCAGGTAATCTTGTGTTGCACTTGAACGATTCACACTTTGCTGGAGTTGCTAATTTATTTATTGTACGGGGTATCTGTTTTTTTCTTGCTGTCACTAATCGATGAACTTGTACTTCTAAAACGATCTCCATGTCAACCTATGGGTGTAGGACAGGACCGGTACGGGCGTACGGCCGTACCGAATAGGATGTCTTTTGCAATTACATAGTGAATTTTTACTACTCTAGAACCGCAAGTAGAAGCCTGCACGCAATTCGCGGAGTACTTTATTAACCTGCTCGTTTCAAGTACACAAGCATGAAAAGAAATCCAGGAGAGCGACAGAGGCTTCAAAATTACTACTACTCTAGCTAAATATAGAAAATGTCTTCAAGATTTGGTTAAACAATTAACCATGTGTCGACACTTTATATAGCTATGTTATACATGGCTCAGAAAGTCAGATGCCAAGTGATACCGTCCGTACAAAAGTATAGCCCGGCCCTTGTCCTTGAAGAGGCAATCAACTCCAAATGGCGGGACATAAGCGCCTGGTTGACTTTGTTTCCGATGAAAATGATACATGTAGGTTAGCATATTTATTTCCCATGTAGATTATCTCTGTGATTTTATAAACACACAAGAATTATTTGGTTTTCGTGATTATAGTCGACTAACATGGTGATGTACACTTCGATTTGTCTGCGTTAACATTTTTTTTGAAAAAAGAGAGTTCCCTCTCTGATTTCTATTAGCAGAAACCACAAGTGTCTGACAGGTTAACATGTCGACATTAGGATAAGTTTAAGTACTATCAATTAAGCTGCTAGGAGTTACACGTCTGACTTTAATTTTCCAGAATAAATCAGATTCCAAGCATGATCCGCACAAAGCTGACTTTTTTCTTCTTATTATTGGCTATTACTCCTAGCTACTGGAAGCGGCATCATCCAGATATATTTAATTAGTTGAGCAAATGCTAAGACTTAATCCCAGTTTTTAAAATATTGGGAGCTCTGACTTCGCGAGTAGGAACCTTTTTTTTACTAGAAGTTACTACAAAAGTAATACAGAGTAGAATGGTTAAGCGAACACGTGTGGCTTTCTTTTGAATAATCTTAAAATTACAGTCAGCACTTCAATCTTTCTTTCTGAAGCAATCACGCTAACCAGCATGTCAGCACTTCAAGCTAGCTTTCTTTCTGAAGCAATCACGCTAACCAGTATGTACTACGTAGCACAGATCAGTAGAGATTCGCCTCTGCTATTGTCTTCAAATTAGAACTGTATCTTTGCCTCGTTTAAAAAAAAAAGAACTGTATCTTTGCACTTCTTGTCCTGTTTTAATGACACGCGTGCTTTCTCCTGCCGGCTGCACACAATCGCACGTGTAGGTTCTTGAGATGGGCATCGTGGTGCACTCGGTGGTGATCGGGCTGGGCATGGGCGCGTCGCAGAGCGTGTGCACCATCCGGCCGCTGGTGGCGGCCATGTGCTTCCACCAGATGTTCGAGGGCATGGGCCTCGGCGGCTGCATCCTCCAGGCGGAGTACGGCATGAAGATGAAGTCCGGCCTGGTCTTCTTCTTCTCCACCACCACGCCGTTCGGGATCGCGCTCGGCCTGGCGCTCACCAAGGTGTACAAGGACAACAGCCCCACCGCGCTCATCGTCGTCGGCCTGCTCAACGCCGCCTCGGCCGGGCTGCTCCACTACATGGCGCTCGTGGAGCTCCTCGCCGCCGACTTCATGGGGCCCAAGCTGCAGGGCAGCGTCAGGCTCCAGCTCATCTGCCTCCTCGCCGTCCTCCTCGGCGCCGGCGGCATGTCCGTCATGGCCAAGTGGGCGTGACCGTGCGACGACTCTCCCGCCGTCCCGCGCGCCTCGACGCGCCCTGTATGCTGGACGTGTACATGTGTATGCAATTATCCATTCCCCCTAGACTAGTAATTAAGCTCGCGTGATGGATCACCCTCATTCAGAAGATCACGTTGTAATATTTGTACTGTTGGCGTTCACTGGAGAAGAAGTACTGTGGTGTAAAAAGTGATGATTTCGTGGCCACGTTTACAGGTTGCCATGCCGTATTGATACGCCTGTAAGTGAGCACGTCCACTGCTGTCCATGGGTTGCCGTTTGTGCCCGCTTAACTTAGACGGGTCTCCGTATTTGCCCCCTGAACATGTACATAGTTAATCAGTGTACATCTGTCCACTTAAAGCTGCTTAAACCTGCAGAGTGAGCGCGGCGACAACAGCCCGGAGGCGGTCTCGGCGGGGTCCAACATCCGGGAATACATTTTTATACGTATTTGTACTATATTTTAGACATAATATAAGTGAAAATCATTGTCAAAGTTGTGCGTTGTTCACCAGAAAATGTCATTCACGTTTTAATTTTTTTATAAGGGCACACTTTGTTAAATTTTGAGTTGTTGAACAATTTCGACCATGACAAAGTAGTGTCATTGCTCCAGTTTATACTCTACAAGTTTCTATACGGATGCTCATTTAATCATACACTAGAAAATGCTAGTAAGACATTTGTTAGAGTCGTACTATTTACAGATTTTTAAAATATTTATAAACCATATAGATTATGCATTGTAAAAAACATAGTTCTAAAACAATTTTTTAAAACTATAGGTTACTATATTTCACTGAATTTACTACATACAAACAAAAAAAATCACCTTATATCTAGTAATAGTGTCAGTTATGTGGTTAAACTATGCGAA
Organism: Poa pratensis; assembly: GCA_947311845.1. Lineage (NCBI taxonomy): Eukaryota > Viridiplantae > Streptophyta > Magnoliopsida > Poales > Poaceae > Poa > Poa pratensis. The sequence continues at coordinate 35,047,868 of CAMZMU010000040.1, forward strand.
CAAATTGAAAATTTTACTTGTAATACTATAATATGCTAAAATAAGACACAGGAAAGTATGAAAGTTCAGTGTAAATTTTACTAGAAGGTCTTGCCACGCCCGTCGGTGTTGCTCGTGTTGGTGTACTTTGTTTGGTGATGTTTGCGTACGGGCCGTCCTTTTTTCCCCATTTTCAATTAGTGTGCGGTATACCTGAGGAGGCATTAGGTCGAGTGGGCACAATGGCCGTGTGATGTCGAAGTGTATCGTTGTCCTATGTTAGTTCAAAATTGATTACTGCGGGGATCATAAATTTTATTTCTAGCATGGAAGAGAACAACTCTCTGCTTATTCTGAGGAGCATAAGTGAATGTTGGGTTAGTGTTAAATTATAGGGTGAATCGGCTATGTCTCATATTGGATCCACAAACACACATATTTTTCTGGGGCTGCAAAATGTGCTTTAGATTGTGGTCTTATAATGGAGTATCAATTACCACATAGGTACAATTTTAACATAAAAACAGAAATGTAATTCAAAATACAGTCCATTTTGTAGAAATCTCCAATATTTTAATTCAATTTAAATTAGCAAAGTTATACTTAGTTTTCATATGTGACACGGTTGTCTGTTAGTATGATGGTCAAGTGTTTCGCATGTTTAGAAAGGCGGACACGCGCAGCTGCCACCCACTAAATTAAACCTTCTAAGCATAACTCTCTTTTCATTTCGTAATTTTGTAACTATAATAAAAAAAGAATGAATATGCTTCTATAAAAATACAATAGAAAACCATCATTTCATCAATGCAAACCCAACTAACAAAATATGTCATCATTTCTTCCAATGATAACACCTCTCATAGTCGCAGATGTGCTGTCGCAGGCTCCACTGAATATTAGTTTTCGACGAGAATTGATAGGAGATACGCGGGTTGCTTGGCTGGATCTTGTGGAGAAGTTAATGGGGGATGTCCTAACCGACGAGCCAGACAAATAATCATGGTACCTAACCACTCACAGGTTGTTCACAGTTAAATCTATGTATGCAGATTTTATGATTTACCCCTTTCTGGCGCAAATATTTGTGGAAGTTGTAGGTCCCACTAAAGATAATTTATTTTACGTGGTTTCTGTACAGATAAGTTTTTCTCACAAAAACAACTTAGTTAAAAGGTTATGGACATGTTGCAGTAATCAGTAAGCGTGTGTTTTGAGAATTACTGAACTCGGTTGACCATCTTTTTATTTCTTGTTAGTTGGTTTGTGTCGTGTCTCGTTGCACGGACACCGGGAGTATAGGATACCCCCTTTTAGGTTCGGCACGGGGCGCGAAGGAGGCTGAGAATCGTCTTCTTGGCGGAGTCTAGATCAAGCTCTCCTCTCCACGATCAAAGCATGCAACCAAAGGGACACAAGGAGCTACCCAGGTTCAGGCCGCCCGGAGGCTAAAAGCCCTACTCCTGCATGTCTGGATTGATGGGTTCTTCATAGTGTGGCTTACAATGGAACCTCCCGGATGGGGTACCCGGAAGGGTTTTGGCTGGAGGTAGAAGAAGGACAGATCCTGACCCGGAGGAGATCACCTTCCTCTCTACCTTCGCAGCCCTAGTCTAGTCTTGCTCTGGTTCTAGCTTGTGTTCGTCCTTGCTTCGACTTGTTTCTCCCCCTCCTCCGTGCCTTGGTCCTCCTTTTATAGGCTAAGGGGTTGCCACAGGGTCACGTGAGGGGCATGAGGGACCTTCGGGGTGAAGGACCCTCCTCATCTAGTTTAGGAGGAGACGTGGCCTCTCCTCAGCCTAGCGTCTCCTTTGGGTTAGGTGGGAGCGTCCGCCTTGGGGTGGACAGGAGCTGACACCACCACGGGACGTGCTTCCCGCCCGCGCTGCCTTCGCCTTGCTTCCCAAGTCTTCCGCGGTGAGGTGGAGTGCTTATCCACAGGGACGTGGGGAAGTACCCGAGAGGGAGCCTGGCCTCCTGCCGGGAACTCGGGCTCTCGGGTCCTTCCTGGCCTTCTTGCTTGGTTCGGGGACCCGGAAGGTCCCCAGGACCGGAGCCCTTAGTCGACGTAGGCCATGCGTGTCTTGACGGTGAACCCGCCAGCTTGACTTGAGTCTTGGTCTTGTCCATCTTCATCTTGGGCCCACATGGGGTGGACCCACTTTGGCAGTACTAGGGGAACCCCATGTTCCACTGCTGCGACAGTAGCCCCCGGGCATGGTCCCGGCGGCTCTTGCTCCAGCTGCCGGGGCCATGGCCTAAAGATAGGTCAAAGTGGGTCCCGGGCACCTGGTCTTCTTGCTCAGCTTCGTTGATGGCCTTGAAGGTCTTGGAGTTACTCCGCTCGGGGGAATAACTGCGGGGCCCCCTCGATTCCCATAACGGAAGAACCGAGGAGACGCTTGACAGAGGCACCGCCGTGGCTATAAAAGCGAGGCGCACCCCTGGCTTTTCGTTCATCTTCTTCCTCAGTCCAACTCCAGGCCTCCCCACAAGCTGCCAGCGCCAATGGCGAGAGCGAGGAGAGGAGTTGGGCGCCCTCGTACTTCTTCAGCTGCTGCGGAGAGTGGCCCCTCCACTCGTGGTCGAGCTGTTCCGCGAGGTCGTGGGATTCGCGGTCGCGGCGGCCGTGGAGGCCGCGGCACCGCTGCTCCCCCTCCTAGGAGCATGGTTCATACCAGCTTCGCGCCGTTCGAGTTCATCGTGGATCTGAACCGCAGGCCTCGCAGCCGGCTTCTCCTGCCGGATTCCTTCGCGATGGCGACGGAGGACATCGGACCCTCCGGCTTCTGGCTGCAAGTGGAAGGCTGCCCCAATGGCCCCTCCTGGGCCATGGCGGAGCGCACCACTGAAGGCGCCATGCTTCTGGGTCCGGGGTGGAAGTCGTTCTCCCGTGCCCGCCGCCTGTCCAGGGGGCAATGCTTGGTGTTCCGGTACGACGGAGATGCAACGCTCTCCGTGAAGATCTTCGGTGTCGATGGCGGACGCGTGGAGTGCTGCATGGAGAGCAGCAGCGGCAGCTCGAGCTCCTACGACGAGGATGAAGATGAGGAAAACTCATCTGACATCAAGGTCGAGGGGAGCTCGTCTTCCTGAAGGCGAGGAGCTTCGGACGGGCGCCATGGAGATCTCGTTGACCTCCTCCTTGGCGGCCTTGACGACGTACTTCTGGAAGTAGCGTCTTCCATTGTACGGCGGTGCTCCTTGCTCGTCGGGAGCCAACCTTTTTGTTGTAAAAAAGATCGTCCCCTTGTAGTCCTTGTAAATGAAGAAGATCTTGTTTTCCTCCTTGTCTTCGTGTCGCGTCCGTGTGAATGAGAACGAGTTTTTTGCAAAACGCGCTCCCATTACTGCAGCAGCCGTAGCGTCAAGGGGTAGGTGGAGCGTGGAGGCCTATAAAAGACCTCCAGACTCCAACCCCTTGACACATCTTCTCGCCTTGCTCCGCTCCTCTTCTTCCTTTGCCTCCCCGCGCCCGCAGAACAATGTCCGGCGAAGCAGAGAGGGCCTTGTCCGATGTGTCGACGGCGGAGTCCGTCTTCGAGGAGCGGCGGAGGCACCCAGCGAAGCTGGAGCCCGAGCCACTGATGGCGAGGTTGCGTCCCGTTCTTCTGCTGCCCAGAATGTCGCTCGCCTGGCGGCCGTCTCTGGTCCTGTTGCCCAAGAAGAGGCAAGGATTAGGGCAGTGAGGAGGACGCACCTGTGGTCCATCCTGAAGGAAAGGACTGCCGGTATTCCGGAGCTGTCCTTGGTTGTGGCTGAGCTCGAGGCCATTGAGCAGGTTCACTGTTTGCTCTTCTCCATTTTTCCGCCTTTTCTTCTTGGATGACCTCGATCTTGACCTGGACTTTTGCAGGCCGAGAGTCAGTCCGTAGGCGAACTGGCGGACGGAATCTTCCGTCTCTTTGGCCCTGGAGCGCCTGGTCGGCAGAAGGGGGTCGAGCTCTTCGACGCGCCTGACAAGATCTGCACGCGTGTTATCTTTTCATCCAGGCGTCCCCGGAAGAAAAGAGTGCACCCGGCAGGCAATAAAACAGAAGACAGATCTGCGCAGCCAGGAGCCTGAGCTGGCCTTAGTAGCATAGGCTAGATATGTATCCAGGAAAGCTTCGACTGAATGTAATTCAGAATTGTAAATTCAGAATGTAAGTTCAGATGAATGCAATCCTAGGGCTCAACTCCCGGGGTCATTTCCCAAACCTCCCCTTGCACTAACGCGCCGTCAAGTTTTCTGAGGAGATCTCTTAGGTGACAAGTACTCTAACCGCCTGCACCGGTAGCAGCACCCCTAAGAGCACTATGCCTTCCGGGAGTCCACTCCACAGCCACGGGTACTAGGCCAGAAGGGAAATCTGACCGTTCGCCGGGGAGGACGCATTACCCCCGCAAAGGTTCTCATCAACTGTCAAGCATGCGCAGGTTGGTGGTATATTGACTCCGAGCGAGATATTATGCCTAGAATGCAAGATGCACATGCAAAGACTTAGCTGGTTTTTGCCGTGCCCTTGATCTACTCTGTCCTTCCCGGGTACCCAGCTCCTGAGCCGCTCTTCAGCATCCATTCCTGTCCCGGGAGAGGCGCTACACATAACACACTTTCAGTAGGAAAAGAATGGACCCTCCCTTACATGTCGTGAAAGTGTTTCATCCGGAGCAACCCGCAAGCAAAGTTGAATGTGCATTTCTGTGTTTAGGTTCTTTAAAACACAGCACTGCCCGTTCCACTTCTTACCGCGGCAGTACGGCACGATCAGGTGGCAGCGCCTACTGATAGGCTACTCGCGCTCGACCTGTCAGCCACCGGCACCATGTCAGCCCCCTGCTTGGGGGTTGTTACGGATAACACACTTCACGACAACAAGAGAGGCTCACGGAATTGAAAAACTTATCTTTTATTCCTTGGCGACGATTCTTACACCCTTATACAGAACACTAGCCCCTTGGGCGTGCTTAGTTGACTCGAACTATCTGCGATTCATGTTCGTATTCAGGGGTAGAATTTCCGGAGATTCTCGATGTTCCAGGCGTTGCCCTCCGGCCTGCCTTTCTCGTCCTCCAGATAAACAGCTCCGGGTCTCAGGGTATGCGTCACCCGATAAGGTCCTTCCCACTTGGAGGACAGCTTGTTCATGTTATCAAGCTTCTGCTTCTTGCGGAGAACCAGGTCTCCGGGTTCCAGTACCCGTGAACGGATATGGCGATCATGATAGCGGCGGAGCCCTTGCTGGTATCGAGCAGATCGTAAGGAAGCTCGACACCGCACCTCTTCCAGGAAGTTGATGTCATCAATCCTCCTCTCAGCTTGTGCGTCTTCATCATAGGCAAGTACCCGGGGGGATCCATGCCTGAGCTCTGTTGGCAAGACGGCTTCTGCTCCATAGACAAGGAAGAATGGTGTTTCTTGAGTGGCTCTGCTTGGTGTGGTTCTGAGGGACCACAAGACACTTGGTAGATGCTCAATCCAGTTCTTGCCCTTGTCTTCTAACTTGTCAAAGGCCTTGGTCTTCAAACCCTTTAGGACCTCCGCATTGGCTCGCTCCACTTGCCCATTGCACCTTGGGTAGGACACCGAGGCAAAACACACCTTGATTCCCAGCTCTTCACAGAAGTTGAGGAAGGATCGGCTTGTGAACTGAGAGCCATTGTCCGTTATGATTCTGTTGGGTACTCCGAAGCGGTACACGATCCCTTCAATGAACTTGATGGCTGCTTGAGCTGTCTGTCTTGGTACTGGCATCACTTCCACCCACTTTGTGAACTTGTCGATGGCCACGAAAAGGTATTCATGGCCCCCGACAGACTTCGGTATCTTCCCCACGATGTCCAGCCCCCAGACCGCGAACGGCCAGGAGATTGGAATTGGCTGCAGAGCTTGCGCCGGCTGATGTATGTTCTTCGCATAGTACTGGCAGGCTTCACAGGTCTTGACTAGCTGCTCCGCATCACTGAGGACTGTTGGCCAGTAGAACCCGTGACGAAAAACTTTACCCGCCAGTGATCTTGATGCCACATGACTTGAACATGTGCCCTCGTGGATGTCCCGTAGCAGTACTTGGCCTTGTTCTTGAGGGATGCAGCGGAGCTTGACTCCGTTGTCCCGTCGCTGGTAGAGCTCGCCGTCGATCATGACGTAGAGCTTGGCTTGACGAGCCACCCGCTCGGCGTCGTGATCGTCCTCCGGTAGGGCGTTGATGCATGTAAAATGCATACATGGACTTTGCACTTTAATTGCTTATATTCCAATCATATTTGCATCATATAAGGGTTATATCAATGTTTTATAATGATTTTTGGGAATATTCATTTATTTCCTATTTTTATGGAATTAACCCTGCACAGGCAGAAAACCCCGTTTTCTTATTTTAATGTTTCAGGGACCCAAACGTCAACGAAATCACCTGGAAATTTACGGGCGTCAATATTTGGAAGGAAGAAGACCTGTGGGCGAAGGAAGCGAGCAAACGGAGGCTCGAGGGCCAAACGAGGGGGGGCCACGCGGCCTGGTACTGTAGCCACGTGGGACCCACCCATTTGGGCCTCGTGGCTCCGTTGCCTTCGATCTTTTCTCCACCGACATCGTCTTGACCTAAAAACGCCTATATAAAAGGTCCCCCGACGTTCTCTGGAAGGAGCGCCGCAAAAACACAGAAACACCGAAACGGAGATCAGGAGCTGCAGATTGGAGGGGGAAAACTCCGGCGGGGCGCTGCCGGCGTGGTCTCCATCTTCTCCATTGACTTCTCTACCGTCTCCATGATGAAGAGGGAGTAGTCCACCTCTGGACTATGGGTTTGTGGAAGTAACTTATGTATCTCTCCTCTCTTGAGCTTCACTAATTAGCACCGTATGAGCTGCTGAACATGATTACGGTCACCGTTGTAATATCTTTGTGTGGATCTTTATGAGTTAATATATGTTTGAGATTGCAATGTTTGTTTCAGTTATGAGTATAGATGCATATTATGTACCCCGTTCTTGTCTACTTGTTTTGATCAAGCATGTTTATGAGAGCGTGTGTGGGGGGAACGTGTGCATTAGTTGTAGTAACGGGGTGTGGCTAGTGCAGTGAACGTGAGAGAAAGTTCTGCGATCCACTTTGGTATCTTTACCTTACTTTGTTGCCTCACTAGGATAAACTAAAATACCATGCTACCGGGGATGTGGGCGTGACCATTGCCACTACTCCATGACTAGATCTAGCATGTTCTTATTTTCACTTCATGTCATGATACTTAATGCTATACTCTGAGTTATCTTAATTACTGAGGTGTTATGATTTAGTTCGCATCTTGGTGGAGTATAAGAGAGGTTAATAACCAAAAGATCTCTATGTTAGGACGTGATGCCCATATATCTAAGTAACTTGTTATCAAACCCTGTGTTGCAATCTCATATGTTAACTGTGTGTGTTCCATTGTCTACCACTTTATAAAGAGAGAGTGCATTTGTGAAACCATGAACCCCTGTCCATTTTTAATCATAAGAAACACCTTTCCAACACCATATACCACTTTTCTATTTTCAGCCATCATTAAATCCGAAAATACAAAAATACTTTTCATCTTGCATACATCATTCAAAAACCCAAAAATATCATTTACCATTGCATCCACCATCATTGCATATTTATTTCTTGTTTGCATTGCATAACTATCCTGATATCATTCTTACACCTTGTGCTTGACAACCACAGGTGAGGTTGAGTACCAAAACATCTAACCTTGTTTTGTAGGTAACCAAAAGAAGGATAAGAAGATAAATCTACCACTTCAGATTCCCCGAGAGTTCGATATTAAACCCTCGAGTCACCCCTCGTGGGGAAACTGTCTTCCACTTACTATACACTCTGCACTTGGAGTCTCAACCTAATCCCGTTTACTTTTGCAGGTATCAAAGCCTTGCTCTTCGGGATCATCAGGCGTGCTCCATGATGTACTTGACGATGTTCCGGGCCCAGGGTGGGTGGGTTCCTTCCACCGGTAGCACCATCCGACGGAAAGAAAGCATAGCTTCCTCCGCTGGAGGGGCTGCCGGGTCTTGAGCTTCTGGGCTGGCTACCCGTGTTGTCGAGGTAGAAGGGTCGCCAGCCCCCGGCGCAGATCTTGTCGCGAGCCTCTCGGGTGGATCGAAGGTCGCCTGAGGACCTCGATGTAGATCCCGGGAGGCACTGGTTCTTGCTTGGACGCCACCTGCGATAGCTCATCCGCGGCCGTGTTTTCTCCCCGTGGGACGTACACAGCCCGGAAGTTGTCGAAGCGCCGCTGCAGCTTCCAGACCTCTTCAACGTATGGTGCCATCTGAGGGCACGCGTACTCCTTGTTCACTTGTTTGATGACTAACTGAGAGTCACCCTTGACGACGATCTTGTTGATGCCGAGGCCGACGGCAGCACGAAGTCCTGCGAGCAGGCCCTCGTACTCCGCCGTGTTGTTGGAGATGTTCCCTTGGTAGTGCATCTGGACGACGTACTTCAGCCGGTCCCCGGTTGGTGAGGTTAGGACAACCCCAGCACCTCCTTTCCCCTTGGTGTAGGAGCCGTCGAAGTGCATGGTCCAGGCGCTAGGATCTTCCTTCCCGGGGAGGCAGGTTTCCTCTTCCGGGTCGTCGAACGCCGTCTCGGTCCACTCGGCCGTGAAATCCGCCAGCGCCTGACTCTTGATGTTGTCCGTGTGCTCGAACTTGAGACCGAAACCTTGAAGCTCCATGGCCCACCATGATATGCGACCAGTGGCAAGTGGGTTCTCCAGGGGGCTTCTTAGGTTGTACTTGGACACCACCGTGATGGGATGGCTTTGGAAGTACGGCCTCATCTTGCGGGAGGCAATGAGGATTGCCAGCAGCAGCTTCTGCATCATGGGGTACCGCTCCCGGGCGTCGCGCAGCACTGCGCTGACGAAGTAGACCGGGTGCTGCACCTTGCGGGTCGCCGAGTCCTGAGAGGGCTCGGCTTCCTCCACGTCGACGTCTTGGGGTGGGGACGAGTAGCCCCCGGCGAAGTCTCGTCGGAGGGAGATTCTCCATTCCCGACGGGCTCCGCGCCGCTGGTGAGGTTGCAGTGACGTCAGGATCGTGAGACCCCTGGTCACCCGGCAGCCTTTTCTTGCACGGTTGTCCCGGGAGAGAGTTCCCGGGTCGCTTGCCCTTGATCTTGCTTGACTTCTTCGGAGGAGCGTCACGCTCTACCACAAGCACAGCGCTGATCACCTGGTTGGTGGCAGCAATGTACAGTAGTAGGGGCTCCTTCTCTTCTGGTGCCACGAGGATTGGTGGCGAGGCGAGGTAGCGCTTAAGGGACTGCAGGGCTTCCTCGGCCTCGGAGGTCCACTCCACGGGGCCTGACTTCTTGAGCAGCCTGAAGAACGGTAAGGCCCGCTCCCCAAGCCTTGAGATGAAGCGCCCGAGTGCAGTGATGCACCCGTTGAGGCGCTGTACGTCCTTGACCCGCCGGGGCGCCTCCATGCGCTCGATTGCCTTGATTTTGTCCGGATTCGCCTCGATCCCTCGGTGAGAGACCAGGAAACCCAGCAGCTTGCCGGAGGGGACCCCGAACACGCACTTGTCGGGGTTGAGCTTGAAGTTGACCCGGCGGAGGTTCTCGAAGGTCTCGTGCAGGTCTTGGATGAGGGAGTCCTTGTACCGGGTCTTGACCACGATGTCGTCGATGTACGCTTCAACGTTGCGGCCCAGCTGTGACCCAAGGCATGCTTGCATTGCGCGCTGGAAGGTAGCGCCGGCGTTCGGAGGCCAAAAGGCATCCGGGTGTAGCAGTAGCAGCCCTTGGGAGTGATGAAGGCCGTCTTCTCTTGGTCCTCGAGTGACATCATGATCTGGTGGTACCCGGAGAAGGCGTCCAAGAAACACAGCAGCTCGCACCCGGCCGTGGAATCCACGATCATGTCGATCCGCGGCAGGGGGAAAGGGTCCTTGGGACAGGCCTTATTCAGGTCTGTGAAGTCGATGCAGAGTCTCCACTTGAAGGTCATGGGTTTCGGTACCACCACGGGGTTGGCCACCCAGCTTGGGTGGGGAACCGACCGGATGACACCAGCTTCTATCAACTTGTCCACCTCGGCGATGATGAATTCCAGCTTTTCCTTGCTTTGGTTCCGGAGAACCTGCTTCACGGGGCGAGCCCCCGGATTGACCGCCAGTTTGTGCTCGATCACCTCCCTTGGAACGCCGGGTAAACCTGACGCCTCCCACGCGAAGACGTCAGAGTTTTCCCGAAGGAAGGCGACGAGCGCGCTTTCCTATTTGTCGGTGAGGCGGGCGCCGATGGTGATGGAGCGAACTCCGTCGCTGGTTAGCGCCACCTTCTTGGTCAGCTGCGGATCGCCATGGAATGGCGCCTTCTTGGGGGAGTAGATGTGGAGCCCCCGGGTGCCCTTCGCCCCCGGGGAGAGCCCCATCATCATCCTCCTGTACACCTTGAGGGACATCCGCCATGTTGCCACCGTCTGGTTCAGCTGGTGAACGCAGTAGATAGCATCGTCGATGTCGGCCTTGACCTTGATCACACCCCACGGCGCCGGAATCTTCAGCATGTTGTAGGCGAAGTGGGAGACGGCCATGAACTTGGCCAGAGCAGGTCTGCCAAGTATGCCGTTGTACGGTAGCGGAGTGTCGGCGATGTCGAAGACGATTTCCTCGGTGCGGAAGTTCTTGGAGTCGCCGAAGGTGACCGGAAGGGTGATCTTCCCGAGGGGTCGAGTAACACTTCCGTTCACGCCTTGGAACACCCCGGTGTCTTGCAGGCGAGACAGGGGATTTGAAGGATAGCCAGGACCTTCGCCGTCAGCAAGTTGAGGCTGGAGCCTCCGTCGACCAGCATCTTGGTGACCTTGTAGTTGTGGATGACGGGCGACACGATCAGCGGCAGGGTCCCGACCCCGGCAGTGTTTGCAGGGTGGTCTTCTGGGTCGAAGGTGATGACTTGACTAGACCAGTCCAGGGGCTTGGACGGAGCAGAAGCAACCGCGTTCAGCTCCCGGACAAGTCTCTTGCAGGCGCCGTTGGAGGGAGGCAGAGAAGACCCTCCGTGGATGCACCCGACAACTCCAGTGACTTCTTGATACTTGCCGCCGTTGCCTCCTTGGGGAGCCGGAGCTTCCCCGTTGCCGCCGTGGGGCCTCCGGAGTGTTGTACCCGCGACCACCTTGACCGCCGCGTCCTCCTCCACGGCCCCCGCGGCCACCGCCTCGGTTCCATCCACGGCCGCCTCCGCCTTGGCGACCCGTGGGACAGTCACGAGCGATGTGCCCGGCAGTGCCGCAGTTGTAGCAACCGTCTTGACTGACCCCATCAGCTCGGCGTTGCTCCCGGATGGCGAGGTTCTTGAGCATGCGGCAGTCCTTGAGCAAGTGGTTGCCTTCTGGATGGATGTGGCACCAGGGATCACCTTCACCTTCTTCCTCGGAAGTCGGCGCGGGCTTGGTCTTCTTCGGAAGAGGCTCGGTGACGAAGATCCGCTTGTCGGGTCCAGGGTCCCGCTTCTTGTTCTTGGCTGGAGCGACCTTGTCCTCGGGTTCATCCTCCCCGGGGAACTTGGCTCCTTCTTCAGCTCGAGCGCACCGATCTGCAAGCTCCCAGAGCTTACGAGCAGACTCGACGCGATGGATGCTCAGCTTCTCGCGCATCTTGGGGTTGCGGACGTTGGCGTGGAAGGACTGGATCACCAACTCCTCCTTGATGCACGGGATGGTGTTCATCTTCTGGGTGAAGCGCTGGATGAACTTGCGGAGAGTTTCACCCGGCAGCTGCTTGAAGTCGTGGAGATCACTGGGAGCCCCCGGGCGCTCGTACCCGCCTTGGAAAGCCCCCAGAAACTGCTCCTTCAGTGCCCGCCAGGAACGGATGGAGCACTTGGGAAGGTTGAGAAGCCAAGTCTGGGCATCTCCCTTCAGGGCCAACGGGAACCAGTTGGCCATCATGACCTCGTCGGCCCCGGCAACCATCGCAGCAAGAGAGTAGATCTGCAGAAAGTCCCGGGGGTTCGTGGTGCCGTCGTAGCGGAGAACGTCGATCTTGAATTTCTTGGGCCAGTTGAAGTGGCGGAACTCGGGGCGAGGGCGAGGCAGCCTTCGGCGAGGTCGATGCCCCGATCTTCCCGGCGGTGACGTTCTCGGCGACGCTCGATGCGGGTGCGCATATCCTCGTTCTGACGGCTGTTGAGCTCGTCACGAAGATCTGGGTTGCGCGAGGTAGACGACCCGATGGAGATGGCCTCGCCGTGATCGCGGTTTAGCCGATCAGCCATCGGTGGCGCGGTGCGAGGAGGCGCCGTCTTGGCTTGACGTTCACCACGAGGCTGGCCTCGCGGATCACGTGTCTTGTCTTGTGCTGCTCCGGGATTGTCGACGGTGGGAGCTTGAGTGGGTTCGACCCACGGACCACCATCGGCGAAGTCGAGGAGCCTCTCGACGCGAGTCCTCCATTCTTGGTAGACCTTGGGATCGCCGCTGCTTGGAGGGAACTGCATCAGGGCCTTGGCAGCGACTAGAGCATCATGGCGAGCTTGCACGTCCGAAGGCGAGTGCGCGGAGGTCTTGCTCTTGGATGCTCGTGGATCCCCGCTGGGGCGAACGCCGTGGTTCCCTCCTCCAGCGGTGGGCTCCTTGCCGCCGTTGCAGACGCTCTTCTCCCCGAGCGAGGAGGAGGCATGGTGGTGCCCTTTGGAGCCGCCGCTCCGCCAGGGCCGTTGTCCTTGTCGCGACCGTCCACTTCGTCCGGCGCCACCCTCTCCATGGGAGGCGGGGACGGAGAGACGCTCCGCCGTGCGCCAGCAGCACGACGTTCAGCTGAAGCTTGAGTGCGTGAGGGAGAGACCGGCTTGGACGCCGCAGGATCTCCCTTCTTCCTTGGAGGCATGCTTGACGAAGAACTTGCCGATGAACTTGATGAAGATGAAACCAGCGCTTGCGCCCCCTACCTGGCGCGCCAGATGTCGTGTCTCGTTGCACGGACACCGGGAGTATAGGATACCCCCTTTTAGGTTCGGCACGGGGCGCGAAGGAGGCTGAGAATCGTCTTCTTGGGCGGAGTCTAGATCAAGCTCTCCTCTCCACGATCAAAGCATGCAACCAAAGGGACACAAGGAGCTACCCAGGTTCAGGCCGCCCGGAGGCTAAAAGCCCTACTCCTGCATGTCTGGATTGATGGGTTCTTCATAGTGTGGCTTACAATGGAACCTCCCGGATGGGTACCCGGAAGGGTTTTGGCTGGAGGTAGAAGAAGGACAGATCCTGACCCGGAGGAGATCACCTTCCTCTCTACCTTCGCAGCCCTAGTCTAGTCTTGCTCTGGTTCTAGCTTGTGTTCGTCCTTGCTTCGACCTCTTCTCCCCCCCTCCGTGCCTTGGTCCTCCTTTTATAGGCTAAGGGGTTGCCACAGGGTCACGTGAGGGGCATGAGGGACCTTCGGGGTGAAGGACCCTCCTCATCTAGTTTAGGGGAGACGTGGCCTCTCCTCAGCCTAGCGTCTCCTTTGGGTTAGGTGGGAGCGTCCGCCTTGGGGTGGACAGGAGCTGACACCACCACGGGACGTGCTTCCCGCCCGCGCTGCCTTCGCCTTGCTTCCCAAGTCTTCCGCGGTGAGGTGGAGTGCTTATCCACAGGGACGTGGGGAAGTACCCGAGAGGGAGCCTGGCCTCCTGCCGGGAACTCGGGCTCTCGGGTCCTTCCTGGCCTTCTTGCTTGGTTCGGGGACCCGGAAGGTCCCCAGGACCGGAGCCCTTAGTCGACGTAGGCCATGCGTGTCTTGACGGTGAACCCGCCAGCTTGACTTGAGTCTTGGTCTTGTCCATCTTCATCTTGGGCCCACATGGGGTGGACCCACTTTGGCAGTACTAGGGGAACCCCATGTTCCACTGCTGCGACAGTTTAATTTGTTTTGTCTAGAGGGTGGTTCACTTCACTTTCAATATTTTACCATCAACTAATGTGACCAATATGTTTGAAAATTATTTGAATGGGGGTGAACAAGAAAACCAAGACACATATTAGAATTGGTGTCTGTGTTTTGCTTTGGACAATTTGGAATTGTCGCAGTGATATTGTTTTAACAAATGTATCAATGCAAAAAAAAAAAAACTATAGGTTATGCACAAGTGTGCTTATTGAATACACATGTGGTCGTTTGTTGTACCTATAGACAAGCGGGGTGTTATGGATACCGGATGTACTCTGCTGATTGTGGTCGTTCGGGCTAGCTATAATCAGGGTGGCTCCCGGTTTACTGATAGAATAGGCGTTTCGTATTTTTCAGTTGTTTGCTTATTCATATTTCCACTTTGTGTTGCCCATAATTTGTGAACTTGATTTGTTTTAACTATGCAGTAATAAGCGGTGTGCACCGTTTCGGTGCAGAGGATGCGACGAAGTTTCCCGTTTCGAAAAAAAAAGTAGAGTCTTGCAGCTAAACCTAACAATAATGGGCGAGGCGGACCGCTCCGCTCGACTGATGCCGTGATGCGTAGCATCTCCCTTGTTTTGTTTTGTTTTTTTTCATTGCTGATCATTGGGCTGTTATAGGTTGGCCCAAGAATCATTAAAATGCAAAAGACCCAGTTAGTTTTATTTAGTCCCGTCAATGAGATGTTCATTCGCAACTCCGTTGGCCCTCCGGAAAACAGTAGCGTATCGTCTTAGTGCAAGCGAAAGGAAAAACAATTCGCGACAAATTTACGCGGTTCGCCTTCTTTGCAGCTACAAATCCAGTCCACCGAATAGAAAAAGTATAAAAATCACCCTCAAAATACACCTCGATCGACGGATAAATATCAACCTGAACTACAATTTTGCATTATTTTCACCTGAAATTAACAAAAACGGGTTTATAGCCCCCCAGAGCGGTTTGTTGTACCAATACCTGTTTTGTCCCCTGCCCAGTGCACTGACGTGACCACATTGCCGCCCTGCAACCGGCCGTCGCGGCCCTACACGCCCGCCGCCGGACCCTGCACGTCGCGGCCGCCTCCAACTTGCTGTCCGTCCAAGGGACGGCGTTCGCGCGAGCCCTCCCCGCCGCCGCCGTGCACGCGATGACGCGACCTGCGCCCCTGCCCGCCGTCAAGTTCCCTGAGTCAAAAAGAATTATTTGCCGTGGTTAGCCCCAACCGGCTGGCATCTCTTTATATAGAAGGATCAACTTGTACAACAAGGAGTTACAGCGGTATACAATACCGAAACATACACGTACACGCATATACACAAAATACAACTCTAACACCCTCCCTCAATCTAAACCGTCGTGAACAAGGTTGAGATTGGAACTAAAGCGATGAAGTGTGAGCTGAGTAGCAGGCTTCGTGAACACGTCAGCCAACTGATTGCCGGTGGAGATGAACCGAACATCAAGTGCACCCAAGGCAACCTTCTCGCGCACAAAGTGAAAATCAACCTCGATATGCTTCGTGCGGGCGTGAAAAACTGGATTGGCAGATAAGTATGTGGCGCCAATGTTGTCGCACCATAAAACAGGAGGTTGGGAGAGAAACACACCAAGCTCCTTCAACACCGACTGTATCGATATAGCCTCAGCGGTGCCATTGGCTAAAGCCTTGTACTCTGCCTCAGTACTGGAGCGAGAAACCGTCAGTTGCTTGCGAGAACTCCAAGACACAAGATTGGGACCAAGAAAAACTGCAAAACCGTCCGTGGAACGGCGATCATCAGAATAGCCACCCAATCCGCATCAGTGAAAATACTCAACCCCGTAGACGAGGAGCGCCGAAAACGCAAGCCAGTAGACACGGTGCCTCGGATATACCGAAGGATGCGCTTCACCGCCTCATAATGAGCGGTAGTAGGCTGCGACAAGTACTGACACACCTTGTTGACAGCAAACGACAAGTCAGGGCGCGTCAGGGTAAGATACTGTAGACCCCCAACAAGACTCCTGTACTTGAAAGCATCCTCAGAACTGAGCGGTTCACCTTGATCTCGAGACAACTTGTCGGAAGTAGACATAGGTGGTAACCGGCCGACATTGCTCCATGTTGGCCGGTGCAAGAGATCAAGAGCATATTTGTGCTGCGTCAACACCATACCCTCAGAATTATAAGCAGCCTCAATCCCAAGAAAATACTCCAGGCGCCCAAGGTCCTTGATAGGAAAAGAACCAGAAAGAGTGGCAACCAGCTTCGCAACAGCAGACGCAGAGGATCCAGCCAAGACGATGTCATCAACATAGACGAGCATATATATCACAACTCCCTGATGATCGAAGATGAACAGAGAAGTATCCGCCTTGCTAGCAATAAAACCGAGCTGATGGAGCTTGTCACTTAAACGTGCTACCAGGCACGGGGCGACTGTTTGAGACCATAGAGAGCACGCTGCAGCTTGCAAACATACTGAGGACACCGCGAATCCTCAAAACCAGGGGGCTGCTGCATATACACTTCCTCAGTAAGGAAACATGAAGGAAGGCATTACTCACATCGATCTGACGAAGGCACCAACCACGAGAGACAGCAAGAGAAAGCACCAGGCGAACTGTGACTGGTTTAACCACAGGACTGAAAGTATCATGATAATCAATACCGTACTGCTGTGTGAAGCCTCGAGCCACAAGCCTCGCCTTGTATTTGTCAACAGAACCATCAGGACGGAACTTCGTTTTGAAGATCCACTTGCTGCCAACAATATTAGTGTCGGGTGGACGGGGTACCAATGTCCACGTCTTGTTTGCCTGAAGGGCCTCGAACTCAGCCTCCATAGCAGCGCGCCACGCCGGCTCGGAGAGCGGTGCGATGAGACGCGGGCTCCACCATAAACGCACGGCGGCGGTAGGGGTCATACCGAACCGTGGCATCCCGATACACCTTGGGACGGTAGACAACATTACGCTGTCGCGTGACGATGACCCGAGCCGGTTCGGCATCCGGAGGCGCTGGAGGCAACGAGGACGGTGAAGCGGGTGAAGACGAGCTCGACGAAGCGGACCCGTCGCGGGCCGGAGAGGCAGGCGGTGTCGACGCTGGCGACCACGCGGGCGATGGAGAGCGCGCACGCTGGTCGCGGGCCGGGGCCGAGTCGGCGCTGGGGGAGGCCGACGCGTCTGCATGCGGGCGGCCCCTGGCGCCGGCCGAGGCATGCAGAGGCGGTGGCGCCGAGGGCGCCTGGACGTCGATCGGCGGAGGCGACGCCGCGGGAACCTGCACAGGAGAGCTAACAACAAAACCAGGTGCATTAGCCGGTAACAAGGTAATGTCATAACTACGTGTCGGTACTCTGAGTAACTGGTTCATCAGACGGAAACGACACCGGAAGAAGTTTGGAGACATCAACAGTGACACCGGGAGTGGCAAAGGGGAACACCGTCTCGTCGAAAACAACGTCACGAGAGATGTAAATACGACCAGTGGAGCGATCAAGGCACTTGTAGCCTTTATGCATGGGACTATACCCAAGAAACACACACATCCGAGAGCGAAACTCGAGCTTACGTGAATTATACTTGCGCAAACTAGGCCAACACGCACAGCCAAACGTGCGGAGAAACGAGTACTCGGGAGTCATATTGAGGAGACGAAACACGGGTGTGGCGTTGTTGATAACAGGCGGGGCATCCTATTAATGAGATAGCAGCAGTAAGAAACGCCTCATCCCAAAACCAAAGGGGCAGCGAGGAGTGCGCTAGAAGGGCTAAGCCCGTCTCGACAAGATGACGGTGCTTGCGTTCAGCTATACCATTTTGTTGAGACGTATGCGGACAAGACACACGGTGAGCAATGCCGGTGCGCTGAAAATAAGCATGGAGGCGGTGATACTCACCCCCAGTCCGACTGAACAGAACGAATCTTAGCATTTAAAAGACCTCAACATGGTTTTGAAAGGTATAAAAGATGCTCTCAACATCAGCCTTATTTTTGATCAAATATATCCAGCAATAGCGACTATAGTCATCAATAAAACTGACTAATACTTAAAACCCCCAGAAGAGGGCAAAGCAGGACCCCAAACATCGGAGTGAATAAGCTCAAGTGGTGATGTAGAAACACGAGTAGAATAATTATATGGTAATTGGTGACTCTTAGCACGCTGACAAGCATCACACACGGAAGACTCAATGTTTGGAGAACATGACAAATTATTGGAACTAACAATGGTATGAACTATTTTATTTGAAGGATGACCAAGACGCCGATGCCACTGCTCGGAAGTCAGCCGAACGCCGGAAGACGGCGATGCCCAGATGCTACGGCGTGGCTGAATGGAAGAGGGTAGAGGCCGCCACGACTCCTACCGCGAAGAAGTACTTTCTTCGTGACCTTGTCCTTGACACAGAAAAAGAATTTATGAAACTCAACGAAGATTTTATTGTCAGAAACAAGGCGATAGACAGAGAGCAAATTATTGCTAAGTTCGGGGACAAGAAGAATATTTTTAAGCTCAATGGGAGAGGATGAACCAAGTAAACGAGAGTGACCAACAGTGTAATAGACAAACCTGCACCGTTGGCGACTTGCACCTGATCCGTGCCGGTGTAGCGCTCCTGGATGTTCATCCTGCCCATGTCGTTGGTGAGGTGGTCGGTGGCGCGGTGTCGAAAAGCCAAGGCTGGCTAGGGCCAGGCTGGTAGGCGGCAGAATTGCCAGCACGGTTGTCCTCGTACTGGAACGCTTGGTTGAAGCGATTTTTGCACTGAAGAGCCTCATGCCCCCAGTACTTAAAGACTTGACAGCGGGGGCGATCGCGCTGACGGTTGTTGCGCCCGCCACCGCCGTTGCCCTGGCCGCCTCTGCCGTTGCCACCACCACCGCCCCCCTGGTTGGAGCGGTTGCCACGGGGGGCCCTGCTGCTGCTGGCCGCCGTTGAACTGACCGCCACCTTGCGGGCCAGTAGGGCGACGCCCGGAGCGGCCGCCATTGTTGGTGTCGGCGAAGGGGCGCCCCCCTCCACGGCCGTCGCCTTGCCGCGCCACGGCGTTGGCGGAGGTGGAGAACTCGGGGCGAGGGCGTTCTGCTCCTTGAGGGACTCGCAGGAGAGGAGCATGGAGTAGAAGTCCGCCAGGCTGAGGGTGTCAGCGCCGGCGGCGGCCAGCACCGTGAGGGAGTGATGGAGGGACTCGTACTGAGGCCCGAGACCGACGACGATGTAGTCGATCAACTCATCATCAGAGATGGGCGACCCCACTTGGGCCATGGCATCCGCGAAACCCTTCATCTTGTGAAAGTAGGCGGCGGCGGTGAGGTCGTTCTTCTTCAGCGTCGAGAGTTGACGCCGCATCTGGCGCACCCCTGCCCTGTTCAGTGCCGAGAACATGGACACGAGCACGCCCACACGGACGACGCGGTGGTGCGGCCGACGAGGTGGCCGAGGATCTCCTCCGTCATGGAGCCGACGAGGATGCTGAGGACACGCTGATCCGTGTAGAACCACAAGGCGTAGTCCGGATTGGCCTTGGTCACGGCGTTGGCACCTTCTCCTTCGGTGACCGTGGCCGGAGGCGCTTTGCAGGAGCCGTCGAGGAAGCCGTACCATCCTGGCCGGCGATGTTGGGGACGACCTGCATCTTCCAGAGAAGAAAGTTAGTGCGATCTAGGCGCACCGTGATGGTGTTGGTGTTGGTGTTGTGGCCGGTGGGGGCGGAGATGATGGCGCCGGCGGGGATAGATGGGGCGGAGGGCGAGGCCAACGCTCCGGCGAAGGTGGAGAGCTGCAACGCGGAGGTGTTCATGCATCGGGGCGCGGGCGGCGGCGGCGGAAGACGGCGGCGACGGCGGAAGCGCGGGGTGCGGGCGGAAACCCTAGGTTGGGTCGGCTCGCTCTGATACCAAGTCAAAAAGAATTATTTGCCGTGGTTAGCCCCAACCGGCTGGCATCTCTTTATATAGAAGGATCAACTTGTACAACAAGGAGTTACAACGGTATACAATACGAAACATACACGTACACGCATATACACAAAATACAACTCTAACACCCTGGACAGTGTCATCTTCCAGCAAGGTTTTTTTAATCAGTAGTGATTGATGCTATTACATTTTAATTAGCGTCGCTGCATAACGTCATATTCGAGCGAGATAAGGAGCAGCAGTTCCTATCGATGATTCAGTGCAACATTTTGCATCGGAGAACTGAAAATTTGCTCAATCGTCACGTGACCCAACTATCGGCTTCTTCGTGGAGCCAATTCTGGTGATTAACTCATGCTGGTTCTTTTGCATTACAAGCAGTATAAATATCAATAGCTGACACCGGTATTTATAAGTTACTTATTTTCATTTCTACCTATGAAGGGAAATCTGAATTTTTTTAGGCATATGTTTTTTGTTTTGTTTTGAATTATTGCTGGTAAGACAGGACAAGGGGTTGTTGGCTTTACGGGCTGATGTACTTCATCTTTGTTAGATGCATTCTTACAGCTACACAGATAGACCAAACATTTTGAACTTTGTTGTTCTTATAATATAATCCTAGATTTTTGTACTATAGGACCCAAATAAGCTGAAGCCTCCAATTTGTAAATTGCAAGGGCAAGATTCCTGGTCAACTATATATCTCTTTTCCGAGAGAAAAGACAATCATGGTAAAGTTTCAACTTATTTGGTTTTACAATAATATTTGTTCGTTGTTTCAGGTTACTCACGAGCATGAAACACAAGGATGATGGTAGAAACTGACTGATTTTGTTGATCACAACAAGAGGCACGTCAACCTGTGAAAAAAGCCTATTACTCCTTCCGTCCCCAAATAGGTGGCTTATAAATTGGATTAAAAAAAGTCAACATTTTTAACTTCGACCAAGTATATATACAAAAATATGAATATTTAAAGTACCAAATCAATATCAATATATTCACCATAAGATATATTTTCATAGAAAATCACGTTGTAATTGTTGATATATTATATTTATATTTGGTCAAACATAGAAATTGTTGACTTTTTAAGTAAGTTTATACGCCACCTAAATAGGGATGGAGAGAGTAGTTCATTCATCTCTATGAAAAATTTAATGTAACAAGGTTGACATGGACCTATATTTTTTTTCTCTCATTGGTCATTGCACATGCATATGGTTATTCAACAAGATTTTTTATCTCAAGGTAATCTGCTTGAAGTAGTTGATGCTAGGTAAGTGGCGTTCATTGTACTGTTCTTGGAATACTTTGAGACTTGCTTCAGTGACTACTCGGTTCTAATTATTCTATTCAATTGCGATTATTGTTCATTGAATTGCCAGAATTTCATGGTTGCTCGCCCTTTGATTTAGAATGCAAAAAAAAAAACATCTGGTCATGCAAAAAAACTTCACTCCAGAACTTTTGCACCTTCTATTAGTTTTATTACGAAATTCATCTAGGCTTTACACGAGTCTTTTATCAGGCAAGAGGAAGTACTTGCATACGTTGGCAGGAAGGAAATCACTAAGGTATATAAGTCATATTGTGTGATACTTTCACTCCTTTTCTCATCTTTCCATCAGTTACCTTCCTCTTGCGGGAAAAGAAGACAATGTTTTGCTACTAGGCCAGCTGGAGAGAGGTAGTGACATATTCTTTTTCAGCTTGTCAAGTTATCTTACATTTTTTTGTAAGTATTGTTACATAGACACTTAACTCGGGCATTGCATGGAACGTGCATGTGCACGTGCTTGATTACTAGTGCTGACAAGTGGGACCCAATCTATGTCAAGCTCGGTGTTGTTGGCCCGCAGCTCGGCCTCCAGCTTCCGCGTCATGATCTGGTAGTCTGGAGCAGACCATCGGCTCCTCTGCATGCGCGGAGACGGCGATGTTGCCCGCCGCCGCCGCGTCCCTGGTCACGCTGGCCGGGGCCGGTGTTGGAGAGCCTGGTGAGCTCTACGACCACGGTGAATCGCCTATGCGTCCACGACTCCACGGGTAACTGCGCAAGCTACAGCTGTGCGTACGGAGCCTTCATCGCGGAGACGCCGGCGAACAGGTTGGCGAGGAGGGAGTCCACCGCCGCATCCGGCGGCGGCACCCCCGATGGGTGAGGCGCGGCCTTCTTCTCGGCGACGTTCCACAAGAAATCGCCGAGGGAATTCGACGTGGCGAGGTTCCTCAAAAGCTTGAGATTGTTGAGCGAGTGCATGGTGGTGGCAGTGGTCGTGGGCTTGGTGTCCATGGAGCGTGAGGAAGGAAGGGGGAGCACGAGATTCCGACGAGTGGGACCCATGCTGACACGTCAGCGCCTAATCAAACACAGGTTGGGGACAAAACAATTATTGATGCGACAAAAACCACTCTAGGAGGATTATTAACCCGGTTTTGTAATTTCGGGGTGAAAATAATGCTAACTTGTAGTTCAGAGTGATATGTCTCCGTAGGGGGGATTTGAGAGTGATTGGTATACTTTTTTTTTTCAGAAATTTACGATGGATCAGCCGAACATAGCGGCAGCCCATCCATCTCCTGAAATGCAGAGCAAGAAGACCGCGATTTTTCTTTTCCGAGCAGGCAAAGAAGGCGATACGCCGATACTACCACACGTTGTACAAAAGTGACATCGCACCACGATTGATTCAACCAGTTGGCGGGCACCGTGAACCGCGAAGCTAGCAAGATTCCTGGAAGATTTCCACGAGATCCGGCATTGATTGGCCCGCGTTGCCGCAGTTTGGCTTCGTCCTAGAGTGATTATGGGTTTGGTTTTTGCCTGGGGTTTTTCGACCTGAAAAACGCCATGTGTGATATCTTAGAGGCTTCGAGCCTAACACGCTTTGCTACTCCAGGCTAATAAGAAGAGATATACTCCGTCTCGAACCCGAGCTTTCGATGAATCTTGCTCGGCAGCGACCACTGACCAGCGATGTAGCGTGCGCCGAGAAAACGAGCATGTCGGAGGGGAAGCACCTGCCTTGCCTACAGCGAGCTGCATGCACATGCGTTGGTTTTCTCCCAGATTTTGTATCTCTCCTGGTCCAGGTACACATTAATTAATTCGGCGCCTCCGCGTACTGTGTCTGTGTCGGCTCCTATTTTCGTGGCTCCAAAGTCATCCAGATATTTGGCTCCTTTGTCAATAGCAACTTCCTTTAATACTTCGGGTTTGTCTTGGGCGCCCAGATGAATTTTGTCTAGTTTTTAGCACTGAAAATAATAGCACGCACTGTAGCGGTGCTAAGAGCATCTCCAACGACACCCCTAATTTACCCCCAAAAGCCTAACGGGGGTCCAGACTCAAAAACGATCCACAATTCCAATACACGGTCACATAATTTTGACACCACACATAATCTTCACCGGATTTGATTGCATACCAACGAGAACATGCACACACATTGTCTTAGGGGAGTATTTTTTAAGTCCACTTAACATAGTCCTAACATCACTAAAGCAAACACGACATGCAAGTCTTGAAGAACACAAATAGGTCACTCAACACCTTATCTTTTCACTAGAGCTTTACGTCGTCCGAGGGCATCGGTACCGGGGTTGGCACATCAGGCAGTCGATGCACCCGAGACCCGCTACGAAGTGGCTGACTAGTTTGACTCGCCTCTTGGTGCATCGGGGCATCGCGACAACACCGTCAGGTCGTCCATGTAGTCGCCTTCACTGGACATGGACAAGTGGCCTATTGATCATGAATTCCTGCACAAACACACACACACAAAAAATTGTCGTCGTTAAGAACAACATTATTCATTACCTGGTCATAGATGAAAGGTTGCCTCAACACGTGGACTTTCCATATTTACTCAGAGAGCCTTGTCGGTTTTATTAATACCTCTCACCGGCCTGCAAAGCATCGCAAATATATACATTTCGTAACTACCAAGGAGTAAATGATACAACGGTGTGGAATCTACTTCTTACCACACGGTCTTGCAATGGGTCGTGGTCGATGCACTTCCCTAAATGGACATTTTCATGATACTCATTGAACCTACCGGATGGCTCTTCTAAACAGTCGTCATCGGTTCACCCGATCCAGATAACTGACAAGCTGAAGGGTCGAGACACTGATGTAATTTCTAAAGTTTGGTTTCTTGGCAACATATCTACGTCTTTGTTCAGATAGTCTATACACACGAGCGTGCGCCCCACAAGTCCTCACACTAGGCACTTCTTCTCTGCTAGCCAACCTCATAAGTTTGATCCGATCTCTTTGAGTTGATTTGACAAAATCAACAAAAATCTTCACATGCTTTGCCACAACAAATCCCCACACGATGCATAAACAACTGACTCTTATCCTTTTAGGAGTGTCAATCTCCAAGAGTAACAAGCAGATCTTGTCGGCTCAAACGCGCTCTTGTTTTCAGCTCTGCAATGCTCACTCTCTTCTCTAAAAAAAAATCTCAAATAAAGAAAGAGGGGAAAAATTGCAGCTCACAACAAGAATGGATCTAGGATCCGTAGTTCAGCTCAAGTTACAAAAAGCTCCAACCCTATCCACTAGGTTAGGGACCTATATAGGCACAATCCACTAGGGCATGGGCCACGTCGACGATGGGTGTGAATATGAGGCGCGTAGAGGTGGGATTTGGAAAGGAATGTCGCGGGCATTGGTAAGTAACCCATAAATTTGGTGTCGAACATGTTGAGCGATTCAGAAAATCATGAAGGTCGACGATGAATTTGTCACGTCGGATTTTAGAGTTTAGCGGTACAGGATTTCGACGACAATTGTTGTTGATGCCGACATGTGTATCCTCAACGCCTTGCTCCCTGGCGCACGGAGAGGCTAGATTTCAAATTAGTTTTCTAAAGGGCTAGAGGTGATATAATTTCATAAGAGTGAAAGGCACCAGAGGTCACGAAGTTGCGCGAAAAGTAAGGATTGGTCACCAAGTTGAAAAACCTCAAAACGAGGTCACGAAGTTGTGGAGTAGTCAATTTTTTGGTCATAAAAACAAAATTTGAAGCGACCATGCTGGCGACGGGGGACGGCGCGCCGCCGCCGCCCTGATCTCCCTCCGTCGGTCACCTCCGCCTCCACCGCGACAAGATCCGGCTTCCTCTTGTTGCCCTGTTGCCGTTCAGCTCAACGTCCGCCCGTGTCCCTGAGTCCCTGCTCCGCAATCGCTGGCCATTGTGCTCCTCTGCCTCGACCGGATCTCCGCCGTCGGCCCCTGCTTCCCGAGCTCCGCCGACCGACCTGCTCCTCTACATCGACCTCGCTCCTGTGGCCGCGATTTGGATCCGCCTCGCTCCTGTGGCCGCGCTCAGCAGTTTCCCCGTGCGTGGATTTCGGCCGCTGGGCGTTGTGCACTCCGTGCCGGGGTGCTCGGACCGTGATGTAGGATGGAGCCCTCGTTGACGCTCGCGCTCGCGGTCGCGCCCGGCGCGCCGCTGCCGCCTCGGCAGCTCCCTCCTCCGCCTTTCCGGCCGGTGCGCATCTCGCCACGCTCCCCTTGGTCCCTCTCGGCGGAGCAACGGCTGCTTTTGCAGTCGTCCGTGCTCGTCTCAGGCCATGCTCCTGCTCCTGCCCCGGCTGCTCCCGCTCCATCTCCGTCGGCCTCTCCGCTGCGGCCATCTTGGGCGTCTGTGGCTGACTCGGAGGAGGTGCGGAGTCATCGATCACGGGAGGAGAACACGGTCTTGGTGGCGCAGCTCCGCCGACCGACCTGCTCCTCTACATCTTCCCCTCGTCTTGGTGGCGCAGCTCAGGCCGACGTCATCGATCCTCCGCTGCGGCTGCGCTCCACCATCACAGCTCCGCCTTCCTTCCTGCTCCGGGACTCTGAGGAAGAAGGCATTTGCCCGTCCTCGCGCGCCGTCTCTCCGCCTGGGGATGAACGGCCATGGATTGACGTCTCTCGGCAACGCCGCCCGCGTCATGGCGTGCTATCTGACCGTGATGACGACGTTGCGGGTCGGCCCGCGCCGCGTTGCCGCATCGAGCAAAAGCAAGCCAGCCTCCTTCGCTTCCTTAGCAAGACAGAGGGGAAGTGCCCCAGATGCCTTGCACCCCCACATCGCAACTCCAAGTGCACAGGCAAGATCCGTTGTCTCTCATGCGACGAGTCCGGCCACCGCGAGCGCTTCTGCCCTCGTCGTCGCAATTCGAAGCCTCCTGTTTGTCATGCTGCTCGTGCTAGCAACATGGATCGGGCTACGTCTTCCCCAGCCGCCCAAGGTGCCCGTTCTTGGGCCGAGATTGTTGCACCTCCTCTGCCTCGCAAAAGCCTAATTGACCTCAACGTTGATGTCACCGGTGGTGGCCGACACGAGCGTCGTGACAATGCTTCCGAGGGCCATGACCGGTCGCGCTGCACGCGGACACCCTCCCCTCTTGGGTGTCGCCGTGCTGCCTCGCCGGCCAGTGCCGATGTCGCTACCGTGGAGCTTCACCACGCCCTTGCCGAGCAGGGGCGCCTCCTTCGCGACGACCTCAACACCGCTCTTGATAAGGCCCTTCAGCCGTTAAAGGAGGATGTTGCTGCTTTGCGCTCCTTGCTTGGCTGCGCTTACTCGTTCCTAGAGCGTGCGGAGGAGCTCGTTGCCAGACTCGACATCGCCTCGCCAGAGTTGGAGCGTGCCCCCCTCCCGTGTTCTCCTGCCGAGGGGCCTCTCCCTCCTGTGATTGTGGCTGCTGGGCCACCGTGTGCTGTGGTGGGGCCAGCTGGGACCCATGACTCGATGCCTCTACATGGAGGACACGAAGCCTGGAACGAGTGTTCGCCGATCGCCGAGGACGCCTCCCGACGTTCACCTCCGTCACGCCTTCTAGCTCTAGCTCACCGTCCTCTCCCGCGGGGTCACAGTGTTTGCTCTTCCTGTCTCGCGACGACTCTCCCTACCTGGTGCGTGACATCTCTGCTGACTTTGAGCCTGTGGCATTGGGAATGCCCATGACCCCGCCCTTGCCAGCATCGTCGGTCCCGTCTGAGGGTATTGCGCACCCTCTGTCTCCCCGGGAAGATCACATGGACCTGGCGCCTGATTCATGGACACTACAGAGATTCATCGCCTCTGTGACTAAGCCCGTGCGCATGCCGTTCTTGTCCACTCCGGCACTGAAGAAGATAATACGCGGGATGGTTGACACTCCTCGCCGCAGCGGCCGTATTGCGGAGCAGAAGAAGAAGCTGTCAAGTCTCAAGTCCAAGGGTGCTCGAAGGAAAAGGAAAAGCCTTCTGCCGTGAAGACCATCCCAAATGTCTAGTGCAGGTGGTAGTTTGAGCAGCAGCTCCGTTGCTTCTGTGATCAGGTGTTTGCTCTGATCGTTTTTGTGATAGCCGTAGTCTCGGCGATTCTTGGCCGGTGTGAGTGTCGATGTAGCTTCTTAGGTGTGGTGGGGTGTCGTCTTTCACGGCGACCCGTTGGAGGTGTGGTCTCGGGACCGGTTGTTGGAGGTGTGGTCTCGGGACCGGTTGATGTGCGTGTCTTTGTTGTAACGGTTTTTTGCCCGGTTTTCCATAATTAACTGGGCAGCTCTCTTCTTAATAAATGGAACGGGCAAAGCTTTTGCCCGGCGGTTCAAAAAAAATTTTTGGTCATTCCGTCACGGTGGGCGTCAAGTTGCTGACGTGGCAGTGTTTTTTTTTACAAAAAACACCTTGAACTTTTATATATTCTAATTGTTAGGTCCTTCTACGGGCATGAAAGGCACCAGAGGTCACGAAGTTGCGCGAAAAGTAAGGATTGGTCACCAAGTTGAAAAACCTCAAAACGAGGTCACGAAGTTGTGGAGTAGTCAATTTTTGGTCATTCCGTCACGGTGGGCGTCAAGTTGCTGACGTGGCAGTGTGTTTTTTTTACAAAAAACACCTTAAACTTTTATATATTCTAATTGTTAGGTCCTTCTCCATATTTATTTTCGAGCTGCTCGCCGTGGCTGATTCTTGGGCGCGGCCTACAGCGCCTGATACACGGCGCATGACATCTCGGAGGCTGTCCTCGTCGCAGGGTAGTGCAACTGGGCCGGAGGCGCCGGCCGGGAAGCCATACTCCTCCTTATACGAATGCCGCGGGTGCCGACAGAGGAAAGTACACTGCGGGCCGTGGCAGAGCTAGGGAACGCTGCGGGTGCCGACCGGGAAGCCATACTCCGGACAGGTCGCCGACAAGGCGTCGGAGGGCGCACCCGTGAGCCTCGTCATGCTGGAGCACATCCACCTGCACAAGACAGCGCGGCTCCTCGAGGCCGCAGCCGTGTGTGGTGCAACTGTTGGCGGAGGTACGGACCGCGAGATTGAGAGAGTCCGGTGGTACGCGCGCTCCATCGGCTTGCTCTTCCAGGTGGTGGACGACGTGCTGGACGTGACGCGCACATCGGAGCAGCTCGGAAAGACGGCGGGGAAGGACCAGGCAGCAACGTCAGCAACTTGAAAAAAGGAGAAGGACCTAACAATTAGAATATATAAAAGTTCAAGGTGTAAAAAACACACTGCCACGTCAGCAACTTGACGCCCACCGTGACGGAATGACCAAAAATTGACTACTCCACAACTTCGTGACCTCGTTTTGAGGTTTTTCAACTTGGTGACCAATCCTTACTTTTCGCGCAACTTCGTGACCTCTGGTGTCTTTCATGCAAGGAGAAGGACCTAACAATTAGAATATATAAAAGTTGAAGGTGTTTTTTGTAAAAAAAACACTGCCACGTCAGCAACTTGACGCCCACCGTGACGGAATGACCAAAAATTGACTACTCCACAACTTCGTGACCTCGTTTTGAGGTTTTTTAACTTGGTGACCAATCCTTACTTTTCGCGCAACTTCGTGACCTCTGGTGCCTTTCACTCATTTCATAAATAGGCCAGACTTGGCATAAAAACACTAAACACACCCACTAAATATTGCAAGCCGCATGTGGGAGCACGGCCGCCGACCGTAGAACAAGTGGGCATTATTGACCAGCGCGCGTTTGCATCACGGCGCACTCTGGCTTTTACCAAGAGAGGGCATGAGCTAATTTTTTATGCTTAGGACTGCGGTACGTTGTATCTGTGTCGATTGAGCGAAGCCACCTTCTGCCATTCCAGACATCAGGTATTGTTAGTTCAGACCGTCTTCTCGGAATCTTACTCCCTCCGTTCCAAATTAATTGACTTTCATATATCTACATTTAGATGTATCTAGACATGTTACATGTACGTATACATTCAAATGTGGATATATGGAAGTCATTTGGAACGGAGGGAGTATTTGGCAGTGTCGTCTAAGCACGATCCACACCAGATATTCCCCCTTTCGCAACACACCGAACACAGTTTTTGGCCTTTGAGGACGTCGTGGCTACACTTGTCCAGTTGTCCACACATATAGGAGACACGTATAAAACGGTGGAGTGTTTGGAGCGTCGAACAAGTGTTCCGATCATCTCGATCTGGCTTTGGCCTAGCGGCCTAGCATGGTCATGCATCGTACAGTCCCGGCCTAGGGTGTTTGCTTAATTAGGCTTAGACTACTTTTGTAATCCAGGTACACTTGCATGTGCCGTTCGTTTGAGCTTAACCGAGTTGTTATTTTAGGCTAGAAGATATGTATTGCGTAGGACCACAACTATTTGTAAACTTACGATTGCAGTGATCAAATATAACTTCTCTTGAGCTGCACAACGCCTAACAATGTTTCTTGATTAAATCCATTTCACACGTCAACGAGATATGAAGTACATGAAGCTTTCGCTAAGAGAAAGGATTTCCTCCGATTTCATTAAAGAACTCAGAAACGGAAAATTATTTCATATTGACATTTTGCATGTTTATAAATTATTGTGTACATCTGTACTTTTTTAAAATCCTGTAAACATGATTTTAAACTTGTTGAAAATAAAGGAATCACTAGAGTTCGGGAACCAGAAAATCCCTACTCTAATTTCTACACATTCAAAACACAAACACCTTCTAAATGATAGTTCGTCCAAAAAAAACTTGAGTGGCATGTTACGAAGCGAGAAATACCCAAACTAAAACATCAACACTCTCCTAAAGATTATTTCATCAGCCATGACACCCATGGTATATTGGTATCCATTGTCTTTTCGTACTAAAATATTCGACCCCTATTTCCTCTAGAAGCCATTCAAAGACTCCTTTGAGTTCTGTTTGACATGTAAAAGAACTCCACCGATCAACCGAGTAACAAGTGATGAAAAGAAGAACGACCAGCTCACTGAACCGCATCAACAAGATTTTTTTTTTTTTGAAACTTTTTCACTATATTAGGTCAGCAAGCCGGCTCATTAAAATCCTGCCAGTCCCTTTCGGTACCCTGGTTAGGGAAAGAGTGCGTCTGAAACTTGCCGCCTTTAACCATTGTCAAGCGTTACATCGTGAATCAAAGTGTTGATTAACCAACCCGGAGGTTCGTTAACCCAACTTACAGAATTTCTATTACAAAAGCTATAGCTAGCAATCTCATGAGCTACTCCATTTGCTGTTCTCCGCATCAACAAGATTTTGTTTTCCTTGCAAAACCTCTTATCTACTAGTACTAGATATTTATGCGGTGAGCCATTGACCATAATGTAACCCATAGATCACTGGAAACTTTTGAAATATGAATTCAACTGTACCACATAACCCATATGAGTTGATCAAATGGATTGTCAGAATTAAATTCCAAAATAGGTGTGTCATGTAAATATGGATGGATGAATGAGTGCATCTGCACCTACTACCCATTATGGATTTCCGTGGACAGAGTATCCATTTACCGGTTACAGCATGTGCTTGTCCAGTCAGCAGTTACCACTCCCCGGCGGAGCCAGTAAGTCTTCCTCAGGGTCGTCGCCTCCGTTCGTACCGACCATGCTCTGATTGCTCTCGTCTCATGCTCTCCGTCGGTCGAGCACACGCCGCATACCTCGGTCGCCGCAGAGTATTCCTTCTGGAACACGACTATTCACCCGACGACGTCACCGCGGTGACGTCGAAGAAGCCGGTCACCTCCCGACGCTCGCGCCTCACCTCAGCTCGCGCTCACACCACACCACTCAAACTCGCACGTTCTTGCTCCTTTCCTTCACCCTATCAAGAAACAGCCAAGAGGGGGATAAAAAATCTTACCCGGATAATCTTTCTTGGAGCAAAGGACGAAGTTTCCCGATAGCGCGTCTGGTTCCTGTACTTCTCCTTTGCTGATTGTGTAGCGGCAGCAGCCAGCCGGCGCTTCTCCCTTGTTCCCGAAATCCGGTTGTGTTTCGGTTATTGTTTCTTCTACGGAGTACTTCTTGTTTGATGCTCTTGTTACTTCTACGGAGTAGTACTTCTTCAGCCTAAATCTGCGGAGTTTAAAGCTGGTTATTTGCAGCCTTTTTCCGAGCGCAAGCTAGTTCCCTGGCTCCTTTTTTTCGTTGGGAGTTCCGGCCTGCTGCTGCTATCTTCCGTTGGGTTTCTTGCAAGAGATTGATGCTTCCTTCGTGACCTGAACCCTTCTTCAGGTTTTGTATATTTGGCTGATTTGCATGCTTCTTTTTGTTCTTCTTGAGCTTTTAGACTCTGATTCCTCGGGAAGATCCACTTCTCCAATCATTTGACCAGAAAGTACCTCGTGTGGAGTGGAAGTCTTCATCCTTCAATCTTTGCAGCATGTGGCAAAATCTTCGATTCTCGACTCTGGTCCTCCCTGATTTTGTACACCTCGCCAAAGAATCGTGAACCGGACCTGAGCTTCTAGAACCTTCCAAACTCGACCTTCCGTCCCCGCTCCATGGAGACATCGAACATTACCTTCTCCTCCTCCCCGCCGCCGTCCCCGTCCCCGTCACCGCCGCGGCCGCAGGCTGCGCCGGCCGACCTCGAAGCCGTCAGCCTCGGCCGCCTCAGCGCCAACCTCGAGCGCCTCCTCGACCCCGCCTTCCTCAACTGCACGGACGCCGAGATCGTCCTCCGGGCTGAAGGCGACGACGCCGTCGTCGGCATCCACAGGTGCATCCTCGCCGCCAGGAGCAACTTCTTTCTCGACCACTTCTCCTCGCTCTCTTGTCCCGCTGGCGAGAAGCCGCTGCTGGAGCTCGCCGAGCTGGTCCCGGGCGGGCGCCACGTCGGCCGTGATGCCCTCCTGTCTGTTCTTGGGTACCTGTACACTGGCCTCCTCAAGCCGCCGCCGCAGGAGGCTGCCGTCTGCGTCGATGACCGGTGCCGGCACCAGGCGTGCCGCCCGGCGATAGAATTTGTCGTCGAGTCCATGTACGCCGCCTCCGGCTTCCAGATCTCCGAGCTCGTCTCGCTTTTTCAGGTAATAAGCAGACATACATATCTTCTCTCCTGAAATGAGTTGCTTTGTAGTTATGCACCTAAATGTGGTAAAAATTGCAATCCTACCTTCCTAAGTTCCTAACTACGAGATTCTAATTTTGCAGCGTCGCCTCTCTGACTTTGTTAACATAGCTCTGGCTGAGGATGTAGTGCCGATTATTCTTGTTGCTTCCACCTGCCAGTTTCCTGAACTGCTCAATCAGTGTATTCAAAGGATTGCAGACTCGAGTGTTGACAGCCGTTACCTTGAGAAGGAGCTTCCAGATGAAACATTTTCCATGGTCAAGGAGGTTCGTCGATATTCGTTGTTGCACCATGAATCAGATGAGTTCATTCTGGACCCAGAGCATGCGAAGAGGGTTAGGAACATTCACAAGGCGTTGGATTGTGACGATGTTGACCTTGTTGATATGCTCCTAAAAGAGTCTGCAATCACCTTGGACGATGCATTTGCCATACACTATGCTGCTGCCTACTGTGAGCCCAAAGTGTTAGCTGGAATGCTGAAACTGGACTCCGCTAACGTGAATCTGAAGAATGACAGTGGCTATACACCACTGCATATGGCTTGCATGAGGCGAGAACCACAGATCATTCTTTCACTTATAGAGAAAGGAGCATCCGTGCAGGATAAGACACGGGATGGGCGTGACCCTCTTACCATTTGTAAGAGATTAACAAGAGAAAAAGACTGCAACGACAAGTTGGAGCAGTGCAAGGAGAGAAGCAGGGCTTACTTGTGCATTGACATCTTGGAGCAAGAGATTAAGAGGAAATCCTTCATCTTGGAGGACATTCTCTCTGTAGAGCTTTCAATTGCAACACCTTTGCTGGCAGATAATTTTCACATGAGACTCATAAACTTGGAAAATAGAGGTTAGTATCTTATTTTGATTTTATATTTTGCACATAGACTTGTCAGCAAGAACATAATAAGTTGTATTTGTGCCTAGTGATATTTGATAGTTTTGAGAAGTTAGTACTTTTTTCACTCTGGATTAGCATAAGTTCTGACAGACTTAGTTGGTTGTTGCACTTCAGTCCCAATATGCTCTGTTAGCAGAAATCAGTCCAGTTATTCCAATTATATTCTTCTAATATCATATACAACAAAGACCATTGAATCGTTTATTCATTATTTGTTTTGTGATCGCAAGATGCTCCAATTACTTGATATGACATGTACTAGCACAAAAGGAGGAATCTCTTTGGTGGAGTTATGCTGATGTTTCCTTTACCTTTTTCCAGTTGGAACTAAACATTCTTGTGTGTTTCTGTGCAGTTGCCTTTGCAAGAATATTTTTTCCCTCAGAAGCCAAACTTGTCATGCGCATAGCACAAGCTGACTCAACCGAAGAGTTTGCTGGTATAGCTAATTTCAGTAAACTGAAGAAGTATGACCTAAATGAGACCCCTACAACGCAGAGCAAGAGGCTGCGTGAACGCCTTGACGCCCTGACAAAAACAGGTCATTCATTCATAAGCCCATGTATTATAAAATGGTGATTCCCAGTATATTTCTTTGCAAAAGATTTTGCGTATCTTCGAGCAAACTTGCTAATTTGATGGAAAATTTGTGTTGCTCAAGTACAATGTTGGAGCATACAGAAAAAAACATTAACAACACATAGTTGGATATACAGAGGGAGTTTAGCTTTATGCAAAATATGTAATGAACTTTTTTTTTTGCTTAGTCAAGATAACATCATGTAAAACTTATGGGATAGCAATTAATTAAAAAAATGCAGATTATATCATTGTCCTACTATGTAACCATATTTTCTGAAACTCTAGCATACAAGCATTTAATTGGCTTATGCTTCAGAAGAGAAAGAATCTCGTTTGCTCAAACGTATCGAAATTTGGTCTTCAATCTTGCTTTTGCTTTACACTTCCTGTTTTGATTTAAGATTTCACAGACTTTTTGAAAAAGGAGTGAACCAAACCCCTTCTAAATGGTGCTACTACGTTACCAGAATAATTGATGCTATGCAGTCTGTATTATATACTGAACGAATTTATCCTTATCTTTCAGTTGAGCTAGGGCGAAAGTACTTCCCGCATTGTTCAGAAGTTCTTGATAAGTTCCTCAACGAAGAATCCACTGATTTGTTCTTCCTTGAAAGTGGAACTCCCGAGGACCAGCACACCAAGAGGATGCGCTTTTCTGAACTCAAAGAGGATGTGAAGAATGCCTTTAACAAAGATAAGGCAGCTGTCGCAGCCATAGCTTCCTCGACATCCTCGTCTTCGTCACCAAGGTACGAGGGAAAGGGTAGACACGGTAATAAGAAAACGAAGTTGTTAAGATAGTATCAGTAAGTTAGTCCAATATGTGAACACGGTTGACTGTCAGAAAGGTTGGGACGTTTTTGACATTGTGTAGTGCTGTGAAAATATTTAGCCCAGCAAACTAATGGATTATAGTTTGCTTACTTGGGGCATTTCTTCTAGATCATTGTGCTTTTGACATATGAACCGCTTCAGTAGACTATTTTTATTCCAGTTGTCAGTGTCACAGTGATGCCACATGATCTTTTTTTTCTCTAAAAGGAAGGATGAACTTCCCGGTCTCTGACACGCCCTTGAATTTATTAAATTCGATGCAAGGCAGTGAGACTAAAGCATCAAACAAGAAGTAAGAGTGCATGAGAATTACAACGATGGTGGAACCATGACAAGATAAACATAAAACACGTACCACTATAAGTCGCCATTCTTCCACAGCAAAGTCTTCATGAAGAGAAGTATGTAGTTCCGCCAACAATGTCGGGTTCATCCTGTTAAGGCCGAGGCAAGGATTTTAACCTGGGTGACGTCTTCAACGAGAACACGAGGAAAGTGCGCCCAAAGCGGGTCCAAAGTCCAACCAGTCAAGGCTAGATCACGAGTTCTTATCCCAGGCATCGAACAATGTTTCAATCAACATCGTGCCAGGGGTCTTCTAACCGCAGCAGCAGCCATTACCCCGGCTGAGACCACCATGGTATCCTCCAAAGATGGCCGCACAAGGCCGCTAGCCGAACTTTCAGCATGTGTATATGAAAGTGTTTATGCAAAATTAACTTTGGAAATATATAATGATGTGTTTAGTTGTCCCTTCAAAAGGAGAGAGGGAGAGATGTGTGATCTTATTTGAGAAATACAGTAAGTTGTACAAGATTTTAAGGTTAGGTTGCTGAAAGGGATGTTGCATCTTCACTGGACTTTGGAATCTCTGTGGTTACAAATCTTTTTTTTAGAAACTGTGGGGCAAAAGATTTGCCCCATATATTAATTAAGAGAGAAGGTGCCCGGTTTATTAGTGGAAGAAACCGGGCGAAAACCATACAACAAACAACAACAAAAAGGGAGAGACCAACACAAACACAAAGGGCAACACCGAAGACTAGCAACCCCCAAAGCGACAACACCACACAAACTAAGCAACCGCAGACAGACGACTACCCAAGGACCACGCAGCTGCCGTTAAGCAGTCACGGGCGCCTTACCAAAGGCACCACTTTTCTTGCCTATGCTCTTAAGAGCCTTCTTCACCTTCTTAATTTTACCAGTAGAAGACTTCTCTGCGATGAGGCAAGCAATCGCCGTGCCAGATCCAGGGCTAGCTGCCTCCAAGCAGGCGAGCAAGCCACCAAGCTTTTCCGCGAAGACCCGCGCGTCAAGACGTGCCATAAAACCTTCACGGTCAAAGAGGGGCGACCGGATGGACTTCATCACCAAAGGATCAGGAGCTTCCTCAACAACAACAACCTCCACGGACTCCAATGAGCCCAACTCCACAGGAAGAACCGTAGATGGTTCCCCACCAGGCTCCTGCAGCCCAGGCATGACCTGCACAACTGGAACTCCAAACTCGGTGATGACAGACGACGTCTCATGCAGACCACGAGGAGAAAAATCTCCAAAGAAGCATTCAACCCCCTCATCAGCGGAACCAATCTGGAGCTGAGGCGGCGACGAGACACGCAACGCAACCTGAAGCTCAACTAGAGCATCTCGAATCTCAGAACGAAGCAGCTCAACCTTCTGAAGCAGCTCCAAGCGCAACAGAGCAACCTGTGACTCAAAGGTTGAGACCAAAGAATCTTTGCAACACGCAGATGGGAACCTCGGTGGCGACGACGAGTGGCCAACGACCTCCGGTGGAGGACAAGGCTGGTCGAACGGGGAGCGGTGTTGCTGCCAACAGCGCTGGTGACCGGACAGCAAGCATGAGCGGCTGGAGAGCAATCAAGAGCAACCGGAGAGGGAGCACGATAGAACCTCTCCCGGTGACCTGCGCCACGACAACGAATGCATCTGAATGGCCCGCGACATGCTCTGACTTGGTTACAAATCTGAGTGTATCCTTCAGTGACATCCTTCCATTTGACATTTTGATTAATCGTGTAGATGCCTCTAAAATTAGAACTTCGTTGTTGTAGTCGTGTTAGCAACTTCAGATCAGAAACCAAAATTTGCCGTAAATGGCTGTGGCGGTGCGAAAGCTATAATTACAACTCTTCAACCTATTTAAATTCTTGGGAATCCAATAGACTTCTGTAAATGTTAGTAGACCCTGCAACTAACATGTATAATTCTCCTAATACAATACATGCAGTTCACAAAAAAAAAATGAGGTCAGTTGACACTCAAGCTAAAATGTGTAGTTCTCCCAATACAGTACATGCAGTTCTCCTGCATGGTTTGAAGGGAAAAAAAGGAACACAAGATAATGAAGCGTCCAACTTGTCCGAGTACATGTCTTGTACGACAGATGGCTTGAAGTACAATGCATCCCATTGTTGTTGTGCAAATTGGTGCAAAGTTCCATCTTCTTTAGCAAAGAAATGATGCATTTAGTATTGCGCTCTCTGCCGTGTTGCTTGGAGTTTGTGCAACGGGTAAAGTATGTTTGTACTTGCGCCGCATCGAGGTGGTGCAACTACAACGGGAAATAATTCAATTCTTGCTCGGTCTTGATTAGGGATTTTGGTCCGGCACGCCCGAAAGGCCTTTGGTGGCCGTTTGGGCGCCCCGAGTGGAGTTGCTCTTATTATCTTTAGATAAAAAGAGTTTCCCCTGGTTCCATTATTCATGCAACCATAAGTGTCATACAGAGAGTTTAAGCATTCCTTTTCACACCTTACAAGCATCAGGCAAAACAACACACTCATGCCTAGGGAAACATATTGACCCTACTGGAGGCGAGCAGCATTTTCGATCAGAGCATCACAGGTTCTTGACCGTTTAGCTTTGCATAAGCTCTGTTTTCTTCACAACAAGTTTGTAGTACGTATGATCCTGTAACATTGTGCGTATGATTGGGTACATTCTTCAACCAAAACAGATCAGCCTTTGTGACCCCCGACACAACAGCTCCTCGGTGGCCGGCCAGGTTCGATTGATTACTCCTAGATACAGTACATAGTGCTGTTAACTTATGCGCGTCCGTAGCTGTATTTCGCGCCGTTCAGGAAAGGAAGAGAGATACTCCTACTTGTGCGGCGCCCTGTTTCTGTCTGGAGTTGCTAGCTGCGGTATCCAGCGCCAGGTACTACTGGATAAGGTTACTGTGTGGGAGAGGCGACCGCGAGGCGACCACACAGGCGAGGGTTTCCGCCGGCGGATCTGCTCCTCCCCTCCGCCTCCGGCCGCCGTTCCGGCGCCGCGAGGTGGGGGGGAGCTTCGGCTTCGTCGTGGGGGTAGTTTAGGTCCTAGTTAGCTAGGTTTGTGTCCCCTTTGGCGCCTCTGTTGACGGTGGCGGTGGCGTCGTTTTTGGGTTTTCGTCCTCCCCCTCTCTCCGTTCCGGCGTCCCTGCCGGTGAGGATGTGGAGTTGTTGTGCCGGGCGCGGCCGCCCGTCCGTGTTCCTCTGGCCGGCCGTGGCGGCGAGGAGGGGAACAGGCGGTGGCTGCTGTTCTGTTTCTGTTGCAGGTGGTGGTGGTCTTCTTCGCCTGCTTCTGCTCCGGCTAGCCAAGGTGGTGTGGGGAGCTGCGGTGGGCGATGTGGTGGTGAAGATGGTGGTGGACCTGGGCGTTGCTTCGCCGGCTGGTGGTTTGGTGGAATCGAGAAGCTGGAGTCGCGGCCGTGCTCGTTCAGCGAGAAATGATCCCGTTGCTGGGCGGCGGGTGGCTGATGCGGCCGTCTACAAGGTGGAGCGGCTCCTCCTTCTCGCCGGCGGGTGGTACGGCGGCGTTGCGGCGGCCTAGGCTCTTGGGGCGAGCCCGTGGATCTGATGGCGTTTCTTCCGGCGGCTGAGGGTGCCTTGTGCACTTTTCCAGGGTTCTTTTGTATTTTCTGTGTTTCGTGTGGACCTTGCTGTAAAAGTGTCTTGGCCTCCTTAATATATGATCAGATCCTTCCTCAAAAAAAAAAAGGTACTACTGGATAAGCAATGTCTGGTGGCGTGTCTGTTTCGCACGCACGGGAGCACTTGGCACCCACTACGCTGCCTCGTGGCCTCGGCTGGAAGATGGAGCCGTTGGGCCTCACATGCTCGCGCCTACCGATAATCTTGTGGTCGGAGTCGGAGGGATGGAACTGGTGGTGCCATGTTCGTCGAAATGGGCGGCCCAGGTCAACCACGCTCGTCTAATATATTTTTTCTCTAGGCCAGAGATCTTGGGAAAGGCAGTTATAGGCATGAGTCTGTCTATATACTGTACTTCAGACAAACGCCACCGGGAGTCAAAGTGTCGAACTACTCCTGACATTGTGGGATACAGATGCAGATAGTATGGGTACACTCTTTCTACCCGCGTACCGATGGAGTATTACCGATTGAAAGCGTTTGGTACGACTATAGTAGCCAGTCGAGTCGTCCATGGCGAGTTCTGTAACGGCGTCCGCTTGACTGACTTGGAGCATCTCCACCGCCACCACGGACCTCGAATGAACGACGACGACCCTCGCGAACATCCCTTCTCCTCTTCCGGCTGGCGTGCCGCGTGAGATTTTACGCGTCCAAGCAACCCCTTCCCAGACTCGCCCTGCCTCCGGTGCAGTCAAGTCCGTGGGGCTCGAGTTCATTCCATGCCGTCATTCGCCTCTTTGAATGGATCTCTCGTTCCCTCACGCTGCAAGTGCACTTTTTCTATGCTTTTGTCCTTTATTTCGCAGAAACAAAAAGGCTTTGCTTTCACCGTTTTTGGTTTGTAAAATACTAGTAGACATGATGTTGTAAATACATACTCCATCAGGTACTTATAAAAGGCGTATAAATTTTGATCAAAATCAAACAATGCAAAACAAAAAAACTAAGTTTATAGAAAAACCTATTAACATCTACAATGTCAAATCAATGACATTAAATACAGAATGAAATGTATAGACACCCTATTCAACACCGAGGTAAAGAAAAACTTATTTTGCATCCACAATTTATTTATGTTGTTACATCAAAAATTATTTTACATATATAAATATGGAAAAACCTAATCTACAGCCGGCTGTATACAGCCGGTCCCGCGCGACGCGCGCGTCACGTCCCGCGCTCACGCCGCACGTCCTGCGGAGGGAAATATCGAGCGTTCTGACTGCATGCTTTCTCGCGTGGTCCCCACAGCATGTGGGTGTGTCGCTGCATTTTTCTTTGTCCTCACCATGCGCTGCTCTCTCATTAAAATAATAAAATTTCACACGCAAGTTGACAAAGGACCATGTGACATGTAGCCATACTACTTTGCTATAGCACCAAATCATTGCATGGCACAACCTCTTTTTTTACGGTCACATCCTACAATACTATTTGCTACATGTAGATAGGATCACTACATCCATTGATTACATGGTGCTAAATGAAAACATTAGTAACTTGGTACACGCTGCAAACTATTTTGGTGTTTGATGGTTCGTGGGGCCGTCGTCCGGGCATATTAGTTACCACTCCCACAAAGCCGACACCTACCGATGACCACGACTACGGTAGTGTGAACAGGACCGGGATCACCAGATCTAGCGCCGATGGGCCTTCGGCAAGCTGAACTAGTGGCCGATGTTGTTGAATCGGCGAGATCTGTCCGCCGCGCAAACCACCGGCCGTCGTTGCCCGGAGCCACCGCCCCAAGATTCTCCAGCCACGGACACCTCCGTCCGCCTCCTTTCGATTTTACTGACGTTTTGCTACAAAAATGGCTCCCTCCAGCTCGTCCTCTGTTCGGAGTCTCCGCGAGCATGGGGCATCAAATTTATCCTCCGTGCGGAGGCAAAATGCCGGTTCTTTGCATGGTTGGCGCTGCATGGCAAGATTCTGACGGCCGACAATTTGGCAGTCCGCGGATGGCCGCACCACCCAATATGCAAGTTGTGTAGAATTCATCCGGAGACGGTTCAACACCTCACACTTGAGTGTAGCTTCTCAACCGCAGTTCGCGAGCGAGTGTTTGCTTGGCATGGGCAGATTGGGGCACCCCCACCGCCCAATGCCAATGGCCTCAACGCATGGTGGGATACGACAATTGCCGGCCTCCCAAAGGCAAGGCGGAGGGAGGCCAGTGGGGCGATCATCTACTCCATCTGGGGAGTGTGGAAGGAGCGGAACAGGCGGGTCTTCACGAATTTTGCAATACAAGCGGACGCCGTGGCGGCCTTGGTGCGAGAGGAGATGGCGATCTAATCGAAAGGCAAACGGCTGCCAGTTCTTCAAAAAATTTATCATCATAATAGTCTGAAAATATCTTGTGTGGGTGGGATGATATATTTTTTTCTAACGTGCCACGGTACTGATGGAAGTCGTCGTCGTCTCGCCGATTATCATGTTAATTTGTTTTGGGATACTATTGCTCGCTAGCCAAGAAGCCACTATATATATCTCCGCTGGAACTCGCCGACGTTATTAGCACTCTCTCTCTCCCGTTTTATAATTGCCTTGACTGAAGTATATATCACACTAATAAACTCAGCATTGAGCATTGAACTGTCAACTGTCAGCATTCAACAAGAACAAGGGGGGAGATAGTAGGTCCATCGACACCGACAGTAGTAGGGGGAACACGACGAGTGTACGTCTACTACGTGCGCGACGTGCCACGCATCCCATCTGCACAGTAGGAGCACAGGCCACAGGAAAGCTTCCCGTCAGTGGCACGCCACGTAACCCTGGGCATGTTGGGTCGAGTGGGCGGCTTTGCGTGGCTCCAAACCCAACCCATGTGATCTTGATGGCAACGGTGGGTCCCGCGGACGACCAACAGGAGCAAAGCCGGAGAACAATGTGGTGGTGCCGGACGGACTGCCGGTTCACATCACAGCCGCGCCACGGCGCAACACACTTTTTCATGGTTCTTCAGATTAATTGACTGAAGAAGGTTGCAACACAGCCACACAGGAATACACAGGATCGATCGATAGATGGATCTCTTTGTGGCGTGGCGAGGTAGCCACTCATCAGGCACTCGGCACAGCAAGCAGCGTGGACAGGTCGTTTCGGCGTCGTGCGCTACTATTATTACATCCGGGGTCGCATGCGACTCGCTGGGCAATGCGGTCATTCCGCTACTATTACGCGTGCGTGCGTGGTTAGATCCCTGCAGGGAAAAGGCTTGCTATCCATCACGTTCATCAGAGCGATGCACACAGTAGTTTTAGTTTAAAAATATCTATTACTACTCAAAGGTAGCCCAAGGTTGCTACATGAATCAACCAAGAAAAAATATAGAGCGCATCTCGTTTACACTTGTATTATCTTAGTATGCTGCCAGCCAGACCGGTCGAAGATAGCCCGGACGACCGTCATCAATCGGATACATCATGTATCTATAAACTTTCGCTGCTCTGGTGGTAAAAGGAGGGACCACATATGGATCCAATATGTAGCCCGATGGACAACCTGCAAAAAGTGAGGAACTCCAACCATGTTAAAAACCACATCATTTTTACAATTCCACAGTGCCCAAACAAAATCACAAGCGCCAATGTGAATACGTGCTTTAGTAAGTTTGTCCACGCCATTTAACCAGTCACTAAACATATTAGCCACACTCGTAGGCGACGAAATATTCATAAAATGCAGAAGTCTCCAATATGACGAGTGAAAGAACAAGATATAAACAAGTGTTCAACCGACTCTTCGGAATCACAAAGAACACAACACTTGCACCAGTGGCGGAGCTTGACACAAATGTCTGGGGGGGGGGGGGGGGGGGGGGGGGGGGCAAAGACAAAATAAATAGCCACATCAACAAACTAGAATTGTAAACTTGAGACAAATTTATAGATATTGGCCACATTGGTTGCAAAATGTATGATGCCATCAAAAAATATATATACAGAACTTTTGAAGTATGACTCAATTTTAACTTTTTTTTTACCCATTTCCAGTCCAATTTCGAAGTTCTAACACCACTGGTCTCTGTCTTACACTCAATCAGATCAACTACTCAACAAAATTGCAGTGAAAACCTAACTAGATTACCAATTACCACTTACCAAGAATCAATTGCAAATAATCCAGAGGAAAGGCCGGGAAGAATCAGCTGTCGTACGCAAATTTATAGATATTGGCCACATTGGCCGCTCGCCATCTTGTCGCTTCCTCGCTGCTGCTTCCTGTTGGTCGCCGGCCGCCGGATCGAAGAGGGGGGATGGTGGCATGGGGCCATGGAGGGTTAGGTCGTCGCTCGCTGTCGGTTCACCGGCAGCCGGGGGGCACTAGGCTCGCGGCTCGCCGTATGCGCCTATGCGGTTGTGCGTGTGCGAGACAGAGCGAGGCCGGAGAGCTGCAGCTAGGGATGCGTGCGTGCGTGCGTTGTTTCTCCAACAGGCCCAAGGCCCGTAAGTTGCTGTTGCGGGGCTAATACTCCGATTCTTCCTATCTTAAGCAAAGTATTAAGTACTAATAAAAAAATTGTTTTGGGCTGGGGGGGGGGGGGGGGGGGCGGCCCCTGACGGCTACATAGCTCCGCCATTGGTTTACACCGTGTCCATCTTCTTTTTGCTAAGTTATCTTTAGTCAACAAAACCAGATGTTGGATTTAAAAACCTACACCCCAACCAAGCGAGCTAGGATCACACGTACTACCCACAAGCCACCGACATCTCTAGATCAAGGATTGAGAATGGAAAACGAACCACAAGATTGCAAATATAAAACCGACAATTGCAAAACCCATGAGAATTGTTTAATACCTGTCTGGATCGGGATTTTTTTCTATCATACTATCGAATGAGTATAAAAACATTTAGTGTTGATGTTAAAATAAATTGATGCGTAGGAATCTTAATCCACAGAAAATTTAAGAGGCGTCATTCGTTTGATCTAATGGTATGTTTGGTTCAAAACAATGACATGATCTTTCGAGGATTATGTTCTTAGAAGTTTTTCCTATGAGGCTTGTTTGGTCTGTAGGATTTCTTCTTAAGCTCCACTTTTGCACACAATTGTAGGAAAAAAAAATCGAGTCCAACCTCATGGGAAAATTTCTATATTTCCGTGACAGTTATGCCATACGATGCACCCTAAAAGATCCGGTTCCTATCCTTCAGCAAAATTCCTGCGCTTTTCATACGATGCACCCTAAAATCTTGTACAACATAATCGTACGCATACATACAATTACTCTGGGATTCAACATGGCGTGGCATTTGAATCATAGGTGTTTCTTACTGAAAACTTCTATGGTTTCGAATGCTTCAAAATTATTATAAAATCCATCAATAC
This sequence comes from Poa pratensis, assembly GCA_947311845.1. NCBI lineage: Eukaryota > Viridiplantae > Streptophyta > Magnoliopsida > Poales > Poaceae > Poa > Poa pratensis. The sequence continues at coordinate 35,091,613 of CAMZMU010000040.1, forward strand.
AAAAGGGCTGTACAATGGCCATTTTCATATCTGGTTCAGATTGAGTTCGATATATATATATATATATATATATATATATATATATATATATATATATATACTAGCACACATGCCCGTGCGTTGCAACGAGAGGAAAAAAATTGCAATGGAAATGAAGATTAGTTGAAGTCCCGGATTTTTTTAACATACTTCGCAGCTCTGTCGGCGAGTGCACCTGTCATTGCCCGCGCCTGATGGGCGATGCTACCTTACGCGCTCGCAACGGCTCGAGCGGTTTTCGACCGCAAAACGACAAGACCTCGTGGAGGAGGAAGACGAGCCCCCGCCGCCGACCACAACCTGCCTTCGCCGCCTTGTCGGAGCCGCCATCGCATGCCTCCCCCGCCTGGCTATGCCACCTCGCCTGAGCCAATAGGAAGAAAATCACCTACACCCCACGGCCGCCTCGCCGCCCCGCCCTCGTCGAACCACGGCGCCTTTTCCGCCGCAACTCCCTGCCGGTCGCAGTGGCCTCGCCGACGTCGGCTCTGCGCTGCCTTGGCTGGCTCCGTCTCGCGTCGAGAGGAATAGAAAGTGGGGAGGGAGTACGTGGGTGGGACCCACCGTGCGTGCCATGCAAGACTACGCCGGGGGGAGCGACGGCGGGGGCGAGGCTGCCGTGTAGTCCGCTCTAGGGCCAATTTTTTGTGTTCAAATATTTAAGACGTGTGTTGCCCTGACACTGAATGCCATATGTAACAGCATGGTAGGAGAAAAACTCCCACGTCAGATGATTAGCGAACAACAGATACCACATACAGCATGTGTATGGGTGTTACTGATGATCCAGCCTCGTAAAGCTTGCAAATTATTGAAGCCGCTCAGAGCTTCTTGCAAGTGCATATGAAGGCCCGCTGTTGTAATCGACGAACCCCATCACAAGAACTCGTTGTTCTCTACCGACACGAGCTGGATGAACTTCTCGCGGGCTTCATGTTGCTGGCTGATGGGCTCGCTGCCCTCAGCCGGTGCAGAAGAAACGCCACCATGGATGCAAACGTCGAGTCCCGGAATTATCCCAACCTGGTCCTCTAGGATCCAATTGTCAGAGGTCGACCTTGGTGATCGCTCAGCGCGACGGCACTACTCGCGTTGCTGCTGCATTGGCTCTGACCCGCCATCGCGGGCACACTCTCCACGAGACCAGGAGGGCGGCGAGGTTCTAGTCTGCCGAGATGGGCGATGGCAATGATGCTGCAGCGTGTGCCACCGCCGCTGATCTGCAGGTATCTAAAGGCCACTGCGAGCACACTCTCCCGGAGGGCGGCGAGGTGCTAGTTTGCCGATGGGCGATGGCCATGATGCCGCTGCATGTGCCGCCGCCGACAATCTGCAGGTCCAAGCACCGGGTCCTTTTCCCTTGGATCTGAGATTCTGAGGCTAACATCGAGGGCTTAAAACGAAAAGAAAATCAGTCGTAATATATCAGGACTTTGAATCGTATTGCATACAAATCGACGTACAGGGGTTTGTCTCTGTTGGCGCGATTGCTATTGGCTGGGCCTGTTCACACTGATCCGGAACGAAGCAGACGTATGCGATTGAAATTTGGAAGAAAAAGAAACATACGCGACAGAACGCTAAAATAAAAACTTAGGCGACGTACGACAAGAAACCAGACGGACGAAGGAAGAAACACTCCTTCCTTTATTATTAGGTATAGATATATATATATATATACGGCATGGAAGTCCGGTCAACCAGTGCAAAATCAGCTGGCGAAACACAAACAACTGCAGCTATTACTAGCTACCCGTGTAACGCCAAATGACCGTTCTGCCCCTCACAATGACTGCCAGACTTTCCGGCCAGTCAGGAGACACACAATGATTAGTCAGTCAGTTTAATCAAATCTCCAAGCCAGTTTAATCTGGCTCTCTATTGGAGGGCACGATGGCTTAATCGCACGCAACCAGTCGTATGGAGTAGATTGAATGCGGTTTTTTTTTTTACTTTTTAACAGGAATTCTATTAAACTGGCCCTGCTAAATCGCTGGCCAAAACATGAACGATACACCTGGGAGCAGAAACATCCCAGTAGGAGTCCTCAGACTCAGAGTTTGCTCTCAGCTTTGCAAGCTCATTGGCAGCATTGTTACAGGTGCGGCGGCTAAAGCAAAAATGAAAAGAACTGAAATTCAGAAGGCAGAGACTCCTTGCTTCCTTCACCAGCACGCCGATCTCGACTTGTCCTAGTCCCTGCTCTTGAGGCCCTGGACCAGGTTCGTCGCATCAGATTCAAAAATGACTCTGTTGGCGCCCACCCTGTCCGCACCCCGAAGTGCCGCCAAGCAGGCCTCCGCTTCATATTGAAGGGCACTGCTCAGGTTCTTCAGTTTGCCGCACCAGCTGCAATAAAATTGCCAGCCTGGTCACGGATAACATAACCCCAACCGCCATCACCAGAGGTTGCATTGAAAGAGCCATCGAAGTTGACCTTGACATGATCTTCAGGGGGTTTTGCCCATTTGTGGATGTCAGGAGGTTTTGGAGGCTTTGCCGGCTTCCTGAGAAACATGAAATCAAGGAGCCGTTCCACACGAGAGCACACCACGGCAGGGTCCGAGCTACCCTCTCCGGCATTAGCTTTGTTGCGGACGTTCCACCACTCCCACAAGAGGGTCACACACGCACCTGGGTGCCCTCGTCGCATCTCCAAATTTACTGGAGAAGATCGCGAGGAGAGGCACAAGACTGGAGCTTCTCCCTGAGCTCGCCCAGCCGAGAATAGACCAGCAGGTTTTAGCCTTTTTGCATTTCAGAAAGACATGGCCACCATCTTCATTTAACCTGTTGCAAACAGGGCATTTTGTATCCAGATCAATCCCGAGCTTGTGAATTTTCGTACGGTTTGCAAGATTGTTTTGAGCCAGGCGCCAAACGAACATCTGCACCTTGCGCGGGACCTTTAGCTGCCAGATGTGATTCCGGTCAAAAGAGAGCCCCATGGGCTCGCGAGAGCCAGAGCTTTCCGCTTCCAGGCCCGATTTCCTGTCCCTCAACATGATTGCCACTTTATAAGCAGATTTAACAGAGAAAAGGCCTCTAGGATCAAAATGCCAAGCCAGATGGTCCTCCATGCCATCACAGATGCTTATGGAGAGGTTGCCTTCACATCTTCATAGCGGAACAGGCTGCAAACAATCCCTTCGTCCCAAACCCCGGTGTTAGGGTCAATTAGGTCAGCCACAGAGAGACAGGAGAACGGTCTCTCAAGGACGTGGGCTGCGAGTGTCGTCGAAGGGGAGCCAAGGGTCACTCCACACCATTGATGTTGTTGTCGTCACCCACTCGCCAGATGAGGCCCTCCTTAAGAAGGGAAACACCTTTCAGAATGCTGAGCCAAGTGTACGAAATACCAGGAGATGCCACCGCCTCGAGGATGTTGCCATTTGGGAAATATTTGGCCCAGAGAACACGAGCACAAAGAGAGTCAGGATCCTGGAGCAGCCTCCACCCCTACTTGGCCAGCATTGCCAAGTTGAACAAGTGTAGGTCACGGAGGCCAAGACCCCCTTCGCACTTGGCCTTGGAGAGACAAGTCCAGCTAAGCCAATGATGCCTCATCCTCCTGATTGTTCCACCAATATCGGCAGACCATAGAGCTAATGTCATCGCAGAAAGACTTGGTGATGTCAAAACAAGCCATGGCGTAGGTGGGAATCGCCTGGGCCACAGCTTTGATAAGAATTTCCTTCCCCGCCCTCGAAAGCAGCTTCTCCTTCCACCCCTGAATTTTCTTCCAGATTCTTTCCTTGAGATAGCCGAAGGCCGTGGAGACTGACCTCCAAAGTGGACAGGAAGGCCAATATAGCGATCCGAGAAAGCCTCGTCCACAATATGTAGAATATCTTTGAACCTCCTCTTCGCAGCAGCTGCGGTACCCTTGCTGAACATAATGGCTGATTTCTCTTTATTCACCACTTGGCCAGAAGCATCCTCATACAGAGCAAGAATGTCCTGGAGCTTCCTAGCACTTGAGTCATTTACTTTCAAGAAGATTAGAGAGTCATCCGCAAAGAATAGATGATTTATAAGCGGGCAGCAGGGCAGCACTGCACACCATGCAGAGAGCCATCTTCTTCAGCTTTCTTGAAAAGGGCAGAGAGCCCTCAGCACACAGAATAAAGAGGTAAGGAGAGAGAGGGCGGCCCTGCTCAAACCCCGCTGAGGGACGATAACCTCGGTCAGGTTCTTGTTCACCTTTACTCTGTAAGTGACTGAAGTGATACAGTTCATCACCAACTGAACCCAGTTAGAATTAAAGCCCAGCTTCAGCATCAAATTCTTCAGAAAAGACCATTCAACACGATCGAAAGCCTTGCTCATATCAAGCTTTACGCAGCCAAGCCATCTCTGCCCCCCTTGCGCAAGTGCATAAAATGAGTTGTTCCATAAGCCAGCAAGATATTGTCCGTAATAAGCCTCCCTGCCACAAAGGCACTTTGGCTTTGAGAAATGATATCATCTAGCACCACCTTGAGCCGAGAAGCAATTGTTTTGGAGACAATTTTGAAAACCAGATTGCAAAGACTGATGGGTCTCAAGTCTTTGATACGCAAAGGGTTCAGAACTTTAGGAATCAGCACAATCACCGCCTCGTTCTAGCCAGCGGGATAGAGCCACCATTTAGTACCCCAGCACCTCCTGTTGAACTTTGGACCCCACCAAATCCCAGAATCTTTTGAAGAAAATGGCCGGCATACCATCCGGACCTGTTGCTTTGAGATCGCCCATGGAGCCAAGAGCAAGCTTAATCTCATCTTCATTAAACGGCTTCCGCAGAAAAGAGTTCATCTCCGAGGTGACAACCGTTGGGACAGCAGCAAGAAGCTCAGCCTCCCGAGTACCGGCGCTAGAGGTGAAGAGGTTTTGGTAATAGTTTGCAATCAAGGCTCTCAGATTCTCCTCACCCTCCACCACAACACCGTCATCAGACATTAGCTTTTTTAGAAGGTTTACTTTCCTCCTCTCAGAGGCCCTAGCATGGAAAAAACTGGTGTTTTTGTCCCCATCTTGCAGCCAATGGGCCTTGGCCCTTTGCTTCCAAAAAATATTATTTTGATCTTGAAGCCGCTCCAGCTTGTATCTGAGCATATGCTCCAGGGAAACCTGCTCCCGAGATATAGCACGCTTCCGACAGCGGTTAAGCTCCTTTTTAGCTTTCTTGATGCGGTTCTGAAGATCACCCAAAACCTCCTTGCTCCAAGTCTAAAGATCCACTCCCACTTTTTGAATGGCATTAGTAATTGCCATGTCCCCAGACAAAAAGGCCATATGCCAAGCATTATGCACCACTTCCTCGCATTGTTCCTCCTCGAGCCAAGAAGCCTCAAACTTGGGCTACTCCCTGTAACACCCCAAAAATTCGTCCCTAATTTTAGTGGTGTTTTCTCACACCGGAAAAACTTTTTCTTTTATTAAATGACTTTCTTAAATATTTTGTGGATGATCTTGACCTTGGTTTTGTTCTCTCTGAAATTTTCCCATGTTCCGCGAACCTCATCCACCACTCTCGACAATTCCGTGCTTAGGATTTCCCTCGAAAATCCTAGCCCTCCGTGATGATCTTTTAATTCCGGTTATTTTCACTTATCAAAGGGATGTCGATTAACCTCGCAAATAAAATTCCACCAAAATACCAGAGGACTCCCGTGTACATATAAGGCCAACCCGTGCAAAAATATTGTATACTCAGATGCAATATTTCCAATTTAGGGGTTAACTGTTAAATATCGGTCCTGATCCCAAATTTATTCAATCCACCTAGGAGTCTCGGAAAATCCTCATAATTTAGGGAGATGCATATTTTTGTATTTCCTACACTTCTGTTGTTGGACCCAAACCCGTCTGAGCAAATTTTGACCTACTTCCTTTGTAAGCCGAAAATCGATGCCGGTACGCGGCTTAGCAGATTTTTGCAAAAACCCTTTTCCACAACACCAAATGAGCTCAAACTCCTTAGACACCCTCCATATGCCCAACATACCCGGTGGTAATTGTTTGGGATTTTTCTGAGATGTGCAAGACCTAGACCATTTCATCGAACACCTGGCGTTCCCTCGGTTTTCTGAAAATCTTGCACAGAGAAAGTTCAAGCCCAGAGTGTTTCTTGTTTTGTTGAGTTGGCCCTGTCCTTAGGAACCCAGTGGTCGAAGCCGTTTCCCTTTTGGAACCCCGAGTCGACGGGAACGTGTCGATGCCACTCGTGGCGCCACCCGAACGCTAGCGCGCGCACTGTGCGTTCCTGTGCACCGGGTCTCCTCTGTTCCCCGTGTCCCAACCGCACCCCATCTGTAGCTAGACCGTCCACTGCTTCCCTGTTCGAACCGGAGGTGATTCTATCCACTCCACCGACGATACAGTGGCATGGAGGAGAGCTTCTCCGTGTCTCCTCTCCCCTGCCCTTGAAAAGGACCCCGAGCCCTCCTCGCGGGCGCACCCAGCACTCCACTCTCCCTCCCCTGCCCGATCATCTCTCCCTCCTTCCCCTGAGCCTCCTCACGTTTTCTTTTCAGTGGAGAAAAACGAGCTGAGTTCGAGCCTCGGCCATGGTCGCATGACCATGTCGAGGATGCACCCGAGCAACGCCAGCCTCCCCCGCACCCCTAGCCTCTCCCCTGACCGCGGTTCACCGCCGCCATCCCATCCCCACCCTCGGTTCGTCCTAGAAGCAGCAGAGGCGGGAGATCGAAGCGTGGCCGCCATGGCCGGAACTTGGAGGTCGACGCGATGCCACCCGTGCTCCTCCGTGTCCTGGGACCCCAGCCTTGGTCGTGGTGTAGCGCGGCGGCCTCGTCTCGGTCACCAGCAAGCGGCGCCGGAGGGAGAGCGGCGACAGAGGCGGCGTCCCGAGGCCTCGCGTCCGTCCAGGAGTCGCCGGCGGCGCGCTTGCGGAGCACGCTCCCGTGGCGGCGCTCCGGAGCTTCCTCTCACCCGTGCTCGCCCTCGTCGGAGGCGGCGCATCGGGGCGGCCCTCCCCGCATCTCGGCGGCCGGCAGCACGCACCAGGGCGGCGGCAGCAGGCGGCGGCCGAGCCGGCCCGAGCCGCGCAAGGCTCTCCCGTGCCACAGTTGAGGAAAGAAGAGGAAGGAAGAGGAAGAAAGGAAGAAAAAGGAAAAAGAAAAAGAAAAAGGAAAAAGGAGAAGGGAGAGAGGCCGACAGGTGGGTCCTGGCCCCACCTGTCAGGTTAAGTGGAGGCGCCTTTCGCGGGGATGCGCTTCCCTGAGGCGAAGGCGTATTCCGCCGAAGTGCGCGACCAGCCCGGCCCATTTCTGGAACCAGCCCGTTGCGTTTTTTTTCCTGAGCGAGCAGCAAATAGCTATCCGTCGCACGGCCGTATCTTTGGATCCGTAACTCCGATTGAGGTGATTCATATTTGTAAATTCTTAGTTTGAGAGGATCTGTCTAGTAGTATAAGTTTTACATTTTTGTAAAATACTTGTATGCTCAGCACCCTTGTATGCCTGCTTAGGTGTATTCCGCGGTACCGGCAAACCGAGACCCTGACCCGTGGCGTGTCCGTGACCCTCCAAGCCAAACGGTGTCGATCTTCGGAGGCAAGCTAACCCCTTGATATGAGCAGTCCCGCAATGTTGTTTGTTATTTGCTCATTGCCATGCGAAGTGTTTATATTTGTCTGCGTTCGGTATATATTATGTCGGTCTGTTATTGTTGTGTTCAATATGTTACTTCGAATATTGCTCCTGCCATGTTTCATTCATCATCCATGTGTGCATTAGAATGACGTGTGAACTATTTGTGCGCCCCGCACTTGCGTGACTTTGTCGAACCCTCTAACTAAACAACTGTAAAACATGCGTTCCTATGAGTGTTTGCTTCTTCTCCTTCGGCGAGGTGAGGAGCGGACGAATGTCGTCTTATGATCCTCGGAGTTGGGGGCATTTGCCAAAAGAGTTATTTGCTTCTTCTCCCTCCGTCAAACGTGGTTGGCGTAAGCCCACCTGGACTGCGACGCTTGGGACATTTGCTTTCCATTTGGTTCTTTTTGCCAAGATTGCTGACACCACGTCGGGTTAATCCTTGAGTGGAATGGATGCTTTCTTTCTTATGAGTGCTTTTCGGTTCATTTTGGAGACAACATGCCCTTCTAAATTTGGTGGTTGATCTGTGATGGCGCTGGTCGGAGGTATCTCTGCCACAGTCACCCGGTCGACGCCAATAAACTGTGCTAACTTTTGTAGTTGATCTGCGAAGGCGCTGGTCGGCGGGTTCGCCGCCGTAGTCTTCCGGTTGACGTTTCTTTTCCTTGTCAAACGAGAAGGCGTTGGTCGGCGGGATCGCCACCGTAGTCATCCGGTTGACGCCATTTTATTTTGCTAAGTTTGGACATGGATACTACTATTGCTTGAGATATTATGTTGCTAATGTCTTGATGTTTGATGATATATATTATTATGATATTGTGATTGTTGTGTTGGACTAATCCTCTGTTGTTTGGACTTGTTATGATGAAACTTGATTAAATGAAACACCCCTCCAAACTTCGATAGGGTCAGTCCATAGTGCCACTAATCTGAACATCGAAAGCACTACCACTGTCGCTCATATGGGCGGGCCTTGACCTACGTATCCTATTGAGCCTCCTTTGATGCTGCCATTTTGGCAAGACTAGTCGGTTACCTTTGTGGTCGGGGCTAGTCTTGCGAAGGTTCCGGAGCTAGGCGTTGCTCATGGGTTGGGGACGTGCCGGATTCACTTCGTCATAAGACATAGAGTTATGTCGGTAGCTATACAGGGAGTGTCTTGGTAGCGTGAACGGTCATGTACGTGTATCAGGTCGTCTTAAGGAAGATTTCCTAAAGTACCGGCTATATGGTGCATTTAGATGAGTGGAAACTGCAACATCTCGAGAGTGTAAAATCTAGATGTCTAGTCTCGTTCCAAGGTTATGGAACAACAGTTCAGTGTCGGTCACACTATTGTCTTTGTCGAGTCAGGAGGTTGAACTTAAGTTCTGTTTGAAAGAAAGATGAACGACCTGATTTCACTAAATGAACAATAAGATGATGCAGGGAATGTTACTCGAGCTGTGGATGGTTACCGTGTTTCGGGGTGACGGGTGATCGTTGGGAGCCTAGAGTTAGGCCTGAGCCAACATCACTCGTGCATGCCCAAGTGAAAGGATGAGGCCAGTGGGCCTAGCAGTTGACAGCTGTAGCAAGGCCGTTGGGCCTAGTTGTGATGACAGGTATTGTTATGTTACTTGGTACGAACTGGTACACCCGGCTACTAATCACAGGTAAGCCCTTTGTATGATTGCTGGTACACGATCCAACCCCACCTGGCTTGGACTCTGTACTGGTGATACCCCGTTGTCTGCTTACGACATGTTTGGTTGTCAATGCCATGCTACTTTTATGTCATGTATCTAGAGTACACTTGACATGTTGTAGGAGTTTATTTCCAATGTATATCTTGTTGCATGATTGTTGGATTGTTTGTAATGAGTGGCAATTCTTGCTGAGTGCATACAAATGTACTCACGGGCCTTGTGTTTGTGGCCAGATGTTAGCAAGGATTCATCTTCTACCTTAGCCAGAAGTGGAGCAAGAGCGTGCTAGGATCAGTAGCCCAGCCAGATACCTGTGGAGTGGAGCCGCTCCAAGCCGTTGCCTCATTTATGTCTTCCGCTGCCAGTTAAAACTCCGAGTTGGGCCATGCTTGGCTTGATATTTTGTAATGCCTCGATGGCCTTGTAAACCCTTTGTAGCACTTTGTGTCTGGTTGTGTAATGATTTCCGCTATGTTGCATTGTCGTAACGTGCGGCCAGATATCTTGGGCTGGCGCACGGGGCGACCGCCCTTCTGACAAACTGTGCCAGAAGGGGGTGCCACACTCCCTCACCCCATCCTGGGTGCAATGATATGGATCCGGATCCAGAACAACAATAACAGGCCTGTGGTCCGAGTGCCTTGGGTCACCATTGATAGCTTTGTAAGCCGGGAAGTGGGACCTCCACGCCAGATTCGCCACTGCCCGATCAAGCCTTTCCTTGATGTAAGTATCGGCGCGTTGGCTATGATTGCGCCCGGTGTATGGATCACCCACAAAACCCAGGACCTCAAGCTCACAAAATTCGAGAGCCAACCTGAACTTGTCCATGCAGGCCTGTTTCCTCGCCTGACCGCCCTGTTTCTCACTAGCAAACAGAATTTCGTTGAAGTCTCCGAAGCACATCCATGGCAGGCTGGACTGCCCATGAAGGATGCGCAAGAGTTTCCAAGTCTTCTCCTTTGCCCCAGACTGCGGCTCACCGTAGATGCCCGTGAGCCTCCAGTGAAACCATCCTCCCCAGTGACAACCGCGTCGATGTGATAACGTGACATCCCTGGGTTCACCACCAAGTTGACATCTTTTTTCCAGAGCAAGGCCAAACCCCCGCTCCGACCCTCGCAATTCTTCACCTCCATGTGAGACATGTTTAACAAAACCTTGATTCGCTTCATTCCCTCCTTGTCAAACTTAGTTTCTGACAAGAAGAGGACATCAGGATCTTCTGCCTTGCATAAATCATGTAGGCCCTGGACTGCCGACTGGTTCCCAAGCCCCCGGCAGTTGTAACCAACACTTTCATTGATCCCTGCAGGGCTGAAAGCGCAGCCCCGTATCTGTTTTATCGCCTGTCAGAGGGCAAGGGATATTGGTACCAGTCTCACTTCTTAGCTTCTTCTCGTTGCCTTGGCCTGTATCGAAACCAACAGCAGTGCTCTCATTTCCCACCTACAACGACATACCCACTGGCACAATTGCTAGGGACAGATCATTGTCAATCTACTCGATCATCCCCCCTTCCGGGGCAAGCACAACAGGGTTGCCATTTCCCTTGCCTGGCTTTCGCTTTTTCAACAACTGAACTTGGGAGCCTTCACCTGGGAACAGCTTTCGAGCAATCTCAGAGATCTTCGATTTATCCTTTCCAGTCAAACCCATCGGAGGCGGGGAATTGACCTCTTGCGTGCCAGGCTTCTTTGGATCACCCTCACCCGAGGTCCTGCTAGTGGCAGACTAGGACCAGACTCTTGTTGTTGTTGTTCCAAGACGCAGAGGCCGCAGCCTGCTCGAAAGATTGCATCTTCATGCGCCTTTCCTCCGGAGCCTGCAGGTTTCTGTCAAAAGGGAGCTTACCCTGGGCATCCCTGTCAGCTGGAGTTCTGCACTCCAGCTCGCCATGGCCGATGAGGCCACAACCGAAGCAGTAGAACGGAAGCTTCTCGTACTGCAGCTGGAAACATTCATCACGGTTCTCTCTCGTATCGTCACCCAACGCCGCAGAGGCTGATCAAAAGGGATGGCCACCCGGGCACGCAGGAAAGTACCGGATGCCACTCCAAACTATCAACATCCACCGAGAAATTCTTGTCAATAACCCTTGCAATCTTCAGACCTTTCTTTTCATTCATCCACTCGAAAGGCAGATTCAGAATACAAACCCAAATTGTCATTGACTCGAAGCGACATCAGAGGGCCGGAGGCGAGGATCATGAGCCTGGAGAAGCAGGCATGCCTCCCCACCATCCAGGGCGTCCCCTCCAGGACCCGATCACGGTCAGCCTTGGTCGCAAAAACCGCCACAAAGACATTCTTCCCCGCCGGCCTCACTCGCAGGCCTCTTGGGTTGGCCCAGGCAGGCCTCATTGTTGCGCGAATTGTCTGGATGTGGGTCACATTAGGTGAGAGAACCTTGCCGTCCAGCGCCCACAGCTCCGCCGCAGCGGCCCCATCCTCTTCATCATCGCTCATCTCCACCACATCTGTTTCAGCAAGCAAATTGAGGCGCCCCATCAGGGAGTCCACCCCATCCTCCGCCCTTTCTCCAGGGACCGCAGCCGTGTTCTTCTCCCCTTCCATGGTCACCGGAAGCTCTGGTAAACAAATCCGGCACCCAACAATGGTGAGGGGCAACCTCAACGAGCCTCAAAAAAATCCGCAGAAAAGGACCGATAGATAGAGCCGCCGCCGGTCTAGACCTGCGGGTAAAGGTTGCAAACTCACCGCTGGCAAGGCAAAGGAGCGAGCTCGGGGGAGCGAGGACCGGGAGGAACCGCCAACGAGATCTCGAAGGAGAGAGGAGGAAAACCGGCCGCAGGCTAGAGGGGGCAGGCCATGAGGGGCGTCCGCCCAACGGAGTGGGGAGCGGCCGGGAGGCTGTGGGCGGGGGTTGGGCGGCGGCGGCGGTGCCGACGGCGGCAAGCTAGGCCGGAGAGCTGCAGCTAGGGATGCGTGCGTGCGTTGTTTCTCCAACAGGCCCAAGGCCCGTAAGTTGCAGTTGCGGGGGCTAATACTCTGATTCTTCCTATCTTAAGCAAAGTATTAAGTACTAATAAAAAATTGTTTTGGGCTGGGGGGGCGGCCCCCCTGACGGCTACATAGCTCCGCCATTGGTTTACACCGTGTCCATCTTCTTTTTGCTAAGTTATCTTTAGTCAACAAAACCAGATGTTGGATTTAAAAACCTACACCCCAACCAAGGAGCTAGGATCACACGTACTACCCACAAGCCACCGACATCTCTAGATCAAGGATTGAGAATGGAAAACGAACCACAAGATTGCAAATATAAAACCGACAATTGCAAAACCCATGAGAATTGTTTAATACCTGTCTGGAGGATTTTTTTCTATCATACTATCGAATGAGTATAAAAACATTTAGTGTTGATGTTAAAATAAATTGATGCGTAGGAATCTTAATCCACATAAAATTTAAGAGGCGTCATTCGTTTGATCTAATGGTATGTTTGGTTCAAAACAATGACATGATCTTTCGAGGATTATGTTCTTTAGAAGTTTTTCCTATGAGGCTTGTTTGGTCTGTAGGATTTCTTCTTAAGCTCACTTTTGCATACAATTGTAGAAAAAAAAATCTCGAGTCCAACCTCATGGGAAAATTTCTATATTTCGTGACAATTATGCCATACACCTTATCCTTCAGCAAAATTCCTGCGCTTTTCATACGATGCACCCTAAAATCTTGTACAACATAATCCTACGCACACATACAATTACTCTGGGATTCAACATGGCATGGCATTTTTTTTTGAAAACTACACGACTTTATTGATAAGCATTAAGAACATTTTACAAGCATCAGTCTAAGTGGTAAAACACTTGAGACTGTGATGACAGAACACACAGGGCAGTGGCCCGATCCTGATGTCAAACATTGATACTAGAAGTAGAGGTTCGAAGGGCTAGCTTAGAATAATGATGAGCCTTCATGTTATGTGCCCTGGGAACAAAGAAAAATCTGCTTGGATGAAAACTAGAGGAGGCTCGAACTTGGGAAATTGTGGCTCTAATTTGCCAAGGTCCTTCAGAAGCATTTCGATCAGACCTAGTAGCCAAAACAAGGACTTGCGAATCTGTGAGGAAGTAAGCATCGCTGAGTTGAAGGGCTTCAGCAACCTTCACCGCCAACAGCAGAGCATGAGCTTCAGCCTGCAGAGGAGAGCTAACTGGAGGGGACAATGCTGCAACATAGATACATTCAGCATGGTGTTGATGAAGACGGATGTGGATGCCCAATCCTGCTTGCTGAGGTTGACCATCAGGCAATGGAGTCCAGGCTGCATCTGAATATACTGTATGCTGTACCTGCAAAAGGAATAGAGTGTTGTAGCATATGATGTTGTTGTTGCCGCAACTGATGATCATTAGTTAGTTCATGTCCCTGCAGGCGTGTGTCCAAAATCTGAAAGTCCTGCAATAAAGCTGAGAAGACAACAAACACTTTCTTTGGAAGTTTTAGCACGGTTAAAAAGAGAATCATTTCTTGCTTTCCAAATACACCACAACATAGTGTAAAGATTTTTAACTGATATGGAGGGATGATTAGAGTTTAACAGGAAATTAAGGATGTTAGGGATGGAGTGGAGTTGCCGTTGCAAAGCTTCAGTGTTGATAAACCAAGGCTGCAAGAACCAAACAGCTTTTGCAAAATGACATCCAAAAAACAGATGCATCTCATCTTCCTCCAGATTACATCTTGAACAAATAACTGAAATATGTTTGGAAAAACGACCAGCTCTTTTACCTGTGGCAAGGGCTCTTCTCAGAAGTCTCCAAGCAAAGATTTGTACCCTAGGGATCATGTCTCTTCTCAGAAGTCTCCAAGCAAAGATTTGTACCCTAGGGATCATGTTCTTCTCAGCCCAAACCTGATTTAGCAAATTACTAACCTGCCGAAGCACTTCCTTTGGCGTCTGATTCCGTGGCAACTGCAAATTTTTGAAACAATGCCTATATGCACTTTTTGTAGAAAACTTCCCAGCAGGAGTCAGCTTCCAAACAAGCATATCTTGACCAACATCCTGAATGATTGGGGTATTTAAAATAGTTGTGGCGGCATGAGGAGCAAAAAGAGAATTAATTAGATCATGGTTCCAGGCCTTTAGATTTGGCAGCCACAAGTTTTTAACAATAGCAGGGTAATTAAAAGGTGGCTACTGAATGACAAGATTTCATAGATGTTTTGCCAATGATTAAACCAAGGTGTTGTCCAAATAGAAGAGGAACCGTCTACAATTTGGGTGAAACAGGCAGATTCTAAAAGAGGTTTTACTTTTAAAATGGCAGCCCAAAAATCAGATTTTGGACAACTAGAATTAGCTCTCCAAAAAGAAGTAGCAGCATGGTATTTTGACTTCAAAATAAGAGCTAGATTGCTATTTGGGTTCTGAACAATTCTCCAAGCTGCAGAGAGGATCAAACTCTGATTCAGGGCCTGCAAATTCCTAATACCCAGCCCGCCACTTTTCTTGTCCGTGCAAATATCTGCCTGGTGGCTCTAAGTTGACGAGGGAATATCTCCCCGGCAATAGTGCCAGAAACAATGCTTGTACGTCACACGTCAGTTGGGAACCCCAAGAGGAAGGTATGATGAGTGCAGCAGTAAGTTTTCCCTCAGTATGAAACCAAGGTTTAATCGATCCAGCAGGAAAACGAGGTTTGCTTCGAAGGTGTTGGTGAAGGAGTGTAGTGCGGCGCAACACCAGGGATTCCAGTGCCAACGTGGAACCTGCACAACACAACCAAATTACTTTGCCCCAACTTAACAGTGAGGTTGTCAATCTCACCGGCTTGCTGAAAACAAAGGGTTAAACGTATCGAATGGAAAATGTTGTTTGTTTGCATAAAACAGTAGAGAACAATGATTGCAGTAGATTGTATTTCAGATGTAAAAGAATGGACCGGGGTCCACAGTTCACTAGTGGTGTCTCTCCAATAAGATAACTAACATGCTGGGTAAACAAATTATAGCTGGGCAATTGACAATTGATAAGTGCATATAACATGCATGTGTGAGCTGTGGTGTCTACTATGAGATTCATTTGGGCATTACGACAAAGTACATAGACCGCTATCCAGCATGCATCTATGCTTAAATAGTCCACTTTCCGGTTAACATCCGTACCCTTCCAGTATTAAGTTGCAAGCAACAGACAATTGCATTAAGTAATGTGCGTAATGTAAACAATACATTCATCCTTGAATAAAGTATTGCTGTTTTACCCCTAGTGGCAACAACACATCTACAACCTTAGAACTTGCTGTCACTATCCCAGGCTAAATAGAGGTTGAACCCAACTATCATGCATAAATACCCCCTCTTGGAGTCACAAGTATTCACGTGGCCAAGGCTTCAACAAGTAACGGAGAGCATGCAAGATCACAAATGACATAGACATGATAATATATATTCAGCTCCACATAGGTATCAATATAAGTCAGATCCCAGCAAACACAACATGTAGCATTACAATAAGATGATCTTGATCATGATAGGCAGCTCACAAGATCTAAACATGATGGCACAAGTGGAGAAGACAACCATCTAGCTACTGCTATGGACCCATAGTCCAAGGATGAACTACTCACGCATCACTCCGGAGGCGGGCATGGCGATGTAGAGCCCTCCGGTGATGATTCCCCTCTCCGGCAGGGTGCCGGGAAGAGCTTCAGGAACCCCGAGTTAGGGTTGACGACGGCGGCGGCAGCGAGAATATGTTCTGGATGAAGGCTCGTGT
>CAMZMU010000040.1:35107713-35292788 GCA_947311845.1 Poa pratensis
CTCTCCCCTGCCCTTGAAAAGGACCCCGAGCCCTCCTCGCGGGGCGCACCCAGCACTCCACTCTCCCTCCCCTGCCCGATCATCTCTCCCTCCTTCCCCGAGCCTCCTCACGTTTTCTTTTCAGTGGAGAAAAACGAGCTGAGTTCGAGCCTCGGCCATGGTCGCATGACCATGTCGAGGATGCACCCGAGCAACGCCAGCCTCCCCCGCACCCCTACCTCTCCCCTGACCGCGGTTTCACCGCCCCATCCCATCCCCACCCTCGGTTCGTCCTAGAGCAGCAGAGGCGGGAGATCGAAGCGTGGCCGCCATGGCCGAAACTTGGAGGTCGACGCGATGCCACCCGTTCTCCTCCGTGTCCTGGGACCCCAGCCTTGGTCGTGGTGTAGCGCGGCGGCCTCGTCTCGGTCACCAGCAAGCGGCGCCGGAGGGAGAGCGGCGACAGAGGCGGCGTCCCGAGGGCCTCGCGTCCGTCCAGGAGTCGCCGGCGGCGCGCTTGCGGAGCACGCTCCCGTGGCGGCGCTCCGGAGCTTCTCTCACCCGTGCTCGCCCTCGTCGGAGGCGGCGCATCGGGGCGGCCCTCCCCGCATCTCGGCGGCCGCAGCACGCACCAGGGCGGCGGCAGCAGGCGGCGGCCGAGCCGGCCCGAGCCGCGCAAGGCTCTCCCGTCCCCGCCACATTGAGAAAGAAAGGAAGGAAGAGGAAGAAAGGAAGAAAAAGGAAAAAGAAAAAGAAAAGGAAAAAGGAGAAGGGAGAGAGGCCGACAGGTGGGTCCTGGCCCCACCTGTCAGGTTAAGTGGAGGCGCCTTTCGCGGGGATGCGCTTCCCTGAGCGAAGGCGTATTCCGCCGAAGGTGCGCGACCAGCCCCGGGCCATTTCTGGAACCAGCCCGTTGCGTTTTTTTCCTGAGCGAGCAGCAAATAGCTATCCGTCGCACGGCCGTATCTTTGGATCCGTAACTCCGATTGAGGTGATTCATATTTTGTAAATTCTTAGTTTGAGAGGATCTGTCTAGTAGTATAGTTTTACATTTTGTAAAATACTTGTATGCTCACACCCTTGTATGCCTGCTTAGGTGTATTCCGCGGTACCGGCAACCGAGACCCTGACCCGTGGCGTGTCCGTGACCCTCCAAGCCAAACGTGTCGATCTTCGGAGGCAAGCTAACCCCTTGATATGAGCAGTCCCGCAATGTTGTTTGTTATTTGCTCATTGCCATGCGAAGTGTTTATATTTGTTCTGCGTTCGGTATATATTATGTCGGTCTGTTATTGTTGTGTTCAATATGTTACTTCGAATATTGCTCCTGCCATGTTTCATTTCATCATCCATGTGTGCATTAGAATGACGTGTGAACTATTTGTGCGCCCCGCACTTGCGTGACTTTGTCGAACCCTATAACTAAACAACTGTAAAACATGCGTTCCTATGAGTGTTTGCTTCTTCTCCTTCGGCGAGGTGAGGAGCGGACGAATGTCGTCTTATGATCCTCGGAGTTGGGGGCATTTGCCAAAAGAGTTATTTGCTTCTTCTCCCTCCGTCAAACGTGGTTGGCGTAAGCCCACCTGGACTGCGACGCTTGGGACATTTGCTTTCCATTGGTTCTTTTTGCCAAGATGCTGACACCCACGTCGGGTTAATCCTTGAGTGGAATGGATGCTTTCTTTCTTATGAGTGCTTTTCGGTTCATTTTGGAGACAACATGCCCTTCTAAATTTGGTGGTTGATCTGTGATGGCGCTGGTCGGAGGTATCTCTGCCACAGTCACCCGGTCGACGCCAAAAACTGTGCTAACTTTTGTAGTTGATCTGCGAAGGCGCTGGTACGGGGGTTCGCCCGCCGTAGTCTTCCGGTTGACGTTTCTTTTCCTTGTCAAACGAGAAGGCGTTGGTCGGCGGGATCGCCACCGTAGTCATCCGTTGACGCCATTTTATTTTGCTAAGTTTGGACATGGATACTACTATTGCTTGAGATATTATGTTGCTAATGTCTTGATGTTTGATGATATATATTATTATGATATTGTGATTGTTGTGTTGGACTAATCCTCTGTTGTTTGGACTTGTTATGATGAAACTTGATTAAATGAAACACCCCTCCAAACTTCGATAGGGTCAGTCCATAGTGCCACTAATCTGAACATCGAAAGCACTACCACTGTCGCTCATATGGGCGGGCCTTGACCTACGTATCCTATTGAGCCTCCTTTGATGCTGCCATTTAGGCAAGACTAGTCGGTTACCTTTGTGGTCGGGGCTAGTCTTGCGAAGGTCCGGAGCTAGGCGTTGCTCATGGGTTGGGGACGTGCCGGATTCACTTCGTCATAAGACATAGAGTTATGTCGGTAGCTATACAGGGAGTGTCTTGGTAGCGTGAACGGTCATGTACGTGTATCAGGTCGTCTTAAGGAAGATTTCCTAAAGTACCGGCTATATGGTGCATTAGATGAGTGGAAACTGCAACATCTCGAGAGTGTAAAATCTAGATGTCTAGTCTCGTTCCAAGGTTATGGAACACAGTTCAGTGTCGGTCACACTATTGTCTTTCGAGTCAGGAGGTTGAACTTAAGTTTCTGTTGAAAGAAAGATGAACGACCTGATTTCCCTAAAATGAACAATAAGATGATGCAGGGAATGTACTCGAGCTGTGGATGGTTACCGTGTTTCGGGTGTGACGGGTGATCGTTGGGAGCCAAGAGTTAGGCCTGAGCCAACATCACTCGTGCATGCCCAAGTGAAAGGATGAGGCCAGTGGGCTAGCAGTTGACAGCTGTAGCAAGGCCGTTGGGCCTAGTTGTGATGACAGGTATTGTTATGTTACTTGGTACGAACTGGTACACACCCGGCTACTAATCACAGGTAAGCCCTTTGTATGATTGCTGGTACACGATCCAACCCACCTGGCTTGGACTCTGTACTGGTGATACCCCCGTTGTCTGCTTACGACATGTTTGGTTGTCAATGCCATGCTACTTTTATGTCATGTATCTAGAGTACACTTGACATGTTGTAGGAGTTTATTTCCAATGTATATCTTGTTGCATGATTGTTGGATTGTTTGTAATGAGTGGCAATTCTTGCTGAGTGCATACAAATGTACTCACGGCCTTGTGTTTGTGGCCAGATGTTAGCAAGGATTCATCTTCTACCTTAGCCAGAAGTGGAGCAAGAGCGTGCTAGGATCAGTAGCCCAGCCAGATACCTGTGGTGTGGAGCCGCTCCCGCCGTTGCCTCATTTATGTCTTCCGCTGCCAGTTAAAACTCCGAGTTGGGCCATGCTTGGCTTGATATTTTGTAATGCCTCGATGGCCTTGTAAACCCTTTGTAGCACTTTGTGTCTGGTTGTGTAATGATTTCCGCTATGTTGCATTGTCGTAACGTGCGGCCAGATATTTGGGCTGGCGCACGGGGCGACGCGCCTTCTGACACTGTGCCAGAAGGGGGTGCCACACTCCCTCACCCCATCCTGGGTGCAATGATATGGATCCGGATCCAGAACAACAATAACAGGCCTGTGGTCCGAGTGCCTTGGGTCACCATTGATAGCTTTGTAAGCCGGGAAGTGGGACCTCCACGCCAGATTCGCCACTGCCCGATCAAGCCTTTCCTTGATGTAAGTATCGGCGCGTTGGCTATGATTGCGCCGTGTATGGATCACCCACAAAACCCAGGCCCTCAAGCTCACAAAATTCGAGAGCCAACCTGAACTTGTCCATGCAGGCCTGTTTCCTCGCCTGACCGCCCTGTTTCTCACTAGCAAACAGAATTTCGTTGAAGTCTCCGAAGCACATCCATGGCAGGCTGGACTGCCCATGAAGGATGCGCAAGAGTTTCCAAGTCTTCTCCTTTGCCCCAGACTGCGGCTCACCGTAGATGCCCGTGAGCCTCCAGGTGAAACCATCCTCCCCAGTGACAACGCGTCGATGTGAAAACGTGACACCCCTGGGTTCACCACCAAGTTGACATCTTTTTTCCAGAGCAAGGCCAAACCCCTCCGACCCTCGCAATTCTTCACCTCCATGTGAGACATGTTTAACAAAACCTTGATTCGCTTCATTCCCTCCTTGTCAAACTTAGTTTCTGACAAGAAGAGGACATCAGGATCTTCTGCCTTGCATAAATCATGTAGGCCCTGGACTGCCGACTGGTTCCCAAGCCCCCCGGCAGTTGTAACCAACAACTTTCATTGATCCCTGCAGGGCTAGAAAGCGCAGCCCCGTATCTGTTTTATCGCCTGTCAGAGGGCAAGGGATATTGGTAACCTAGTCTCACTTCTTAGCTTCTTCTCGTTGCCTTGGCCTGTATCGAAACCAACAGCAGTGCTCTCATTTCCCACCTACAACGACATACCCACTGGCACAATTGCTAGGGACAATCATTGTCAATCTACTCGATCATCCCCCCTTCCGGGCAAGCACAACAGGGTTGCCATTTCCTTGCCTGGCTTTCGCTTTTTCAACAACTGAACTTGGGAGCCTTCACCCGGGAACAGCTTTCGAGCAATCTCAGAGATCTTCGATTTATCCTTTCCATCAAACCCATCGTAGGCGGGAATTGACCTCTTGCGTGCCAGGCTTCTTTGGATCACCCTCAACCCGAGGTCCTGCTAGTGGCAGACTAGGACCAGACTTCTTGTTGTTGTTGTTCCAAGACGCAGAGGCCGCAGCCTGCTCGAAAGATTGCATCTTGCTGCGCCTTTCCTCCGGAGCCCGCAGGTTTCGTCAAAAGGAGCTTACCCTGGGCATCCCTGTCAGCTGGAGTTCTGCACTCCAGCTCGCCATGCCGATGAGGCCACAACCGAAGCAGTAGAACGGAAGCTTCTCGACTGCAGCTGGAAACATTCATCAACGGTTCTCTCTCCGTATCGTCACCCAACGCCGCAGAGGCTGATCAAAAGGGATGCCACCCGGGCACGCAGGAAAGTACCGGATGCCACTCCAAACTTATCAGCAACCCACCGAGAAATTCTTGTCAATAACCCTTGCAATCTTCAGACCTTTCTTTTCATCATCCACTCGAAAGGCAGATTCAGAATACGAACCAATTGTCATTGACTCGAAGCGGACATCAGAGGGCCGGAGGCGAGGATCATGAGCCTGGAGAAGCACGGCATGCCTCCCCACCATCCAGGGCGTCCCTCCAGGACCCATCACGGTTCAGCCTTGGTCGCAAAAAACCGCCACAAAGACGTTCTTCCCGCCGGCCTCACTCGCAGGCCTCTTGGGTTGCCCCAGCAGGCCTCAATTGTTGCGCGAATTGTCTGGAGGGGTCACATTAAGGTGATAGAACCCTTGGCCGTCCAGCGCCCACAGCTCCGCCCGCAGCGGCCCCATCCTCTTCATCATCGCTCATCTCCACCACATCTGTTCAGCAAGCAAATTGAGGCGCCCATCAGGGAGTCCACCCCCATTCCTCCGCCGCTTTCTCCAGGGACCGCAGCCGTGTTCTTCTCCCCTTCCCATGGTCACCGAAGCTCTGGTAAACAAATCCGGCACCCAACAATGGTGAGGGGCAACCTGCAACGAGCCTCAAAAAAATCCGCAGAAAAGGACCGATAGATAGAGCCGCCGCCGGTCTAGACCTGCGGGGTAAAGGTTGCAAACTCACCGCTGGCAAGGCAAAGGAGCGAGCTCGGGGGAGCGAGGACCCGGGAGGAACCGCCAACGAGATCTCGAAGGAGAGAGGAGGAAAAACCCCGCCGCAGGCTAGAGGGGGCAGGCCATGAGGGGGCGTCCGCCCAACGGAGTGGTGAGCGGCCGGGAGGCTGTGGGCGGGGGTTGGGCGGCGGCGGCGGTGCCGACGGCGGCAAATCTAGGCCGGAGAGCTGCAGCTAAGCTAGGGATGCGTGCGTGCGTTGTTTCTCCCAACAGGCCCAAGGCCCGTAAGTTTGCAGTTGCGGGGGCAAATACTCTGATTCTTCCTATCTTAAGCAAAGTATTAAGTACTAATAAAAAAATTGTTTTGTGGCTGGGGGGGGGGGCGCGGCCCCCCTGACGGCTACATTACACCGCCATTGGTCTTTACACCGTGTCCATCTTCTTTTTGGCTAAGTTTATCTTTAGAGCAACAAAACCAGATGTTGGATTTAAAAACCTACACCCCAACAAAGCGAGCTAGGATCACACGTACTACCCACAAGCCACCGACATCTCTAGATCAAGGATTGAGAATGGAAAACGAACCACAAGATTGCAATATAAAACCGACAATTGCAAAACCCGTGAGAATTGTTTAATACCTGTCTGGATCAGGATTTTTTTCTATCATACTATCGAATGAGTATAAAAACATTTAGTGTTGATGTTAAAATAAATTGATGCGTAGGAATCTTAATCCACATAAAATTTAAGAGGCGTCATTCGTTTGATCTAATGGTATGTTTGGTTCAAAACAATGACATGATCTTTCGAGGATTATGTTCTTTTAGAAGTTTTTCCTATGAGGCTTGTTTGGTCTGTAGGATTTCTTCTTAAGCTTCACTTTGCATACAATTGTAGAAAAAAAATCTCGAGTCCAACCTCATGGGAAAATTTCTATATTTCGTGACAATTATGCCATACACCTTATCCTTCAGCAAAATTCCTGCGCTTTTCATACGATGCACCCTAAAATCTTGTACAACATAATCCTACGCACACATACAATTACTCTGGGATTCAACATGGCATGGCATTTTTTTTGAAAACTACACGACTTTATTGATAAGCATTAAGAACATTTACAAGCATCAGTCTAAGTGGTAAAACACTTGAGACGTGATGACAGAACACACAGGGCAGTGGCCCGATCCTGATGTCAACATTTGATACTAGAAGTAGAGGTTCGAAGGGCTAGCTTAGAATAATGATGAGCCTTCATGTTATGTGCCCTGGGAACAAAGAAAAATCTGCTTGGATGAAAACTAAGGAGGCTCGAACTTGGGAAATTGTGGCTCTAATTTGCCAAGGTCCTTCATAAGCATTTCGATCAGACCTAGTAGCCAAAACAAGGACTTGCGAATCTGTGAGGAAGTAAGCATCGCTGAGTTGAAGGGCTTCAGCAACCTTCACCGCCAACAGCAGAGCATGAGCTTCAGCCTGCAGAGGAGAGCTAACTGGAGGGGACAATGCTGCAACATAGATACATTCAGCATGGTGTTGATGAAGACGGATGTGGATGCCCAATCCTGCTTGCTGAGGTTGACCATCAGGCAATGGAGTCCAGGCTGCATCTGAATATACCTGTATGGCTGTACCTGCAAAAGGAATAGAGTGTTGTAGCATATGATGTTGTTGTTGCCGCAACTGATGATCATTAGTTAGTTCATGTCCCTGCAGGCGTGTGTCCAAAATCTGAAAGTCCTGCAATAAAGCTGAGAAGACAACAAACACTTTCTTTGGATAAGTTTTAGCACGGTTAAAAAGAGAATCATTTCTTGCTTTCCAAATACACCACAACATAGTGTAAAGATTTTTAACTGATATGGAGGGATGATTAGAGTTTAACAGGAAATTAAGGATGTTAGGGATGGAGTGGAGTTGCCGTTGCAAAGCTTCAGTGTTGATAAACCAAGGCTGCAAGAACCAAACAGCTTTTGCAAAATGACATCCAAAAAACAGATGCATCTCATCTTCCAGATTACATCTTGAACAAATAACTGAAATATGTTTGGAAAAACGACCAGCTCTTTTACCTGTGGCAAGGGCTCTTCTCAGAAGTCTCCAAGCAAAGATTTGTACCCTAGGGATCATGTCTCTTCTCAGAAGTCTCCAAGCAAAGATTTGTACCCTAGGGATCATGTTCTTCTCAGCCCAAACCTGATTTAGCAATTACTAACCTGCCGAAGCACTTCCTTTGGCGTCTGATTCCGTGGCAACTGCAAATTTTTGAAACAATGCCTATATGCACTTTTGTAGAAAACTTCCCAGCAGGAGTCAGCTTCCAAACAAGCATATCTTGACCAACATCCTGAATGATTGGGTATTTAAAATAGTTGTGGCGGCATGAGGAGCAAAAAGAGAATTAATTAGATCATGGTTCCAGGCCTTTAGATTTGGCAGCCACAAGTTTTTAACAATAGCAGGGTAATTAAAAGGTGGCTACTGAATGACAAGATTTTCATAGATGTTTTGCCAATGATTAAACCAAGGTGTTGTCCAAATAGAAGAGGAACCGTCTACAATTTGGGTGAAAACAGGCAGATTCTAAAAGAGGTTTTACTTTTAAAATGGCAGCCCAAAAATCAGATTTGGACAACTAGAATTAGCTCTCCAAAAGAAGTAGCAGCATGGTATTTTGACTTCAAAATAAGAGCTAGATTGCTATTTGGGTTCTGAACAATTCTCCAAGCTGCAGAGAGGATCAAACTCTGATTCAGGGCCTGCAAATTCCTAATACCCAGCCCGCCACTTTTCTTGTCCGTGCAAATATCTGCCTGGTGGCTCTAAGTTGACGAGGGAATATCTCCCCGGCAATAGTGCCAGAAACAATGCTTGTACGTCACACGTCAGTTGGGAACCCCAAGAGGAAGGTATGATGAGTGCAGCAGTAAGTTTTCCCTCAGTATGAAACCAAGGTTTAATCGACCAGTAGGAAAACGAGGTTTGCTTCGAAGGTGTTGGTGAAGGAGTGTAGTGCGGCGCAACACCAGGGATTCCGGTGCCAACGTGGAACCTGCACAACACAATCAAATTACTTTGCCCCAACTTAACAGTGAGGTTGTCAATCTCACCGGCTTGCTGAAAACAAAGGGTTAAACGTATCGAATGGAAAATGATGTTTGTTTGCATAAAACAGTAGAGAACAATGATTGCAGTAGATTGTATTTCAGATGTAAAAGAATGGACCGGGGTCCACAGTTCACTAGTGGTGTCTCTCCAATAAGATAACTAACATGCTGGGTAAACAAATTACAGCTGGGCAATTGACAATTGATAAGTGCATATAACATGCATGTGTGAGCTGTGGTGTCTACTATGAGATTCATTTGGGCATTACGACAAAGTACATAGACCGCTATCCAGCATGCATCTATGCCTAAATAGTCCACTTTCCGGTTAACATCCGTACCCCTTCCAGTATTAAGTTGCAAGCAACAGACAATTGCATTAAGTAATGTGCGTAATGTAAACAATACATTCATCCTTGAATAAAGCATTGCTGTTTTACCCCTAGTGGCAACAACACATCTACAACCTTAGAACTTGCTGTCACTATCCCAGGTTAAATAGAGGTTGAACCCAACTATCATGCATAAATACCCCCTCTTGGAGTTACAAGTATTCACGTGGCCAAGGCTTCAACAAGTAACGGAGAGCATGCAAGATCACAAATGACATAGACATGATAATATAATATTCAGCTCCACATAGGTATCAATATAAGTCAGATCCCAGCAAACACAACATGTAGCATTACAATAAGATGATCTTGATCATGATAGGCAGCTCACAAGATCTAAACATGATGGCACAAGTGGAGAAGACAACCATCTAGCTACTGCTATGGACCCATAGTCCAAGGATGAACTACTCACGCATCACTCCGGAGGCGGGCATGGCGATGTAGAGCCCTCCGGTGATGATTCCCCTCTCCGGCAGGGTGCCGGGAAGAGCTTCAGAACCCCCCGAGTTAGGGTTGACGACGGCGGCGGCAGCGAATATGTTCTGGATGAAAGGCTCGGTGTTTTAGGGTTTTCGTCTCGGGGAATAAATAGGCGAAGGGGCGATGTCGGCGGACCCCCGAGGGGCCCAAACCACAGGCAGGCGCGGCTGGGCCCACTGCCGCGCCCTGGTGGTTTGGCCACCTCGTGGCTCTCTTCGTCTCTCCTTCGGACTCCGTGTACGTGCTGGAAAAATAGGGACTGGCCTTTTGTTTCGTGCAATTCCGAGAATATTTCCAGAAGTAACTTTCTGAAACCAAAAACAGCAGAAAACAGGGAACTGGCACTGTGGCATCTTGTTAATAGGTTAGTCCCAGAAAATGCATAAAAGTGATATGAAGTGTATATAAAACATGTAGCAAATGGTATAATATAAGCATGGAACAGCAGAAATTATGGATACGTTGGAGACGTATCAAGCATCCCCAAGCTTAGTTCTACTCGTCCTCGAGTAGGTAAAACGATAACAACAAATAATTTCTGAGGAGACATGCTTTCACACAATCTTGATCAATATATTGCAAGGCTCATGTCATGAATGAAGTGACTCAAAGCAATGATCTATAGTTTGCTAACAAATAGATAAAGAGTAAACAATGAATCATATAAGCAAAAACTTTTCATGAATAGTACTTTCAAGACAAGCATCAAAAAGTTTTGCATAAGAGGTAACTCATAAAGCAATAGATTCAAAGTAAAAGGCATTGAAGCAACACAAAGGATGATTAAGTTTCAGCATTTGCTTTCAACTTGTAACATGTATATCTCATGGATAGTTGTCAACATAAAGCAATATAACAAGTGCAATAAGTAAATATGTAAGAATCAATGCACACAAAGTTGACACAAGTGTTTGCTTCTAAGATAGAAAGGAGTAGGTAAACTGACTCAACATAAAGTAAAAGATAGGCCCTTCGCAGAGGGAAGCAGGGATTAAATCATGTGCTAGAGCTTTTTAAGTTTTCGAAAGCATATAGAGAGCACAAAATAAGTATTTGAGAGGTGTTTGTTGTTGTCAACGAATGGTAGTGGGCACTCTAACCCCCTTGTCAACCAGACTTTCAAGAGCGGCTCCCATGAAGGACGTTATCTCTACCAGCAAGGTAGATCATCCCTCTTCTCTTTTGTTTACACATGTATTTTAGTTTCTTTATAGATGACACTCCTCCCAACCTTTTGCTTACACAAGCCATGGCTAACCGAATCCTCGGGTGCCTTCCAACATTCACATACCATGGAGGAGTGTCTATTGCAAAATTAAGTTGCTTACTGATAAATCAGGGCAAAACATGTGAAGAGAATTATTAATGAAAGTTGTAATTAATTGGGGCTGGGCACCCCGTTGCCAGCTCTTTTTGCAAATTATTGGATAAGCGGATGTATATGCCACTAGTCCAGGTGAAAGTCTGTCAGAAGTAAATGACAAGATTGAAAGATAAAACACCACATACTTCCTCATGAGCTATAAAACATTGACACAAATAAGGAGTAATAAAGTTTTGAATAGTTTAAAGGTAGCACATGAAATATTTACTTGGAATGGCAGGAAATACCACATAGTAGGTAGGTATGGTGGACACAAATGGCATGGGTTTTGGCTCAAGTTTTGGATGCACGAGAAGCATTCCCTCTCAGTACAGAGTTTAGGCTAGCAAGGTTGTTTGAAGCAAACACAAGTATAAACCGGTACAGCAAGAATCACATAAAAACATATTGCAAGTATTATAAGACTCTACACTGTCTTCCTTGTTGCTCAAACATTTTACCAGAAAATATCTAGACCTTAGAGAGAACAAATATGCATCCCAAGTCTCAACAAGCTCTACGGTAGTTCTCCACTACTAGGCTTTAACTACATGATGCAAGAGCTTAAACATGATCTACTTGAGAGCTCAAAACAATTGCAAAGCATCAAATCGAAACAAGACAATGATCTACAAGAATGCATATGTCTTTTCCAATACCAACTACTACATGTAGCATTTTCTTTCTTCCAAACAAACACCAATCAATTTATTTAAACATAAACTCTCCAAATGATAATATAATGCAGCAAGAGAGTATTTATAAACAAGTGCTAACAGCTCGAAGAGATGCATGAAAAACAGGAGCTAAAAGCACTGCAGTAGCTAGTTAAGAATACTCAACAAATATAAGTGAAGAACATGAGTATTCACATGAAAAAGCGGAGCGTGTCTCTCCCACACAAGGATTGCTAGGATCCGAATTTATTCAAACAAAAACAAAAATAAAAACACACAGACGCTCCAAGTAAAGCGCATAAGATGTGAAAGAATTAAAATATAGTTTCACTAGAGATGACCTGATAAGTTTGTTGATGAAGAAGGGGATGCCTTGGGCATCCCCAAGCTTAGACGCTTGAGTCTCTCTGAATATGGTTGGGATGAACCACGGGGGCATCCCCAAGCTTAGGCTTTTCACTCTTCTTGATCACATAATATCACCCTTCTCGCTTGATCCTTGAAAACTTCCTTCACACCAAACTCAAGACAGTTCTCATTAGAGGGTTAGTGCATAATCAAAAATTCTCATATTCTGTAATGATACAATCAATCCCAAAGCTTCTGGACATTAGCTACAGCCACCAATGCTTTGTGGAGCAAAGAAATCCACACAAACACAGTAAAAGAGCGAATGCAAAACAAAAGGCAGAATCTGTCAAAAACAGAACAGTCTGGAATGACGAATTTTTTCGAGGCACTTAAGTTGCTCAGATGGATCTGGCCTAAAATAATGAAAGTTGCGTACATATCTCAGGAATATGCGTGATTTTTCTCAGAATTTTTTGAATTTTCTACAGGGAGATAAGCTCAAATCCGTGACAGCTAAAAATCTGTCACTGCGCAGAAATCCAAATCTTGCATCAACTTTCAATATAGAACTTTACTTGGCACAACATTGCGATAAAATAAAGATACAAAGGAGTTGCTACAGAAGTAACAAAACTCCTTGACTCAAAGAAAACAAAAATAACAGCAAATAAAAACGATGGGTTGTCTCCCATAAGCGCTTTTCTTTAACGCCTTTCAGCTAGGCGCAGAAAGTGAAAATCAAGTGTCAAGTGGAGGAGCATTGACATCAATACCAAGGGCCATGCGCCTACCTCTCTTACCCTTAGACTTACTCTTTGGTTTGGGGAATACATGGCCGCACCTTGGTGTGGAGGTAAGATTCAGAGTGCCTTTTCCCACATCTATGGTTGCTCCCATTAATTTGAGCAGAGATCTTCCAAGTGTAATTTGTCCTGTCCCTGCACATTCAATAACAAGATAATCAGTGGACACCGTTCTCCCAAGAAAGGTTGTAAACACACCCTCAGCTATCCCCTCGGGAAATATAACAGAGTTATCAGTAAGAGTTATTCCTTCTCCTCCTTCAGCAAGTCCCCAAAGATTCAAAGTTTCATAAATGCTTTTAGGCATAAGGCAAAACTCAGACATAATATCACAACGAGCATAAAAGGTTTCACCACAAATAGCAACCTTTACCGTAGGGACCCACATCGAAGGTTCAAAATTTGTTGGAACATAGTCAAAATATTCCCGAATTTGATTATAGCCGTCCTTTAAACAAGATATATGTGTCTCAAGAGTGTTTAATCTAGCATGGATGCTAACAAGGGCCGAATCAAATTTATTAGTTGAGCTAGAAGTTGCAATCAACTTTTTTATGGCATTAAAAGCTTGGTCCCCATCACAGTGAAGGAAATCTCCTCCCACAATAGCATCTAAAGCATATCTATAACAAAGGGCTAGACCAAAGTAGAAGCTAGTGAGAAGCAAACTTAAAGTCATTTTAGGATCAGTTTTACCAAAGGAATCATTAATTCTAGACCAAGCTTCTTTAAAATTCTCCTCACTCCCTTGTTTAAAAGTGAAGATCAATTCCTCAGGTGACATAGCAACAGGCATGGAACAAGACATGATGGTGACAAGAACAAAACAAAACCGAAATAAACAAGTAACTAATTTTTTTGTGTTTTTGATAAAGAGAGCAAACAAGACTAAATAAAAATAAACTAAGCAAGACAAATAACAAAGTAAAGAGATTGGGTGTGAGAGACTCCCCTTGCAGAAGCAATTCGGTTTTCCCCGGCAACGGCGCCAGAAAACGTGTTGGTGGCTCTAAGTTGACGAGGGAATATCTCCCCGGCAATAGTGCCAGAAACAATGCTTGTACGTCACACGTCAGTTGGGAACCCCAAGAGGAAGGTATGATGAGTGCAGCAGTAAGTTTTCCCTCAGTATGAAACCAAGGTTTAATCGAACCAGTAGGAAAACGAGGTTTGCTTCGAAGGTGTTGGTGAAGGAGTGTAGTGCGGCGCAACACCAGGGATTCCGGTGCCAACGTGGAACCTGCACAACACAATCAAATTACTTTGCCCCAACTTAACAGTGAGGTTGTCAATCTCACCGGCTTGCTGAAAACAAAGGGTTAAACGTATCGAATGGAAAATGATGTTTGTTTGCATAAAACAGTAGAGAACAATGATTGCAGTAGATTGTATTTCAGATGTAAAAGAATGGACCGGGGTCCACAGTTCACTAGTGGTGTCTCTCCAATAAGATAACTAACATGCTGGGTAAACAAATTACAGCTGGGCAATTGACAATTGATAAGTGCATATAACATGCATGTGTGAGCTGTGGTGTCTACTATGAGATTCATTTGGGCATTACGACAAAGTACATAGACCGCTATCCAGCATGCATCTATGCCTAAATAGTCCACTTTCCGGTTAACATCCGTACCCCTTCCAGTATTAAGTTGCAAGCAACAGACAATTGCATTAAGTAATGTGCGTAATGTAAACAATACATTCATCCTTGAATAAAGCATTGCTGTTTTACCCCTAGTGGCAACAACACATCTACAACCTTAGAACTTGCTGTCACTATCCCAGGTTAAATAGAGGTTGAACCCAACTATCATGCATAAATACCCCCTCTTGGAGTCACAAGTATTCACGTGGCCAAGGCTTCAACAAGTAACGGAGAGCATGCAAGATCACAAATGACATAGACATGATAATATAATATTCAGCTCCACATAGGTATCAATATAAGTCAGATCCCAGCAAACACAACATGTAGCATTACAATAAGATGATCTTGATCATGATAGGCAGCTCACAAGATCTAAACATGATGGCACAAGTGGAGAAGACAACCATCTAGCTACTGCTATGGACCCATAGTCCAAGGATGAACTACTCACGCATCACTCCGGAGGCGGGCATGGCGATGTAGAGCCCTCCGGTGATGATTCCCCTCTCCGGCAGGGTGCCGGGAAGAGCTTCAGAACCCCCCGAGTTAGGGTTGACGACGGCGGCGGCAGCGAATATGTTCTGGATGAAAGGCTCGGTGTTTTAGGGTTTTCACGTCTCGGGGAATAAATAGGCGAAGGGGCGATGTCGGCGGACCCCCGAGGGGCCCAAACCACAGGCAGGCGCGGCTGGGCCCACTGCCGCGCCACCTGGTGGTTTGGCCACCTCGTGGCTCTCTTCGTCTCTCCTTCGGACTCCGTGTACGTGCTGGAAAAATAGGGACCTGGCCTTTTGTTTCGTGCAATTCCGAGAATATTTCCAGAAGTAACTTTCTGCAATACTTATTAACAAGATGCCACAGTGCCAGTTCCCTGTTTTCTGCTGTTTTTGGTTTCAGAAAGTTACTTCTGGAAATATTCTCGGAATTGCACGAAACAAAAGGCCAAGTCCCTATTTTTCCAACACGTACACGGAGTCCGAAGGAGAGACGAAGACTCGCCACGAGGTGGCCAAACCATAGGCCGGCGCGGCAGGGGGCCCACCGCGCCGCCTGGTGGTTTGGGCCCCTCGGGGGTCCGCCGACATCGCCCCTTCGCCTATTTATTCCCCGAGACGTGAAAACCCTAAAACACCGAGCCTTTCATCCAGAACATATTCGCTGCCGCCGCCGTCGTCAACCCTAACTCGGGGGGTTCTGAAGCTCTTCCCGGCACCCTGCCGGAGAGGGGAATCATCACCGGAGGGCTCTACATCGCCATGCCCGCCTCCGGAGTGATGCGTGAGTAGTTCATCCTTGGACTATGGGTCCATAGCAGTAGCTAGATGGTTGTCTTCTCCACTTGTGCCATCATGTTTAGATCTTGTGAGCTGCCTATCATGATCAAGATCATCTTATTGTAATGCTACATGTTGTGTTTGCTGGGATCTGACTTATATTGATACCTATGTGGAGCTGAATATTATATTATCATGTCTATGTCATTTGTGATCTTGCATGCTCTCCGTTACTTGTTGAAGCCTTGGCCAAGTGAATACTTGTGACTCCAAGAGGGGGTATTTATGCATGATAGTTGGGTTCAACCTCTATTTAACCTGGGATAGTGACAGCAAGTTCTAAGGTTGTAGATGTGTTGTTGCCACTAGGGGTAAAACAGCAATGCTTTATTCAAGGATGAATGTATTGTTTACATTACGCACATTACTTAATGCAATTGTCTGTTGCTTGCAACTTAATACTGGAAGGGGTACGGATGTTAACCGGAAAGTGGACTATTTAGGCATAGATGCATGCTGGATAGCGGTCTATGTACTTTGTCGTAATGCCCAAATGAATCTCATAGTAGACACCACAGCTCACACATGCATGTTATATGCACTTATCAATTGTCAATTGCCCAGCTGTAATTTGTTTACCCAGCATGTTAGTTATCTTATTGGAGAGACACCACTAGTGAACTGTGGACCCCGGTCCATTCTTTTACATCTGAAATACAATCTACTGCAATCATTGTTCTCTACTGTTTTATGCAAACAAACATCATCTTCCATTCGATACGTTTAACCCTTTGTTTTCAGCAAGCCGGTGAGATTGACAACCTCACTGTTAAGTTGGGGCAAAGTAATTTGATTGTGTTGTGCAGGTTCCACGTTGGCACCGGAATCCCTGGTGTTGCGCCGCACTACACTCCTTCACCAACACCTTCGAAGCAACCTCGTTTTCCTACTGGTTCGATTAAACCTTGGTTTCATACTGAGGGAAAACTTGCTGCTGCACTCATCATACCTTCCTCTTGGGGTTCCCAACTGACGTGTGACGTACAAGCATTGTTTCTGGCTGTTGCGGGGAGATATTCCCTCGTCAACTTAGCGCTAGCAACACGTTTTCTGGCGCCGTTGCCGGGGAAAACCGAATTGCTTCTGCAAGGGGAGTCTCTCACACCCAATCTCTTTACTTTGTTATTTGTCTTGCTTAGTTTATTTTTATTTAGTCTTGTTTGCTCTCTTTATCAAAAACACAAAAAAATTAGTTACTTGTTTAATTCGTTTGATTTTGTTTTTCAAAATGAGTACTCCTGAGAACACTAAGTTGTGTGACTTCACTAGCACAAACAACAATGATTTCATATGCACTCCTATTGCTCCACCTGCTTCTAAAGCAGAATTTTATGAAATTAAACCTGCTCTATTAAATCTTGTTATGAAAGAGCAATTTTCTGGTGTTAGTACTGATGATGCTGCTGCCCATCTTAATAACTTTGTTGAACTTTGTGAAATGCAAAAGTATAAGGATATGGATGGGGATATTATAAAACTGAAACTTTTTCCTTTCTCCTTGAGAGGAAGAGCTAAAGAATGGTTGCTTTCTTTGCCTAGAAATAGTATTGATTCTTGGACAAAATGCAAAGATGCTTTCATAGGGAAATATTATCCTCCTGCTAAGATTATATCCTTGAGAAGTAGCATTATGAATTTTAAACAACTTGATAATGAACATGTTGCTCAAGCTTGGGAAAGAATGAAATCTTTGGTGAAGAATTGTCCCACTCATGGACTGACTACTTGGATGATCATCCAAACCTTTTATGCAGGATTAAATTTTTCCTCAAGGAACTTATTGGATTCAGCCTCTGGAGGAACCTTTATGTCCATCACTTTAGGTGCAGCAACAAAGCTACTTGATGATATGATGATCAACTATTCCGAATGGCACACCGAAAGAGCTCCTCAAGGTAAGAAGGTAAATTCTGTTGAAGAAACCTCCTCTTTGAGTGATAAGATTGATGCTATTATGTCTATGCTTGTGAATGGTAGATCTCATGTTGATCCTAATAATGTTCCTTTAGCTTCATTGGTTGCTCAAGAAGAGCATGTTGATGTAAACTTCATTAAAAACAACAACTTCAACAACAATGCTTATAGGAATA
This sequence comes from Poa pratensis, assembly GCA_947311845.1. Taxonomy (NCBI): domain Eukaryota; kingdom Viridiplantae; phylum Streptophyta; class Magnoliopsida; order Poales; family Poaceae; genus Poa; species Poa pratensis. Next base: position 35,125,564 of record CAMZMU010000040.1, read on the forward strand.
ATTTTGGTAGCAACAACTATAAGCCTTATCCTTCAAATGGTTATGGCAATTCTTATGGTAATTCCTACAGCAACAATAGAAGTGTGTCCTCTGATCTTGAAGCTATGCTTAAAGAATTTATTAGCACACAAAAAGCTTTCAATAAAACTGTTGAGGAAAAGTTTGAAAAAATTGATGTTCTTGCTTCTAAAGTTGATAGTCTTGCTCATGATGTTGAAATTCTAAAACTGAAAGTTATGCCTAATGAAGTTAAAGATACTAAGTCATTTGCTACAGCAAATGCCATCCAAGTTCGAATTGATAATAATATTAGGATGTTGGCTGAATTGCATGCTAGGTGGGAAAAAGAGGAAGACTTGAAAAAGAGAATAGTATAGTTAGAGTTTGTACTATCACCACCACTAGTAATGCTAATGTTTTACATGCTAGTAAACCTCCTACTATTGATGGTAATGTTATTGGTGTTGGTAATGTCTCTACTACTTCTGCAAAGCGTTTGAAATTGCCTAAAACTGCTGAAACTTTTTCTGATAAAAGTGCTGAAATTTTTCAAACTATTGGAGACAATGGTTCCACCACCATTGACAATAATGATTTTGATTTTGATGATTGTAACATCTCTGAAGTTATTATGTTCTTGCAAAAATTAGCTAGAAGTCCCAATGCTAGCACTATTAATTTGGCTTTTACAAAGCATATTACAAATGCTCTTTTGCAAGCTAGGGAGGAGAAGTTGAAACTTAAAGCTTCTATTCCTAGGAAATTAGAAGATGGTTGGGAACCCATCATTAAGGTAAAGGTGAATGATTTTGATTGCAATGCCTTGTGTGATCTTGGTGCAAGTATTTCGTTTTGCCCAAGAAGCTTTATGATATTCTTGATTTGCCACCTTTGGAACATTGTTATTTGGATGTTTTTCTCGCTGATAATGCTATGAAGAAACCTTTGGGGCGAGTTAATGATGTTTTTATTACAGTAAACAATAACCTTGTCCCCGTTGATTTTATTGTTATGGATATTGAATGCAATGCATCTTGTCCTATTGTTTTGGGAAGACCTTTTCTTCGAACTGTTGGTGCCATCATTGATATGAAAGAAGGTAATATAAGGTACCAATTTCCTCTCAAGAAAGGTATGGAACACTTCCCTAGGAAGAGAATGAAGTTACCTTTTGACTCTATTGTTAGAGCAAGTTATGATGTTGATGCTTCTTCTCTTGACAACACTTGATTTTCACTTTCTGCGCCTAGCTGAAAGGCGTTAAAGAAAAGCGCTTATGGGAGACAACCCATCGTTTTTATTTGCTGTTATTTTTGTTTTCTTTGAGTCAAGGAGTTTTTTACTTCTGTAGCAACTCCTTTGTATCTTTATTTTATCGCAATGTTGTGCCAAGTAAAGTTCTATATTGAAAGTTGATGCAAGATTTGGATTTCTGCGCAGTGACAGATTTTTAGCTGTCACGGATTTGAGCTTATCTCCCTGTAGAAAATTCAAAAAATTCTGAAAAAATCACGCATATTCCTGAGATATGTACGCAACTTTCATTATTTTAGGCCAGATCCATCTGAGCAACTTAAGTGCCTCGAAAAAATTCGTCATTCCAGACTGTTCTGTTTTTGACAGATTCTGCCTTTTGTTTTGCATTCGCTCTTTTACTGTGTTTGTGTGGATTTCTTTGCTCCACAAAGCATTGGTGGCTGTAGCTAATGTCCAGAAGCTTTGGGATTGATTGTATCATTACAGAATATGAGAATTTTTGATTATGCACTAACCCTCTAATGAGAACTGTCTTGAGTTTGGTGTGAAGGAAGTTTTCAAGGATCAAGCGAGAAGGGTGATATTATGTGATCAAGAAGAGTGAAAAGCCTAAGCTTGGGGATGCCCCCGTGGTTCATCCCAACCATATTCTTCATCAACAAACTTATCAAGTCATCTCTAGTGAAACTATATTTTAATTCTTTCACATCTTATGCGCTTTACTTGGAGCGTCTGTGTGCTTTTATTTTTTTTTGTTTGAATAAATTCGGATCCTAGCAATCCTTGTGTGGGAGAGAGACACGCTCCGCTTTTTCATGTGAATACTCATGTTCTTCACTTATATTTGTTGAGTATTCTTAACTAGCTACTGCAGTGCTTTTAGCTCCTGTTTTTCATGCATCTCTTCGAGCTGTTAGCACTTGTTTATAAATACTCTCTTGCTGCATTATATTATCATTTGGAGAGTTTATGTTTAAATAAATTGATTGGTGTTTGTTTGGAAGAAAGAAAATGCTACATGTAGTAGTTGGTATTGGAAAAGACATATGCATTCTTGTAGATCATTGTCTTGTTTCGATTTGATACTTTGCAATTGTTTTGAGCTCTCAAGTAGATCATGTTTAAGCTCTTGCATCATGTAGTTAAAGCCTAGTAGTGGAGAACTACCGTAGAGCTTGTTGAGACTTGGGATGCATATTTGTTCTCTCTAAGGTCTAGATATTTTCTGGTAAAATGTTTGAGCAACAAGGAAGACAGTGTAGAGTCTTATAATACTTGCAATATGTTTTTATGTGATTCTTGCTGTACCGGTTTATACTTGTGTTTGCTTCAAACAACCTTGCTAGCCTAAACTCTGTACTGAGAGGGAATGCTTCTCGTGCATCCAAACCTTGAGCCAAAACCCATGCCATTTGTGTCCACCATACCTACCTACTATGTGGTATTTCCTGCCATTCCAAGTAAATATTTCATGTGCTACCTTTAAACTATTCAAAACTTTATTACTCCTTATTTGTGTCAATGTTTTATAGCTCACGAGGAAGTATGTGGTGTTTTATCTTTCAATCTTGTCATTTACTTCTGACAGACTTTCAACCAATGGACTAGTGGCAACGGGGTGCCCAGCCCCAATTAATTACAACTTTCATTAATAATTCTCTTCACATGTTTTGCCCTGATTTATCAGTAAGCAACTTAATTTGCAAATAGACACTCCTCCATGGTATGTGAATGTTGGAAGGCACCCGAGGATTCGGTTAGCCATGGCTTGTGTAAGCAAAAGGTTGGGAGGAGTGTCATCTATAAAGAAACTAAAATACATGTGTAAACAAAAGAGAAGAGGGATGATCTAGCTTGCTGGTAGAGATAACGTCCTTCATGGGAGCCGCTCTTGAAAGTATGGTTGACAAGGGGGTTAGAGTGCCCACTACCATTCGTTGGCAGCAACAAACACCTCTCAAATACTTATTTTGTGCTCTCTATATGCTTTCGAAAACTTAAAAAGCTCTAGCACATGATTTAATCCCTGCTTCCCTCTGCGAAGGGCCTATCTTTTACTTTATGTTGAGTCAGTTTACCTACTCCTTTCTATCTTAGAAGCAAACACTTGTGTCAACTTTGTGTGCATTGATTCTTACATGTTTACTTATTGCACTTGTTATATTGCTCTATGTTGACAACTATACATGAGATATACATGTTACAAGTTGAAAGCAATTGTTGAAACTTTATCATCCTTTGTGTTGCTTCAATGCCTTTTACTTTGAATCTATTGCTTTATGAGTTACCTCTTATGCAAAACTTTTTGATGCTTGTCTTGAAAGTACTATTCATGAAAAGTTTTTGCTTATATGATTCATTGTTTACTCTTTATCTATTTGTTAGCAAACTATAGACCATTGCTTTGAGTCACTTCATTCATGATATGAGCCTTGCAATATATTGATCAAGATTGTGTGAAAGCATGTCTCCTCAGAAATTATTTGTTGTTATCGTTTTACCTACTCGAGGACGAGTAGAACTAAGCTTGGGGATGCTTGATACGTCTCCAACGTATCCATAATTTCTGCTGTTCCATGCTTATATTATACCATTTGCTACATGTTTTATATACACCTCATATCACTTTTATGCATTTTCTGGGACTAACCTATTAACAAGATGCCACAGTGCCAGTTCCCTGTTTTCTGCTGTTTTTGGTTTCAGAAAGTTACTTCTGGAAATATTCTCGGAATTGCACGAAACAAAAGGCCAAGTCCCTATTTTTCCAACACGTACACGGAGTCCGAAGGAGAGACGAAGACTCGCCACGAGGTGGCCAAACCATAGGCCGGCGCGGCAGGGGGACCCACCGCGCCGCCTGGTGGTTTGGGCCCCTCGGGAGTCCGCCGACATCGCCCCTTCGCCTATTTATTCCCCGAGACGTGAAAACCCTAAAACACCGAGCCTTTCATCCAGAACATATTCGCTGCCGCCGCCGTCGTCAACCCTAACTCGGGGGGTTCTGAAGCTCTTCCCGGCACCCTGCCGGAGAGGGGAATCATCACCGGAGGGCTCTACATCGCCATGCCCGCCTCCGGAGTGATGCGTGAGTAGTTCATCCTTGGACTATGGGTCCATAGCAGTAGCTAGATGGTTGTCTTCTCCACTTGTGCCATCATGTTTAGATCTTGTGAGCTGCCTATCATGATCAAGATCATCTTATTGTAATGCTACATGTTGTGTTTGCTGGGATCTGACTTATATTGATACCTATGTGGAGCTGAATATTATATTATCATGTCTATGTCATTTGTGATCTTGCATGCTCTCCGTTACTTGTTGAAGCCTTGGCCACGTGAATACTTGTGACTCCAAGAGGGGGTATTTATGCATGATAGTTGGGTTCAACCTCTATTTAACCTGGGATAGTGACAGCAAGTTCTAAGGTTGTAGATGTGTTGTTGCCACTAGGGGTAAAACAACAATGCTTTATTCAAGGATGAATGTATTGTTTACATTACGCACATTACTTAATGCAATTGTCTGTTGCTTGCAACTTAATACTGGAAGGGGTACGGATGTTAACCGGAAAGTGGACTATTTAGGCATAGATGCATGCTGGATAGCGGTCTATGTACTTTGTCGTAATGCCCAAATGAATCTCATAGTAGACACCACAACTCACACATGCATGTTATATGCACTTATCAATTGTCAATTGCCCAGCTGTAATTTGTTTACCCAGCATGTTAGTTATCTTATTGGAGAGACACCAATAGTGAACTGTGGACCCCGGTCCATTCTTTTACATCTGAAATACAATCTACTGCAATCATTGTTCTCTACTGTTTTATGCAAACAAACATCATCTTCCATACGATACGTTTAACCCTTTGTTTTCAGCAAGCCGGTGAGATTGACAACCTCACTGTTAAGTTGGGGCAAAGTAATTTGATTGTGTTGTGCAGGTTCCACGTTGGCACCGGAATCCCTGGTGTTGCGCCGCACTACACTCCTTCACCAACACCTTCGAAGCAACCTCGTTTTCCTACTGGTTCGATAAACCTTGGTTTCATACTGAGGGAAAACTTGCTGCTGCACTCATCATACCTTCCTCTTGGGGTTCCCAACTGACGTGTGACGTTACAAGCATTGTTTCTGGTGCTGTTGCCGGGGAGATATTCCCTCGTCAACTTAGCGCTAGCAGTGATCCAATGTTTTTTGGCCCTTTGCTTATAGAACTCATTTAACTTTGTCATGCTTCCTTCAGATTGAGCTACTAGATTCGCTTCAAGGGCATGGTCCTGCTGATTTAGAGGCCGCATCTGAATATCCGTGATTTGGTTCTGGAGCTGATCAAGTTGCTGCTGAAGTGGCCTTTTCTTTTTGCACCAGACTTTGAGGGTACCTGCAAGCTGATTCGTACGCTCATGGAACGGTTTTGTAGCTGTAGAAGCCCAATTATTTTTTGCAACAGACTGATAATCTTCTTCTAGAGGCCACCAAATTTCAAATTTAAAAGTGAGTTTGGGCCTTTTAAATTTAGAATCAGTTGAGAGTAAGATAGGAGCATGATCACTAAAAGTATGAATAATGGGCATGTTAAAAACATTTGTCCTAGGGAACAAGGCACACCATTCAGCATTTGCTAGATAACGATCAAGACGTTCAAAAATAGTAGTTGAAGAGAATCTCATGTTCGTCCAAGTGTAGGTAGGACCTGAAAAGCCAAGATCGAACAAACCACATTGCTTCACATAATTATTAAAAGCTCTCATACGATTGCAATTTACATTAGCTCCATAAGACTCTTTCTGATGCATAATATTATTCAGGTCACCCAAACAAACCATAGGCTTTCCCAAGTTGTCAGCCACAAAATCCGAGATGTGGTTCCATATCATTTCAGTATTATTATGATGGGGATCGCCATAAACACAAGCAAGAAGAAACTCTATTTTACTAGAATATGCATAGCTAGAGCGAGAATAAAATATCTAGAAGAAAGCTTGATGTCTAGACAAATTCGTCGGACCACATCAGCCAAAGCCCCCTGAGAGGCCAACCGAAGGCACTACAAAGCTGGCGTAAGTATTGAAACGATTATTTAGATCAGCCTCTGTACACTTAGAAGACCGAGTTTCAGAAACAAAAGTTACTTGCGCAGCTGTTGACTTCATCATTTTTGCAAGGTATTCCATCTTGTTTGAGTTGAAAAGGCTCAAATGCGAAAACAAATAAAAATGAAAACACCTGGTTCCTTGATGTTCTTACAATTGATAAATTATATAGCGTATATGTATATTATTGTGTGGATGTTCTTCTCTATTTTTAGTATTATGAAATATTTTGGTAGATATTTCAATGCATACAACGTACAAATATCTACAGAGTAACAAAGGTGTGTGGTGTATGGTTATGTAAGAAAATTTATAGAAACTTATGTAATATAAATTAAACAGTTGACATGATCTTTTTTTACTTGGTCAAATATGTCTTACAGCTTACCTCAGAATTAGTTACAGTTCATGATGATTTATACTTGTTATTGCAATAACATTGTTTATAGTAATCACCGTGAAACACTATTGCACATACAAAATTCAATTATTTTATATACTCGCCGCAATGTGCTTCCTTGTAATTTTTTTTGTTAGTTTTCAAATAAGAAGTAATGCAGAAAATTTAAATTTACCACATGTAAGGTATTCACAGGGAAGACTAGTATACAATTTAAATTTACCACCGCTGATTTAATTGGTATGTTCTTATGTGTACATTATATTGGTTCGTCGTAATTGTTAATGTAAACTAATAATTTACTGCTATTTACTCCGTATAAATTGTTGATAGTCATTTATACGTGATACATAGATAATAATATAAGAGTTACATCCATAGTTCAATATTTGAGGCCCTTCTCCTCTCAGGGTCGGGGGCGGTCACCCTGTTTACCCGGCCTATGGACCGGCCCTGCGACCAGGCCTTGCATATCTACTTCTGTCACTAGCTATCTCCTGGATTGTGGATGTAGTTGTTAGCTTCTGAAACGTTTGATTTCGTTTTGGTGATGTAAGTGAGATCTTTGGTATTGCCAGCTCTCTTATTTTGGTAATTAAGTACATAATGCTTATTGTGTATATACTACATGGAAAATAACTTGACAGCATCTACACACAGTAGAGGATCAGGCATAAATTTATTTGATGTTTCTAGCATTGCTGAGCCGATGGATCATGCAATTTATATTCACCACACCATTTTTATTTCATTTGTTCAAATCATACACTGTTCCATTCTACATTGTCCAATTTTCAATGCCAACTTGCTTGGAAGTTGGGATCAAGGCAGCCAAGTTTTTTTTTTGAAAGAAAGGCAAAAGTTTGCCTTTTATATTGATAAAGAAGGAGCAAATAGTGGAGGCCTAGGCCAAAATAAAAAGAAGATACAAAACAGCCGGAGTAAAACTCAGCCAGTCCAAACTTCTACTCGGCCCTCGACATGGTCCAAGACACGCTGGACATGGCAGCAGAGGTAGGCGTAGGCCTCCTACTCAGGTGAAGGCGTGATCTCCACACCCCCTGGACCAGCCAGGCCCAACAGGGCGTCGTCAATGGCGGCAAGGCTCGGCATGTTGAGCTTGAAATGGAGAGTGAGCGCCTGCGTGAAAATCACGTATAAAAGTTAATGCTTACCTGCCTGAATCTTGAGGGCGTGATACATAGATAAGGCAAAACTTAGTGCTTACCTGCCTGAGAGGGTGTTGGTTAGGCTTTTTTCTTGGCTTTTGCCTTTGGCTTATAAGCCACAAAATCACCTAAATAGGTGCCTTTGGCTTTTGACTTTGGGGTTATACCATAGTGTGACATAAGTCAAAATCCAAAATCACCTATTTAGGTGACCTGCTCGCTAGCTAGCTCACCCTCCCGCGGGCGACGGGCGAGCCATAGCCGCCTCCTCCTCGTCCAGCCCCCTCCTCCTACCTCCCCCTACCGCCGCCGCCGGCGTTGTCCGCCGGGCCTCTCCCACGTGGGGCTGGTGCCGGCGTTCCTGCACACATGAAGGGGGGGGGGGGGGACCTCCTGACGGCGGTGGTGCTCCTCGGCAGGCGGTGAACCGGCTTGGCACCGTGAGATCCCGCGTTCGGGTGGTGTGCAACGCGGCTGCATGGCTGTTGGCCACTGGGAGGCGAGGTAGTCCGCTCGCGGCCTGCTGGTTGCTAGAGGGCAGCCGGCGATGCCCTGCCGGCCCAGATCTCGGCCCTGTGCAGCAGGCGTGGTGGCGTCTACTTCGGTAGACGATGAGCAAAGACATGCGCTTGGGATGGCGGTGTGGGTGCTGCCCCTGCTGTAGTGCGGCGGCGGGACTTCACAGGCCCGACCGGGCCATTGAGGGTCTGGTTTGTCCTGCTGCTGCATCCGGTCGGCTACCGCTTCCCGGCGGTGGAGGCAGTTCCCTCCCGCGCGGCGCTGTACCGCTGACCCTCGCCGGTGTCTTTGCTTCTCGGTTTTACCGACCTCGTGACGTGGGCCACGGTGAGACAACGGAGGTGATTGCAAGACCGTGGTGGCGTGCGCTTGTGGTTGCAAGATTGGTGGAGCGTCCAGGAGTGCCTAGGGGTGTGGTTTTTGGAGGTCGAGAGAAATTCCTGTCGTCTCGGCTCCGACGCGGTGACGCCTGCGGGTGTCGCCTTCCATACTGAAGGGCGTTGGGTGTATCTCTTCCCCACCCTCCGCGCGGACCGGGGGAAACCCTAGGATGTGTCCGGGCAGCAGCGTCGTCGTCGTCGCTTCCCTCCTTGGAGGTGTTGCTTGGTTCACGGTGTTTCAGACCGCTGGGATCATGGTGGAAATTCTTCGAAGGGCGCAGCGTTGAGTGTCATCTCGTTTTCTTCGAACCGCCGGTGTCGGCTTTGTTTTGTCTTTTTCTTTCTTTTTGTTTCTCTTGGGCTTGATGTTTGCTGTTTCGCCCCAGCAGTGGTTTGCAGTTGTATCGGTTGGTTACTATATTAATATGGCGGGGCGAAAGCCTATTTCGAGGAGGTGCTTATTGAGCTTATGTCAAAGCCAAAAGCCAAGTAAAAAGCCCAATCAAAGGGCTGATTTTCAGTTCAATCGAGCTGTCAACTTCTCTCAATTATGAAACTAGATTACTAGATGCAAAAACTAACATGATTGAAATCTTCCCTCAATTCTTTTTTCGAGAAATCACAAAAACCTTTTGCCTTTCATTTCATTGAAAAGGCAGAACAGTTACAAGCCTCCTTGGAGGGGTGATTTGAGGATGCTCTAAGTAGTACACTAGGTGAAATGAAAAAGAGTGGTGATATTTTTAATTTTCGTATTGTTGAATATTTTCTTTGGGAAAATATTTATTGTAAAAATATCCAACAAATTTTGTTCGGAAACTATTTTAAAGCAATAAAAATTGTTGAATATTTTGTGGGAAGAAAAATTATTTGGAAAACTAATCCAACAATTCTTGAACAAAATGAACATTTCTTAGTTTTTGTGGAAAGTTTGAAAGTTTGGTAATTTCTTAAATTTTAAAATTTCTTAGTTTTACTTTTGTACACAATGGATATTTAGTCCAACTTTGTAAATCTTTATTGGTTTAGAGATTATTGTGATTTTTTGAATGTACTATTAATTCATATTTTGTTGGTTGTTCTGTCATTTTTATGGAAAAGAAAATTGATGAAAATTGTGATTTATGAGTAGAGAGAAAAAAAGTAGAAACTTCTAAAATGTTGGAAAGGTAAGGAGTGTTTTTAAAAAATGCGTGTCATTAGGTCCAATATGAAATATATATGCTGTTAAAAATATGTTACTAAAGTTATTTGGTGATGATGTTAATAAAATTAGTTTGTAATATCTGGAGAATGCAATGACCTTTGTAATAAATGTTAAACAAAAAACAACAAATTTGAGCATTCAAAATTTTTAGAAAAATCTTTGTATTTCTTTTCTTTTCTTTTATTTCCACCTTCCCTTTTGTTATGTAAAAAAACATTGGAATGATAATCAAGGAAAAAAATGCAAGACATTTAAATTTGCAAAACAATTGCAATAATATTTAGTGTAGCTATATTTAATTTCACAATATTTTCCTATTAAAGAACTAATACATTTGAACTAAATGTTAAAACAAAAGCAACACATCTTAGCATTTAAAATTGTTAGAAAATTATAATTTTCCTACAAAAAAAATAACACATTCAAAATAAATGTTCTTAAAAAAAACAAATTTGATCATTCATTTTTTTTTCGAAAATTAAAAACACTCTAAAATATATCTCACAAATTACATTCACCCTAATTATGAAGTTAAAACAAATTTTATGTTACACTCCAAATATGACCAAACATCCCAAATTTCCAAATATCTAAAAAAAACTCGATATAACAAATTGTTTCTTACACAATAAATATATATCATAATTCTCACAAACAAATACATGCAGCACATTTGAAAAATTAAATTCGCTAAAAAAAAAAAATGAAATCCTCTAAAATATATATATCTCACATATTATCTCACATAATTATTCTCCCGAATTATAAAGTTTCACCACTTTGATTTGAAAAATATTTCCACAAATTCCAAATGAATTTTCTCTAACTACAAATTAACTTTAACAAACGCCATATACTATACATCCTCCAATTATGAAATCCAAACAAATATGTCGACAGAATACAAACATATAAAACCATTCCAGCTTACTAAACATTCAACGTAACTCTAAAATGTGTGAAAAAACTCACAAAAAAAAACTAACTACTTACGAATATTTTCACCTAAAAAAAACATTTGAAATTGAATTACAATAATCCACAAATTTGATCAATCTCCAAAATCCAACCTTTTTTAAAACGAAGGCATTTTTAATTTAATTATTTCCAAACTTAGACAACTTTACAACATCAAAAATTTCAGATTCAAATTCACAAACACACGCGCGGCATTGCCGCGCTTAGATCCCTAGTATGGTTAATAGACTAATGGATGTTCAGCTCACCACCCAGCCCGATTTGTTTAAATGGAATTTGACTAAATCTAAGTTTTTAGGGTCAAATCTATATACTTGGATCTTCTGAATGGACATACAAGGTTCTTAGGAAGATACATATGGAAAATGAAAGTGTCACTAAAAAAAAGATTTTTATGTGGTTTTTAAACTGACAAGTGCTTCTCACGAAGGACAATTTATCTAAAAGGAACTGGAATGGTTGTAAAATATGTTGTTTTTATGATCAAGATAAAACAATAAAACATTTTTTTATAACATGCCCTTTTGCAAAAATGGTTGGCCATATTGTTCATATAGCTCTTAATTTAACACCCTTAAATAATATCACAGACCTGTTCGGGAATTGGCTAAGGGGAATCTCCAAAACAGATAAAGTACCGATCCGTGTTGGAATATGCGCTTTACTTTGGGCTATATGAAACATATGGAATGATTATATGTTTAACAATGCAAAAAATTTATTCCTTTGTGCAGCTTATACCTATGACTACGCATTGGATCTGTACGTGGTCTTACCTATAATCAACGGAGAAGCGCAACGAGATGGTTTCTGGGTGCAACCGACTGGATACGGTGGCACGAGAGTGCATATGGCGTTCTGATCTTATGATAACATGTTAATGCAGTGTCATTCATGTTTGTCTTTACTGTTTAGATGGTTGATACATGTATCGACTTGGTGCGATCCATGAATCTCTTATAATGACTGTTTTTCATAAAAAAATAAATGCCGTATGCATCAATCGATGTAGAGCTAGGACTGTCCTTTTCGGAAAAAAAGATGAGCGGAGGTCCATTCTGTTGAGACCTTAAATCCGGTCAAATTTAACCATGATCGGCACATCTGGCTGTTGGACCAAGTATATATAGAGCCTGTCCAGCAGCTGAATTTCCAAATACTTAAGAGAGTTATGTTACCCTAAATACACACAACGGTATACCGTTTTTCAGCGGTAAGAATTTCCGGAAAAAAAACAACAAACATTACCTCTACTTCCCGCTTCTTGTGCCGTGTCCGGCCCGAAGCCCACCACGTCTTGTGCCGTGTTCTGGGCGGTACAGATAGGCTTACAAAAATCAAGGAAATAAGTGTGTGTGTGTGAATGAATATACTGATGGATGAGTTGGCTACCGCCGTGAGTCATTTATTTATACAAGTGCACAATGGATACCTTCTGTTTTTTAGATTAAAATGGGCCTCGCCCCCTGTTTTCATTGCAAGCAAGAAAACAAACGAGTCACGGACAAGGGTACCTTCTCTAAGTATCTAAGCTTAGAGCTATTATATTTTAAATGAGAGGCAAATTCCAATACATAAGCCCGGTTGAAAATTGAATCGACATCATCTTTTGGATAGATTAGTTGTAGACCTAATTACAAAATTCCAATTGGTAGCAAACCTATATGCAAACTTGGTGAAAAAAATGCGTTTTCATTGCGAGAGCTGGTCCGTGCGTGGAATCACTGTGAATTTGTCTGGTGATTTAGTCTTGCGCGGTAAGTTGATTCATCTCCAATTTAGCGCGACGTCATGAAGAGGCATGTAGTAGCTCGTTGCTAGTTGTGTATTTATACTAGTGCAGTAGCTGGATGAGCGAATAACACTTACCGGATGAGCGGTAGAGACTTTTTTGCTCTGGGGTTCCAGTGAACCCTCAAATTTTAAAAAATTGAAAATCATATTTATGAGTTTCAAAAAATTCTGAAAAAAACTCCGGGAGTAGCCAATAGTATATGCCACGAACGTGTAAAATATCAACTCCAAATACATTGTATTTTGAGCTATACAAAAAAGACAAATTATAGATCTAAATATGCATATTTTCAAATCTCTAAGTTTTACCAGATTGTTATTTTTGTATAGCCCATACTATAAAGTATTTCAAACTGAAAATTTACACGTTTATGGGATGCACCATTACCTACACCCGTGATGTTTTCCAGAATTTTTTGAAACTCACCAATATAATTTTCAAATTTTTTTAACTGGAGGGAGCACTGGAGCTCGGGAGCAAATAACACTTACCGGATGAGTAGCTTATATATGTAATCAAATCTAAGCTTGAAGTTGTACATCTTGGACAAATCCCAATAGGAAAAAATAATATGTCGACGAGTTGAACCTACTGGGCAGATTAAATACATATATATCCGTCGAAAAATTCAATGCAAATTAATAACCCGAGACATCATCGTTGGGACAAAGTAACATATCCCTAATTAGAAAGTCCGACATGTGTCGTACGTGAAAGTGCTCAGAAGTATAAAAAAATTGCATAGCTCACTTCCCAACATTGAATATTGCACAAAAAGCATGGCAAAGGTGCAAGCACTCTGTACCACGCAGAAATATAGTTTTATTCTAGTTTAGCTTTTTTTTAAACATGCAGCGAACATACTTTCGTTATGCAGATATGCAAAATATGATTGTTTGTTTGCTGTTGTTGAATGAAACTACTGTCATGCAACAAAATTGTACCTTACTTGAGAAATCGGTCTTGTAGATTTTTGTTGTCTATCACACACTATGATATACAAATTTCACCTTTCGTATAGAATACCTCCAATGCCTACGAGGAGGTGCTTGGATCTCGGGAATGGAACAAGTTTCATGGTTGAAATTCAATGATATCCTAGAAGCAACAATAGTATTCCACAACTGAAACTTGTTTGATTGTTTGGTATTTCTGACCAATATGTCATACCAATTTATTGTCTAACAATATCATAAAAACAAGGGGGAAACAAAACTATAGGATCCCCGAGAGTTCCTATAGACTAATCCCCATATTCTAGATACGATCATATCACAACACATAATTAGTTATTCGGTTAGTTATTTTTCTAATCTTTATCTTATGTTTATATTAGGTGAAGAACCATCGAGCAAACTATTCCAGAATCAAGATGGTATGGATCGAGGTTGTGATCCAAGTTTTGTACAAGGGGAGGCGCACATGGAAGAAAATGTTGATGATGACACAATGTTTTGATATGTGAGTAATCATTCGTCAAGGTGTTCTTGCTGCAGAATCATTCAAGAGAGACAGGAAGAGCCTATCTTCAACTTGGGGAAGGATGGGTGCAGGTTTGTTATGTCAAATTAGTTCTCTTATGTATTGGAATGTATAGATAATGAACGTATAAGCAAATCTTCAACTGCTATATGGATCTACTTTTCGCGTTATATTTCTGATGCCTACTAATCTAGAAACCCATCCACATCAATTCGAATGTACAACACAATAACAAGATCAAATGCATACAAATGCAAGCCTAGTCACGAGTTACAGGATAAATACGAAAACAATCAAAATCCACAACGATACAAGAGCGAAAGGGATGAGGGATTCGACCCACACAAACATGGGTGACATCAGTCGACCGAGAACTAAATGAATTCTAGGTCGGTCGAAGCCCTAGGAGTGTCCCTTAATTATTTATTTATGCAATATATACGCTGCTACGTACATGCACGCACGCCTGCATAGCCACATGCGATGTACTTAGCCTAGTACGGACTCTGCCCCTCCACGTTGCCCGGCGGGTTGTAGCCGCAGATGCCAAAACTGCCGCCGGCGCCGTCACATATGATACGGGCGCATCCGATGACCGTCGTGTTGCTCCACACAACCTGTGTGTAGTGCCCGCACGACTTAGTGGCCGGCGCCGAGCAGGTGTTGCTGCCGTGGTCGTAGTATTGTTTCTCCGCCACCCACGAATTCACCGCCTCCACCGCCGTCCAGTTGGTCCCACTGCTCCAGAAGATGTTCTCACCGTATGGCCCGTCTTTACTGTGTTGTGGCTTGCAGTCGGCACGGAACTTCTCCACGTACATCTCCGCCCACGCTTCCACCGTGGCGTTCCACGACACCGGTCCAACGCCCACAAGGGTGCGCGCGGCGTTGTGGGTATCCACCACGTCCTGCGTCGTGTTCTGGCCGGTAACGATCATTGCCGACGAGAGTGCTATGAGCAGCATAGCTAGCTTTGGCAAGTACTCCATCTCTAAGGCTTACAAAAATCAAGTAAGTGTGTGTGTGTGAATGAATCTGTACTGATGGATGAGATGTTCTCTCCGCCGTGAGTTGTGTATTTATACTAGTGCACAAGCTAGCTGGATGGGTGCCTTTTGTAAGCAACAAAGCTTGAGTTATTATCCTCCTTCAATATGAAAATATAATATTTGAACGATCGAGAGGCCAATTCCAATACATAAGCCCAGTTGAAAAATTATATCCAATTGACCTCATCTTTTGGAAATAAAGTTGTCGACCTAATTATAAAAATCCAATTGGTAGCTCACCTATATGAAAACTTGGTGAAAAGAATTCTTTTTATGGGAGAACTGGTCGGCGTGTGGAATCACCGTGAATTAGTCGGGTGATTTAGTCTCGCGAGGTAAGTTGAGTCATCTCCAATTTAGCGCAACGTCATGAAGACGCGTGTACTAGCTCGTTGCTAGTTGTGTATTTATACTAGTGCATTAGCTGGATGAGTAGCTTATGTAATCAAATCTAATCTTGAAGTTGTACATATTGGACAAATTCCAATAGGAAAAAATAATATGTGGACGAGTTGAACCTACTGGGCAGATTAAATATATATATCCGTCAAAAAATTCAATGCAATTAATAACCCGAGACATCATCGTTGGGACAAAGTAACATATCCCTAATTAGAAAAGAGTAAAATTCATCTATGGTTATCGAACTTGAGTCGCTATCTCACTTTGGTCATCGTACTGCAAAATATCCTAAATACGGTCAATTAAGTTGTTTAAGTGGTTCAAAAAAAAGTTGTTTAAGTGGTTCACTTTGGTCACTCGCGGAATTTGTCTACGGTATTTTGCTGACTTGGCATACAGTGGACCGGTTTGACTGCCATGTAGACAACCAATTGACTAGTCAAATTGCTGAGGTGGCGTAGTACACACGGGTCCCACCTGTCAGTGGGTGCGGCAAATATTATGAAGAAAACAAAATCACACGCTGAAACTGGGGATCAAACCCGAGACCTGCATGGTAGCGTTTCAACCCGGTAGCCGGAGTAAATGGCACTGGCGGTCAAACAACTCGTCCGCTATGTGCACTTAATTCACACAACTGGAAAACGGGATTTTTTTGTCGCACAACTGGATTTTTGGTGCACGCAGGTCACAAACCCCACATGTCAGTCCGTTTTACGTTGGTAATTTTGCAAAAAAAAACCTGTATTTTTGGACATTTTGCAGAAAACTCCCTGTAATTGGACCCAAATTTGGGTTTTTTGCGAAATATCCCCAAATACAGGGGGTTTTCTGCAAAATTACGTGTCCACGTCAGCACTCCTGCAACGGAAAACGGACTGACATGTGGGGTTTGTGACCTGCGTGCACCAAAAATCCAGTTGTGTGACCAAAAAATCCCGTTTTCCAGTTGTGTGATTTAAGTGCACATAACGGACGAGTTGTGTAACCGCCAGTGCCATTTACTCCGGTAGCCGGTTACCCTCCACGCTGCTTATGCACATAACGTATAGCGTTGTTTTAATATAAACGCATAGGTACAGAACAACACGTATCGACGATGGGGCTCAACATGTATATCGACTGTATAGCCATCATCTTCATCGTGGCACTCAACGTGGCGATGAGCTAATGTTCTGTATTTCCTTATATTCAAAAAAAAATCGGAACTTATACATGTCTGAAATCTGAACTAGAGAAAATCATACATGCATATTGTTCCAAGTCTCTCAAATAGTGAGTTAGTGACTACTCCATGTATCCATCGCATGCACGTTGAATTAGTCATCTCCTTCTGACTTTGACTTTGCTCTTGCGACTGGCGATATGCCGTAGCCGGCGATTTGCCGATCTTTCCATCCCCAATTTTCTTCTCCCAATCATCCTTCCCTAGATCTGATTATCTTGTTCTTCTCCCCTTCCCCACTCTCAGATCTCCCATCGATCTGATTTCCTCTCCCCTCTCGTTTTTCTCAGTAATCCAAGACCCAAAAAAGCCACAGTTTAGATAAGCCACGAACCAATCGATTTCTTCAAGGATCGAATCAATTGCTTCTCCCTAAGGAAATAGCTGAATCTCCACTCCGGGTGCAGGTGCTTCAAGATCTTGAGATTTCGCCATGGTCCTCGTGTGGCGAAGGCTCGGTGCTACTGATGGTGCTGCTGGTCCTCAAGCTGGGTCTGGTCTGATTCCAGCTAGAGGAGAGGCTCGCACTATTGCCCCCCTTCAACAGCCATGAAATTCGTCGGATGGAATTGCCGAGGTAAAGGTAAGAGCCTTTTCAACTCAAACAAGATGGAATACCTTGCAAAAATGATGAAGTCAACAGCTGCGCAAGTAACTTTTGTTTCTGAAACTCGGTCTTCTAAGTGTACAGAGGCTGATCTAAATAATCGTTTCAATACTTATGCCAGCTTTGTAGTGCCTTCGGTTGGCCTCTCAGGGGGGCTTTGGCTGATGTGGTCCGACGAAATTTGTCTAGACATCAAGCTTTCTTCTAGATATTTTATTCTCGCTCTAGCTATGCATATTCCTAGTAAAATAGAGTTTCTTCTTGCTTGTGTTTATGGCGATCCCCATCATAATAATACTGAAATGATATGGAACCACATCTCGGATTTTGTTGCTGACAACTTGGGAAAGCCTATGGTTTGTTTGGGTGACCTGAATAATATTATGCATCAGAAAGAGTCTTATGGAGCTAATGTAAATTACAATCGTATGAGAGCTTTTAATAATTATGTGAAGCAATGTGGTTTGTTCGATCTTGGCTTTTCAGGTCCTGCCTACACTTGGACGAACATGAGATTCTCTTCAACTACTATTTTTGAACGTCTTGATCGTTGTCTAGCAAATGCTGAATGGTGTGCCTTGTTCCCTAGGACAAATGTTTTTAACATGCCCATTATTCATACTTTTAGTGATCATGCTCCTATCTTACTCTCAACTGATTCTAAATTTAAAAGGCCCAAACTCACTTTTAAATTTGAAATTTGGTGGCCTCTAGAAGAAGATTATCAGTCTGTTGCAAAAAATAATTGGGCTTCTACAGCTACAAAACCGTTCCATGAGCGTACGAATCAGCTTGCAGGTACCCTCAAAGTCTGGTGCAAAAAGAAAAGGCCACTTCAGTAGCAACTTGATCAGCTCCAGAACCAAATCACGGATATTCAGATGCGGCCTCTAAATCAGCAGGACCATGCCCTTGAAGCGAATCTAGTAGCTCAATATGAAGGAAGCATGACAAAGTTAAATGAGTTCTATAAGCAAAGGGCCAAAAAACATTGGATCACGCAAGGTGACAGGAACACAACCTTTTTCCATCAAGCGGTCACCAAGAGGAGGAGAAGAAATAGGATTACTTCCATTATGGATAGTCAAGGGAAAGATATTTTTGACCCTCAGGAGATAGCCAATGAATTTGTCACTTATTTCCGCAATATCTTTCAATCTAGTTGTCCTTCACATGGTAGACCTGCGATATTTTCTGTTATTAATCATGATGAGCAGGAAAACACAAACTCTATACCGGACAAAACGAGATTTGGAGCATCATAAAAGACATGAAGAAAGATGCTTCTCCAGGTCCAGATGGGTTTAATGTCGGCTTCTACAGGAATGCTTGGAGTTGGATAGCTGAAGATATAACACAACTGGTGAGGACTTTCTATGAAACAGGTAATATGCCACCAAAGCTGAATGAAACTCATATAGCGCTTATTCCAAAAAAGCTTGTTTGCCACCTGCCCTCTGACTTTAGGCCAATTAGCCTTTGTAATGTTATTTATAAAATTATCTCTAAGTCTTTGGCCAACAGATTGAAGCCTCTTCTAGCTGATTACATCCATCCTTCTCAACAGGCTTTCATAGAGGGTAGAAGGATTAGTGATAACATCATTGCTGCCCAGGAGATTGCGCACTCCTTTAGTTTGAAATCTTTCAATCAACAATGTTTTATGCTAAAAATTGATCTTGCAAAAGCTTTTGATAGACTTGAATGGCATTTTGTTGCTACTGCTTTAGCTCGTAAAGGTTTGAGTGCCCATTTCATTAAGTTGATTCATGCTTGCATATCGACTTCTACTTTTTCAGTTATTATTAATGGGCAGCCTTTTGGTAAATTTAAGAGCTCCAGAGGTATAAGACAGGGATGTCCTCTCTCCCCCTCTCTTTTTATCTTAGCTGTTAATGAACTTTACCTCGCTCTTCAAGATGCTTTAAATCACAGCAGGCTTTCAGGTATAACTTTGGGTCCCCAATGCCCTCCTATACATTCCTTGATGTTTGCAGATGACTTATTGGTGTGTGGTGTAGCAACAAAGCAGGAAGCTGAAGCCATCTTACAGATCTTAAATCATTTCTGCTCCCTTTCAGGTCAAGTCCCAAATTGGGCAAAGTCGGGAATTATCTTTAGTGCTAATGTGAATGTGCAGGTCAGGCAAGAAATTAAAACTTTGTTTCCAGTCCCCGATATTAACACCTCCTTCATCCATTTAGGACATCCTCTTGTTCTACCTGCTAAGAATAGATCTGATGCCTACTCTTTTGTTCATGACAAGTTTAAATCAAAGCTTACAACATATAAGGCAAACAGATTGTCGCACCCTGCTAGGCTTACTCTTATAAAATCTGTTTTCTCTTCTATCCCGGTTTATTACATGTCAAATATTTTGTTCTCCAAAAAATTTCTTGCTAGTATCACTGCTATCATTAGGAGATTTTGGTGGACAGGGGTAAGAGATGATAATGCTTCAAGGTACCTTTGTTTAAGAGCTTGGGCAGATATTTGCACGGACAAGAAAAGTGGCGGGCTGGGTATTAGGAATTTGCAGGCCCTGAATCAGAGTTTGATCCTCTCTGCAGCTTGGAGAATTGTTCAGAACCCAAATAGCAATCTAGCTCTTATTTTGAAGTCAAAATACCATGCTGCTACTTCTTTTTGGAGAGCTAATTCTAGTTGTCCAAAATCTGCTTTTTGGGCTGCCATTTTAAAAGTAAAACCTCTTTTAGAATCTGCCGTTTCACCCAAATTGTAGACGGTTCCTCTTCTATTTGGACAACACCTTGGTTTAATCATTGGCAAAACATCTATGAGAATCTTGTCATTCAGCAGCCACCTTTTAATTACCCTGCTATTGTTAAAAACTTGTGGCTGCCAAATCTAAAGGCCTGGAACCATGATCTAATTAATTCTCTTTTTGCTCCTCATGCCGCCACAACTATTTTAAATACCCCAATCATTCAGGATGTTGGTCAAGATATGCTTGTTTGGAAGCTGACTCCTGCTGGGAAGTTTTCTACAAAAAGTGCATATAGGCATTGTTTCAAAAATTTGCAGTTGCCACGGAATCAGACGCCAAAGGAAGTGCCTCGGCAGGTTAGTAATTTGCTAAATCAGGTTTGGGCTGAGAAGAACATGATCCCTAGGGTACAAATCTTTGCTTGGAGACTTCTGAGAAGAGCCCTTGCCACAGGTAAAAGAGCTGGTCGTTTTTCCAAACATATTTCAGTTATTTGTTCAAGATGTAATCTGGAGGAAGATGAGATGCATCTGTTTTTTGGATGTCATTTTGCAAAAGCTGTTTGGTTCTTGCAGCCTTGGTTTATCAACACTGAAGCTTTGCAACGGCAACTCCACTCCATCCCTAACATCCTTAATTTCCTGTTAAACTCTAATCATCCCTCCATATCAGTTAAAAATCTTTACACTATGTTGTGGTGTATTTGGAAAGCAAGAAATGATTCTCTTTTTAACCGTGCTAAAACTCATCCAAAGAAAGTGTTTGTTGTCTTCTAGCTTTATTGCAGGACTTTCAGATTTTGGACACACGCCTGCAGGGACATGAACTAACTGATGATCATCAGTTGCGGCAACAACAACAACAACATATGCTACAACACTCTATTCCTTTTGCAGGTACAGACATACAGGTATATTCAGATGCAGCCTGGACTCCATTGCCTGATGGTCAACCTCAGCAAGCAGGATTGGGCATCCACATCCGTCTTCATCAACACCATGCTGAATGTATCTATGTTGCAACATTGTCCCCTCCAGTTAGCTCTCCTCTGCAGGCTGAAGCTCATGCTCTGCTGTTGGCGGTGAAGGTTGCTGAAGCCCTTCAACTCAGCGATGCTTACTTCCTCACAGATTCGCAAGTCCTTGTTTTGGCTACTAGGTCTGATCGAAATGCTTCTGAAGGACCTTGGCAAATTAGAGCCACAGTTTCCCAAGTTCGAGCCTCCTCTAGTTTTCATCCAAGCAGATTTTTCTTTGTTCCCAGGGCACATAACATGAAGGCTCATCATTATTCTAAGCTAGCCCTTCGAACCTCTACTTCCAGTATCAGATGTTTGACATCAGGATCGGGCCACTGCCCTGTGTGTTCTGTCATCACAGTCTCAAGTGTTTTACCACTTAGACTGATGCTTGTAAAATGTTCTTAATGCTTATCAATAAAGTCGTGTAGTTTTCAAAAAAAAATGCCATGCCATGTTGAATCCCAGAGTAATTGTATGTGTGCGTAGGATTATGTTGTACAAGATTTTAGGGTGCATCATATGAAAAGCGCGGGAATTTTGCTGAAGGATAAGGTGTATGGCATAACTGTCATGAAAATATAGAAATTTTCCCATGAGGTTGGACTTCTACAATTGTATGCAAAAGTGGAGCTTAAGAAGAAATCCTACAGACCAAACAAGCCTCATAGGAAAAACTTCTAAAGAACATAATCCTCGAAAGATCATGTCATTGTTTTGAACCAAACATACCATTAGATCAAACGAATGACGCCTCTTAAATTTTATGTGGATTAAGATTCCTACGCATCAATTTATTTTAACATCAACACTAAATGTTTTTATACTCATTCGATAGTATGATAGAAAAAAATCCCGATCCAGACAGGTATTAAACAATTCTCATGGGTTTTGCAATTGTCGGTTTTATATTTGCAATCTTGTGGTTCGTTTTCCATTCTCAATCCTTGATCTAAAGATGTCGGTGGCTTGTGGGTAGTACGTGTGATCCTAGCTCGCTTGGTTGGGGTGTGGGTTTTTAAATCCAACATCTGGTTTAGTTGACTAAAGATAACTTAGCAAAAAGAAGATGGACACGGTGTAAACCAATGGCGGAGCTATGTAGCCGTCAGGGGGGCCGCCCCGCCCCCCCCCCCCCCCCCAGCCCAAAACAATTTTTTATTAGTACTTAATACTTTGCTTAAGATAGGAAGAATCGGAGTATTAACCCCCGCAACTGCAACTTACGGGCCTTGGGCCTGTTGGAGAAACAACGCACGCACGCACGCATCCCTAGCTGCAGCTCTCCGGCCTAGCTTTGCCGCCGTCGGCACCGCCGCCGCCGCCCAACCCCCGCCCACAGCCTCCCGGCCGCTCCCAAAATTGTAAAATTCATACATTCCAACCCAAAATTAAAAATGTATGTAAATTGTAAAACTATTAACTTATTACGGAAAACTTCTATGGTTTCGAATGCTTCAAAATTATTATAAAATCCATCAATACAAAAGGGCTGTACAATGGCCATTTTCATATCTGGTTCAGATTGAGTTCGATATATATATATACGGCATGGAAGTCCGGTCAACCAGTGCAAAATCAGCCGGCGAAACACAAACAACTGCAGCTATTACTAGCTACCCGTGTAACGCCAAATGACCGTTCTGCCCCTCACAATGACTGCCAGACTTTCCGGCCAGTCAGGAGACACACAATGATTAGTCAGTCAGTTTAATCAAATCTCCAAGCCAGTTTAATCTGGCTCTCTATTGGAGGGCACGATGGCTTAATCGCACGCAACCAGTCGTATGGAGTAGATTGAATGCGGTTGTTACAAATGTGGCAACCGCAGCAAAAGGACCGGGATGGTGGCACCGAGCTTTTCCTTCTTCAACAACAAAAGTTTCCCTGCTAGAGTAGTTGCTGCGTGCTCACCGCCAGCCCACAACAGCGCCACCGCAACAACGCACCGAGAAAGGAAAGAAATGGCGCCGGCGAGCCTTCTCCCCGCGACGCGCGTGTAGCGGCTTCCCCTCCCCTCCCAGCGGCGGCTCCTCCTGGCTGGTACCTCTTCCCCTGTAACAAGAGGTGCGTGCGGATCATTTCTTGGTTCTTTCTCGGCTGTGGGATTGACTCGTGTTCGCCTCGCCCGGATCTCGTGGTTCCGCGGCCGCTCGGACGGAACGTGCTCCTGCGATTTGGTCTCTGAAGGCACGCTGCTTTGGGGGCGGGATTTCTTGTTCTTGGGGGACGCTTTTGATTCCCTTTCCCCTTTGATGCGGCATGTGCCATTTTTGGCCATTTGGCAGCGTGCCGCCACATTATCCGCGTGCAGGCATCGGGTTCTCCTAGTCCTAGTTCGGCGTAGTGCTCCCGCTAATGGAGATCCGCTTTTGCTGCTCGGCCCCGTTGATTTATCGTAGTACTAGTATTGGGTTCGTCAATGTGCTCGCTCACATAGGGAAGATAGGCCGCGCGCTCTCGAATCTCATATGCTGCGATCACCGTCGATTCGTCAGGACTATGTTTGATCAGATTGACTGGTACTTCTTGGGTCAGCAGAGGCGCGAATGGGGATATCTCCGTGCAATGATCATAGCGAACCATGTACTACATGTTTGAGGCACCGCAGCCATCGCGTGCAAGATCCCTTTGTGTTTCGCCGGATGTTCTTCGAATGTAGGCTCATATCACCGATTGTTCTGTGCTGTAGGTATTCTGGTCGGCAATGATGGCGATGACGGCCTACACGAATCAAGCTCAGGCGATGATGAGGGACTACCTGCTCGCTGACCCACTCGTTCCCTACACCTCGGTGCTCATTGGCGTTGTCTTGTGCAAGATGGTAATTTTATCCGTCCTGTTGATCTCTAAGTTTCAATCGATGATTTTAACCAGGTTATCTGCATTGTTGCTTTGTTGATTCATGAGAAGAACCGTTATATCTGAGAGCTTTGGCTGCAGCATGTGCCTTTTAGTATTTACGCTACACCCCTAATAATGAATAACACTAGAACATCTGGCGGGCTAGTTCCATAAATAGGACTAGACATTGATCTGTTGATAGAAACATAGATTACCGTGCATTCAAAGATTAATTCTTACTACTTCCTTTTTAGAGTGGTCCGGTTTGGTTATTGTACTGTTGAACATATTGATTTTCCTCCTCATTAAACATATATCATTGCAATTGACCATTGGATAAGTTTTACAAATGACTGTTTAAATAGGTCTTCTAAGGTTGAACATCATTAAATCCAAAAACAATTTGTATCAAGTTGAATGAGCTTGTGTTCCTTTTGTTCATATAAGGACAACAAGACAAAATTTGGTGCTTGAGTTATGAGTTATGACTTAAGCCTTCAACCAGATTTTTCCATCTTCGTCAACGACAAAACAATCTTCTCAAAACTTCTGATTGTAACAATGAATACTGAGTAGTATTTACTGGCTGCTGTCTATCAATTTGGAACAGCGTAAACCAGTTTTGACTTCACGAAAGCCAGTTCATAACTATCCATGAGAATATTTGTAGTTTTTTTCCTCTGACAAATTGTGTGTTTAATTCTGTAGACTTATGATCTCACAAGGATATTGAGCTCATTTTACTTCAAGGGCTTTTCTTCTTTGACAAAGATACAACGTGTTGAATGGAACAACAGGTTATTCTTAGAGCTGCTTGTCTTCCATATTGCTGGAGTCATTTTCTTTTCTTTTCATAAATTTTACAGTGGCAAACTGACAACCAATCATACATGTTTTCAGGGGTATGTCCAGTGCGCATGCG
The DNA here is from genome assembly GCA_947311845.1 of Poa pratensis. NCBI lineage: Eukaryota > Viridiplantae > Streptophyta > Magnoliopsida > Poales > Poaceae > Poa > Poa pratensis. Next base: position 35,150,648 of record CAMZMU010000040.1, read on the forward strand.
ATCTTTATCACGGCTATATCATTATATCTTATCGTGACTACAGATCTTTTCTCTGATCGCGTGAAGGGTCCTATTACATTCCGTAGTTCGATCATCTCAACTTCTGCATTAGGGGTACTGGATAACTCTTCAACATTATTATGATCAGTGACTAAAATATCTTCTTTTCATGCTAGACTTCTGTTTCATTGTTTGACTCACATGTGTGTTCTGGCTGTATGATTGACAGGTTTCTGTGGGTTACTTCATCACTGATCTTGCTATGATCTTCTGGTTGTATCCTTCCCTTGGCGGAATGGAATATGTAGGTGCCCAAAATTTTCATATATTCGTTGAGGAAATTTCTACTGAACTAGATTTAATTTCAATCTAATTTTGTTTGGAACAAGTTCACATGCTATAATTTGGCAACAATTTAGAAAATTGTCAACTTGTGTTTGGCTTGCATTTGCTTATGGTTGTGTGTTGCCATTTCAGGTACTCCACCATACTCTTTCTCTGGTTTCAATAGCTTACACAATGTTGTCCGGGGAGGGGCAGTTTTACACATACATGATTCTTTTATCAGAAACAACCACCCCGAAATCAACATGAGATGGTAAGCAGTTGAACATTTTTTTATGAAGTTATTTCATGGTCTCCTGTATAATTGGTTGTAATGTATTGTTGTGCTTTATTTCAAGGTTTCTTGACACTGCTGGACTGAAGAAGTCAAGCGCCTACCTGGTTAATGGTATTATGATATTTGTTGTATGGCTGGTGAGTTAAATTATTATATGCAGTATTAATTAATAAATGAAATGTGAAGTGCTCAATGCTCTTTTGAAAAGAAGACGTGGAATTTCAGCATAATATTCAGTAAAATTATATAGTAAAGGAATCACATACGTAGAGTTGATACAAAAACAGCTTTATAATTGCATTGTTAACGTAACATAGAGAGTATATCAGTAGGATGCTTCTCTTTCTAAAGCATTATTTAGTCAACTATGCTGTTTGGTAGTTGGGCATTCATTTTGATCATACCATTCGTCTACTTCTTCCTTCAGGTGGCAAGGATATTTTTGTTCCTGTATGTATTTTACCATATCTATTTACACTACAGTCAGGTACTAATATCTTCATTGTAAATGATTTAATTCAGTTGTCCTTGGTACACCCTGACATCCCTATTACCATCTGACATGATTTTACTGTTCTTCCTTTTCAATTGATTTCGTCACAGATAATGCAGATGCATTTGTTCGGTTATTACCTGGTATTGACAGTGCCGTCGGTGCTCTTTGTCATGAACACGGTATGGTTTACGAAGATTTTGAAAGGCGTGATGAAAACACTGTCGAAATGGTCGTGAGCGATTAGGCTTTGTGGACAGGAAGACTTGGTGTTCCTGCAATGCTACGTGTGACCTTGAGGTGTAAAGTTATGAATATATATCAGCTTAAGTAGGGAAAGTGAATATGTAAAATACTAGTAGCAAACAAGTTAGATTAGGCCAAATCGCACTATTTTCAGTGGGCGGGAATCTGCTGGCCAGTTTGGCATGTACTGAAGTTCCAGCACGCTGTTCCTTTTTCCCGTCCTGCAGTGTGTGTATAGCAGAAGAAAATCTCATTGCATCTCTTATCCAATAGTACGACTTCAAATGCTAATTCGACAATCTAACTTGGTATGTTACGTTAGCTGCTATTACTGGCCCGTCTGTATCCATGGTGATCGCATTTCCCCTGAAAACTACACCGCTGGTTACAGTTGGGCTCTGCCCTGAAATTTAGTTGGAATTTATTTCATCAGGCTATCTACGGATCCTGGCAGCTTTGCAACTGTAACTATTTCGCATTTGCTAAGGTTCGGAACTAACTAACGAAATATCCTACAGAAACCAGTTGCAGCTGCAGTAGGGAAACGCTACAGCGTGCAAAATTTCAGTTGAGGGAATTAAATTATCCTAGGGTATTTGGCGCAGCTATAACCTGTGTTCAGTAACCAACCATAGGTTACATACTCTCTGAGCATGCATGCCTGAAAATTGAAATTTGGGGGACCACCAATTGCTGGGGCACAATCAACACTTGATAACTCTTTTCACTTGTGAATCTCTGCACTGGTATTCTAGTATGGGCATTTACATTCACAAACGCATGAACCAATAGAGAAAGAAAGGCACGGGAGAGCTATTGTATATCAGGTCATCCAAAGCGCAAACAACCGACCGAGATGCGCTTTCAGGATATTTTGTCGAAATTCCTCTAATGCGACCTCATACCGGTGAGCATTTACGGCCAAGAGTATTCTTCAGGAGCAGCACGAAGACGCGCTAACCACTCTCTCGTTGGGTCTCTGGGAGAGAATCATCCCTGCCTGTGGGTTCTGAGTCGCCTGCCCTTGAAGCAATCTCTTTGCTGCAATTGTATAGAGAAAATGTTAGAATCTTCTATTATAGTTTCCGGTGCAAACAAGGAAAATAGGATAAAGCAAGTGTATGTTGAGCAAGAAAAGGAGCAAGTTAATAGTGGATCCACCTACGAGCTGTGCATATATTTTTGGTCCAGTAACCATCCACATGTGAAAGTGAACTCACCAATCTCATAAAATATGTCATTCACATTGGTTGCAGTTTTAGCAGATGTTTCCATGAAGAAGAGGCCATTCTCCTGCGCGTATGTCTTAGCTTCCTGCGGAAAATGAACCTCACGTAAGGCATAGATATATAACGAATACCTCAACTGATAAAACACAACCATAGAAGGAAACAGAATGCTACGAGCAACATGAAGCAGCACATTCTCTTGCCATAACTTCATATGCCCTGCTTACAACATACTCCCTCCATTGCAAATTGTACAACCAAGGGATACCACGAGTGAGCGCAAGAATTAAGAAGGCTATACAAATCATGAAAGAGAAAAGAGCAAATGACCAAGCTACCCTTATATATACCTTGGGAATTAAAGAAGACATGATCAATGAGAGTGTTGCCACGAGATGAGATAAATGAAAAACAGTAACATCAACATATTCACATGTGCGTGCCTTATATTGTGAAAAGAGTTGCGTAAATTGTATGCCTTAAGTTTGAAATGGTAGGAGTACCACCAATTTTACTACTTAAAATATTTCGAGAAATCTACACAAATACAGATATCATGAACGTGCTGATAGTTAATAAATAGTATCTTTACCATCAGAACTATATTCTGATACTGCAGCAAACATAAACCCATTACTTGATATTCGCAAATGTGTAAAATTCTTTCTAGCTAAAGAAATGGCAAAGCATAAAAGACTAATTGATGGTAATATCGTCTTCAACAAAGAAAGCAGACATGTGCATCAGGATGTGCCATACTAGGAAGTCCCGAAAACTGAATACAATGTGAATGGATACCATTTAAGTATTTTTCTACAAATTAGTTACTTGTATAAGTCACCTATTAAACAGATTAAAACAGAAGGTGCATTTAATCCGCTCACTGAGGGATCTGCTGTGTCTGTACCCCAAATAACAGCAACAAGAATGATATGGTGTAATGCTGGTAGTTAATACTATAGTCTCAAAAGGCAGATGCCTTGAATTAACAATTAACTACACTATATCAGTTTGGAAAGCAACAAATTATATCTCAGTTAAGTAGAACAGTGGAACATAGCCATAGTAAATAGTAATCATGCAAAAAATAACAAAATGGAAAGATTGAAAGCAACAAGGATTCAGGAATAAGATTAATTACATACCTCTATTTGAACCTGCCTCGTCTCTAGCAAATCAGCTTTGTTGCCAGCTAGAGCCACTATTGTATTCTGGTTTCCTACATCGAAGTAAAGGATAAATAAGATACATCTATGTCAACAAACTACATAACCTTTAAGTGGCTAGATTTGTTAATCAGTATTTAGTTTACAATTAATCGGACCAACAACTTAAACAATGAGATCTTCAAGATGTATTTTATAAAAGCCAACTAGTATTTTATAAAAGCCAACTATTTGAGGAAGTATAAACAAAAATATGTATAGGCAATCAGACAAAGAATAACCAAAATGAATAACAATGGCACACAAACCTAAAGTGATTTGGACTGTGTACTAGTCCCATCATAAAATTTACAAGATGGATTTCATAAAAGCCAACTATTTGAGGAGCTAATTAGTCATATATGAAAGAAAGCTGAATGAACATATATAAAACATCAGACATATATGGCATGTCTTCAAATGATAAAGTGGAGTACCTTGAGCTTGAAGTTCTAGAACCCATTTCTTTGCACGGGTGAAGGATGCCTAAAGATAGAAAAGACAAAATTACAGAAAATCTTAATTGGAGCATCCATCTAGCTGCACTTAATGATAGCTATACTGCTTCTGGATTAAGGTGGCCCTATTTCAACCACAGAATGGCATTCGACATGTACACATGAAGCAGCAGACCCGAAGTGCATATGCGGTATATCAGAGATTACATGTCAATTAACAAAAATGGTTGAAACATTACTGCAGCAAACAAGTTAAACACAAACATGCATTAATAGTGCTGAACTATCTGGAGGAATAGCAAATATTAGGTGTTGACTAGTATTATCAATGTTTGTCAACTACATATTGTGGACCTCAGGTGCAATAAAGAAATAAACCATCCAAGCTATGTGGATGCACCACTAGTAACGAGTTACAACATACTAAAGTGTGTTAAAAGCCCGACACATTCAGCGAATGGAAAGAACCTAGCGTGATATTGTTGTGCAAGTACACAACTAATTTAACCATCACCAAAATTTGCTAACTGCATTAATGATGACGTCCATGCGAAATCGTAACTCTTGCCATCTGGTATTGGTATGAATTACGGTGCCTGATGTTCTTCAATTGGTACCACTCTCTTATATTAAACGGTAAACTGGTGCAGGTCTACTTAAGGAATGCCTCCTGTCTCTCTCTTTTCTATGACCCATTATCTCTCTTTCGGAACAGTTTAGTGATGGGAGAAACCGAGCTGTCATATTTTGCCATATCTCTCCACCCCACAAAATTTGAAAAGGGAACTGAGAGCTAAATCACGCCATCTGACAACTACCTTCGCAACCTGACTTTACTGTCTTCGGTACAATCACTAATGGTTCCCTCTTATTTTCACAATTGAATTCACAACTGAGTAACGTACTACCGTAAGGAGTCATAAACCATTGTTCATTGGCCAAAGCAGACAACACACAAATCATGAACTTTAGAAACTATCATAAAAAACAATTATTTAGCACAGGCACATGCAAAGCAATTCCATTTCACTAACCTGATTGGAGATGTCATAAACAACTATGGCGGCAGCAGCACCCCTATAGTACATGGGGCCAAGCTATGATACCTCTCCTGCCCAGCAGTATCCCAGATCTCAAACTTCACAGTCTCGTCATTAACCGCCAAGGTTTGTGAAAAGAAAGCCGCTCCAATTGTCGATTCCTGCAGATAGGTAAACCGATATAATTACCATATTCAGAACAAAACCTGCAGATGTGTTATATTTAACAAAAGGAGTATATCAAAAGACTTGCTTGGAATTCAACGAACTGTCCTTTCACAAACCGAAGAACCAAGCTGGATTTTCCAGCACCCACATCACCAAGAAGAACCTGACAATCCAATCACAATTCACAATGACACGTCAGCATTTCACATCCCACAAGATTCTAACAACGCAAAATCGATACGTTTCACACTGAGTTTCAAAATACTCACGACTTAAATTAGTGGTTCCCCGTAAAATTACCATCAAACGAAATTTAGATATGAACTAGGAACTATTTATGAGATCAAAATCACATGCTTGTGAAACATTAAAGTCAACAAATTACTGACCAGGTCTTGACAAACATTTGAACAACTGAAGACAGGAGTTAGTAGTATTTACGACACTGACACTGCGTCACTAAGTCAACAAAGACTTTATAAGGAAATGTAGCTACTGGTGTCTGGCGCAGAACATCTAATGGAGAAATCCCCAGCAAATATCATTGGCAGTCATAACAGCAGCACATCATCCATTGTTCACATCATAATTCACTCAATCATCAAGAAGAATTAAGCAGAATATATGATCGGGACCAGTCCCACGAGATAGCCAAAATTAGCCAGATACTAGGGGCGATCAGATCCAGTCCACGCGATTCGATCAATAACTGCAACTGGATACTCAGGGTCAGAATTCGCACCAGTTTGGCGTTGCGGATCTTGTTCCCGGCGTTGGTGGCCATCGGATTCGACGACCGATTTTTCGCGGAACCGTGGACGAGATCAAACCGCACGCAAAGAAGAGAATTGGGGAATTGGTTGGTAGCTTCCGCGTGTGAAATATGTTTCTCTTTATTTTTTGGCTTATTATCAAAACGCTTTTCACTCAAACCCTTGTAGAGCTGTATAATTGGACAACTTACTTTCTTAGGGAACAGCCGCCTAGTCAGCAAAGATTTTTACCACTCAAAATGGATTCGTATATTGAAAAAGAATCAAGTTTGTGTAGATATATATCGCAATAATATATACTACATCTGTCCAGAAACATTCACACATAAAATTTCCAAAATTAAGAAGAATTTGTTCGACAATATGCGAATTTGTGGATTTCGCTAACAGAATTGGATCCTAATGACAGCTGCTTTGTATGACATAACTTGTACATAGTTAGATTAATCGTTGATCATATTAAATTTTACAAAACATGCGCCGCAATGTTTGAACAAAGTGCGTGTATCATATTTTTTGTTTGATTGTATAAACTTGCAAATTTTACGCAACATTAATATGTACACTAGCGTGGCATCCATGTGACTAATTGTCAAAATAAACAAAGAAAATCATGCTCAGTAAGTTAAAGAGATATAATAAGAAAAAGGAATCAAGGGCTTATGATAAGAGGCCCAAAATATTGAAGAGATGAGTGGGCTACTCTACAATGGACTATACACCATCCTAGTTTGTCTAGTGGTCAACTATTTTCTTACACGTCTTAAGGAAGAAAAATATCTCAAGAGTAACAGGTCATTTGTTAAATATCCCTAAACAATAAAGTCTCGTATACAAATGCATTGACATCTACTAATTATTATTTAATATAGCAAACAAGTAAATCACACTTTGCAAAATTTACAAAAGTGTCGTTTGTTTGACAGTTTGTAGCAAAATATTTGCATCAATCCAAAAAAGTGCATTTCTAAATAAAAAAGCTTACTTCTTCGCACCACCGTTATTTTTTAAGTTTTACGAACTAGTGCATGTTTACCGCATAAGAATCTATTAAACGGTTCTCTCAACTACTTATTTTCTACCGTTTTCTTCTCTCAAATGTGTTTCTTATTCTCAACTATGTCCTCTCAACTACATTTTTCCTTCTCAACCGTGTTATTCATCTTTTTTGCATCTATTCAACCATGTATTTCTTCCAATAGTATTTTCCTTTCAGTTACGTACTTTTCAATTGTGTCATTTCAACGAGGTTTTTCTTGACAATTGTGTCCTTTCAGTTATGTTTTTTCTTCTCGGTCATATCATGTCAACTTCTTTCCTTCCCAATTGTGTTAAGTATCCTTTCAACTATGTTTTTCTCCTCAGCTGTATTTTTATTCCTAACTGTCTCCTTTTAAGAATACATAATGTTAATTTTGTTTCCCAACTATTTCCGCCAGGTTAATTTTGTTTCGACACCTCCCTTATTTCTCATATACATAACGTTGCTATTTTCATATATGTATTATATTTTTCTATTTTGATGTTATTTTTCATGTACGTTGTGATGTTTTGTTGTTCATTTTCATATACGTTGCACTATTTTGTTGTTTCTTTTCATACATGTGTGTTGTTTTGCCGAATCAGTGAATGCATGATTATACATGTCGTTGTTTTTTTATATGTTGTGTTGCTATATTGACTCGTTGTGTTTTGGGTGGGTATACTAGCGGTGTTTTCATACTCTGTCGAGTGTGGGTATGGGACAAAATATATACCCAGGCGCGGGGTACATGTGTGGGTGCGGGTTTGGTTAATCTCTACCCACACCCGGTGGACACGGGTGCCATCCATACTTTGAACTATGTTTTTTCTTTTCTTTTCAGCGGTGTTTGTCCTTTTTAGCAGTGTTTTTTCTTCTCAATTATATTTCTCTTCCTCAATTACACTCACACAAATCTTAATATTATATTCTTGTGTAATCATGTCTTGCTAATTTATGTGGGGACTAGAATTATGCACTCCGCCTTGAAGAGCGATGTAGTATACCAAAATGCAGCTGAGAGCGGCACGGTTGAGAGTGCTGCAATTGATAAATTGTTACAAGTACATCATCTCAACTGCATCACACTCAATCTTAGAAGAAGTGATAGGCATTTTTCACTTCTTTGTGAAAACAAAAACTCTTAGCTCGAAATGTGGTCATATTTGACCAAAGCAGGCAAAACATTTCGAGCTAAGAGTTTTTTGTTTTGGACCTACTTGCCCAGCTTTTCCTTAGGACCACCAGCCAGTCCCAAAAACCAATGTAATCTTTTTTCTTCTTTGTGGGTTTCCAAAAAGTGAAATAGTTCATGGATGTAGGTTGCTATATCATGTGGACTTGAAAATTTCATTGGAATATACATGTAATCCCTTATGACATAAAGAGGCGATAAATATATACATGAACAATGGAGTTATACCACCATATTTTTGCCTTCTATGTATAGGTGGTAAGAAATCATTTTTTCACGAGTTTTTGCAGATGCATACGTTTTCACCTCGGGATTAAGAAAACAAAGAAGCAAAATAGGTTGCATGAGAAACTAGCTGCTAATATCACTTCCAAAAAAATCAGCGCTAAAATTACTCCCTCCAATTTGTATGGGAATGAACCAAATATGAATGGGAAATCTTGTGCAATGCTATCTATTGCACTATGTAGAACTGATTCTTTGTTTGCAATGTGTCGATCGGTTTTTGCCAAGAAATTTCACGGCATGGTGGATGCATGTTGCGTTAACATTACTACCTCCGTTCCTCAGAACGAGACGTATAATTTGTTTGAATAGTGTAATGTAAAATATGACCAAGTTTATAGAAAAACAATTGACAATTCTAGTACTATGTAGATATAATATGAAAATACATTTCATTATGTACTTAATGATATCAATTTGACTTTGTAGAGGTTAATAGTTTCTTTATAAATTTGATCAATCTTTACATTGTTAGATATTGACCATAATCTATACCCTATTTTTTGAAAAACGGATGGAGTATGAGATAAATTCGAATATTATCATGACTTTTCGAATGATGGTTTATCAGAACCATAATTGACGAGTGCACCGAATGTATACAAAACGTGACATGTCATCTTAATGGCCATGCTACACTGCCCATCGCCTGAACTTATCAGGAAGACTGCTGCTCTGCTGCCACTGCTGAAAGTTCCGTACTACTAGTAGTACTACTACTGTATTATAATGCGACCAATTATCATCCCGGGTGAAAGTTCAGTATACATCGTCAGGTTACACAGGCAACGCTAACAGCGAAAAGAAGCCAAAGTTTAGAGCCACCGTTGTCACGGGCTCAGGACCTTGTCCTGCCTGACGCGCACAGCACGCCGGCCGCCGCAGCGGCGAGCTACCATCTTGAAGGACTCGATCGCGATCGATGAATTGTTTTAAGATTTCTCGACGAGAGAAGAGAGAGGCGACGACGAGGACGACGTAGGATGCTTTGGACGCGAGCGCAGCACCAGCACGGCTAGCGCACCAGGCTTTGACGTAGTACGAGCTCTAGCTCAGATCGCTCTGCTTGACGTGCCATTCGCCATTGCTGAGCCCCAGCAGCAGCAACGGAGCCAGAGCGTAGCGCTCTAGCTAGCAAGCTAGGTAGGGATCAGAACAGATTCCTTTGACCACTCTCCAGTCTTCATCTGCCTGGCTCTCTGCCCTTGGCTGCCTCCCTGCCATCGCCCAAGTACTCCTCTGTCCTCTCGCATCGTCGTCATCAACAGCTCGCTAGCTACGGATTCTCTCTCATGTGTGAGTTTTTTTCTGCTCTCTGCTGCCTCTGGTTCCCCGGCATGGATGCCAGCACAACCACCCTGCAGCACATTGTGCAGCATGTGTGTGTGTGTGCGGTAACTTTTCCCTTCGCATCTCCATGATGCTGCCGCTCCCTGGGCTTCTCCATGATCACTGGCTGAGTTTCTGGTGAGCCGTAGTAGTAACAATTTTGTCCGGCCTCTGACCAACGAACTTGGACGATAAAAACTTGCTAGTGCTCCTGTCCTGACGCCCTGAGTGATGGCTCTGGTCAGTTCTTGTTGTTGCTGCTGCGACCCATGTAAATTGGCCGTCTCTTTGGTCGCTTCCCCTTGGCGGGAGTGCTTCGAGATGATCGATGATCGAGCTGTTTTATCTTCATTCTTGGCTTTGGTTACCTTAATTTATGTTATTTTTAGGGAAAAGGCAACAAGTGCCCTGCTTTAAGAAAGCAACAATCATACAAGTACCTTGGTGTTTATCCCCTCAATATCGCAAGTTTCTTACCTCTAACAAAATATTTACTTGTTACTAAAATAAAAATGTCTAGCCTACATTCTTCCTTCGATCCCTTTTTTACTCTGATAGTATTGCGGATCACTATCGATACAAACAAAATGAATGCATTTCCATACTATAAAAAAAGGGTAAGTGTAATATTGGATCATGTCACCTGACTTACTCCATTTCTACTCTGTGGGATCTTACGGAGCCTGTTCATGAATGACATGGTTGGGGTATGATGATAGAAAATATTCTCCTCAAGTGAACCAGTCTATCCTTTCTAGGTAGGAGACTTAGGTGTTGATTGGATGTGGATGTGAATTCTAATGTGGCATATCCAATTCTTATCTGCATGGCCAAATGAATAATTCAAGTCACACACTCCCATAATCCGCCTCAATTATGCCTTAATTTATGTTATGATTCCTAGCCGGCTTATCTGTTGATCCATCAAACTTTGTTCTGCATTTTTTTTCTCGAAACGTAATCCATTCTGCGGATTGGATTGCACAAATGAATGGCCCAATTGACTTGCCAATGCAGAATTTTAACAAATTTGGCTTGATATATAGCTCACGAAACCACAAGCTCGTCGCGATTAAGCCATATTTGACCCACCACATTTAATTACAGTTTTCAAGGGGTTAAAATCTCCGATTTGTATTATAAAAAGCATACGAGTTCTACGGTAAAGAAAGCCATGGAGTTCGTTACAAGATCGACGTTTCTACATGGATCCATGCATGTTAGATAGCCACAGCCCACACGTGACCGAAGTTTGGCTAAATGTGTATCCAGTTGTTATGTTTTCTTGGCACGCATGAGCAAAATGCTTAATTTGCAACAGATCTTACATGGGAAAGCAGGCTTGTCCATGTAAGCATGATGTGGCTGTCAGGCCTAATTATGTGCAGTGGAGTATGCCGATATTTTACTTTGAGTTTACACGGGCGGTGTTTGTTCTGTGGTAAAATTTATACTACGTGGTACTAGCTGGAGTAACACTGCTTTTGCAGCTTTAGATCAGGACACTTTGCTGCATGCATGCATGCAAGCAACTTTTTGTTGTCATATCCTACAGAAAAAATATTATGCTTATTAATTTGGGATACATGCGGCGGTCACCCGTTCCTATTATCTTTTGTCCTAAATGACACTTAAAGCAAACTTTCAGCCACTAATGCTTTCCCAAAAAACATTCAGCCAGATCTAAACCCTCCTAAAAAACGCCACACAAAAAGGTGTTCTGAAATCTTGAGGCTAGAATTTCATAAAACGCCATTCAGTTTGGCTTGTCTAAAACTGCAAAATCCAAAATGCTAAATCATTTGAAACAAGTCATTTGATATGGCTTTTTTTGCAATATGAGAGCCTCCAAGATTGTCAGAAACGCCAATGCAAATGGCGTATTACGAGATCTCATAGGCTATGGAGAAATCTAGGAGTTTCTGAGATTGCAAAAACGTCATATCAAATAGCTTATTTAAAATGACTTAGCCTTTTTTTTTTCATCTCGTAGTCTCGAATAAGCCAAAGTTTTGAGAGGGCCAGATTTATCTGAAAGTATTTTGAGAGGCCATTAGTGCTGAAAGTTAGCTTAAGGGCCTTTTAGGACAAAAGATACCCGTTTGTAAAACACAAATCTGGAGAATGATGCTTTCCGTACGTGACACTGAAAAGATTGTAGGGATATAATGCACAATTTTCTTTTATTGCGCGAGAAGAATCTAATCTAGTATAAAAGTTCACTCGAAGTACAAACCACCTCAACTGTAATAACAATATACATCGAGATTTCCCATCAGGCTTCTCGGGGTGCTCCGTGCAAATTTCTGGGTTCTTCGGTAATTTCTTTGTTTCTGTGGACCTAGCTGTAATTTGTACCGAGTTCCTGTTATATGAATCGGATCCTTTCCTCAAAAAAAAAAAATACATCGAGATCTTTGGACAAACAAAATACCACTAATGACACTAGAGCGAGCCATCACCGAGCCGCTAGACTTTGTTGAGTAGATCCGGGAGGTCTTCGTGCACGTGCCCATAAGAAACAACGCCCTAGATCTGGAAGCCGTCGTCATTGAATCCTTGACATACTTAGACAAAAAATCCACCACTCCAAGAGAGCAGCGACCAGGCGATTTCCCATCCACCTCCACGCCACCGTCGAGATCGCCGACGACGAGGTGGACGAGAAGACGAGAAGATCTTATATGGTTGTGTTTGACATTGCGGGGCATTATTTTAAGCATGTTATTTTCTTTGCGGGGAATAACTATGTATATTTTTAATAGATTTTATCTACTTTATCATTGGACTAAACAGCTTCTCCAATATCCATAATACTTTCCACAATAGACTATTAACCATGTTCAGCGCCATAGCCATACAGTTCACCAATGACAAATTGGGTCTATATGTCTATATGTTACTATATTGCATGAGTGTAATTTGAATACAACTCCCGATCCACGTCAGAAAATGATCCACAAACTTTGCAAGACCAGTACTCCACTCATCTGGGGCTGTTTAGTTTTTGCATGATTATTAAATACAGAAATAGGAAAAACTCGGGAAAATGATAGGAACGGAGGTGCAAAACAGATTACTAAAAAAACACTGAATTATGTTAAACTTGGTTGTTTGGTTCACAGGAACGGAAAAAACACATGATTACAAATAACCATGGTAAAATAAAAGTCAAACAACTTGAGAAAGTATAATCTGCATGTTATGATGCCACTATAGAATTGGGTCTCATTCTTCGCGTAGGATTTAAAAAAGAGGTCCAACTTGTAAAATTTATGTATTGTTTATTGAAGATGAGACTAAAGGAAAATTTTCTACATTTTTCGTTTGCTCAACTTCTTTGAACTAAACGGAGAATAGCGAAGGAAAATTCCTATTACTAAATTATTCCTCCACTTTTACTTTAAACCAAACAAGCCCTAGTCTTGTTTGTGCATTGCATTTGCAGGTACGTTTCTTGCAACTGTGTTTCGGTGAAACAAATATATTTTAGATGATAGCTAGCTATAAACACTCACGGATGCACTTTACATTGATATAATCACGGACATTTTCAGATGTTAAAGCTAGCCATCAAGCATGCAGCACTCGATCACATAACAGCAAATCCTGCATGGCATGCATACATAGATTACAAAAAAAAACTAGTTATTTGCTCGTACTATCACTAGCTGGACTGCCGCTACGTACGCTACACATGTAATTCACATGCAAGGCCCAGGCGTCTCGGGGTCGCCGACCGTAGCGCGCACCGATCTCGAGCCAGCCGTGCATGCAGCACGCGCGAGCAGGGCGCATGCATGCATGCTTGCATGGCACTGCGCACTCGATCACTGCACGCGCGCGACGCGGGGCGGCATCATCGTGCAGAGTTTCCGCTGGATTATTGGCCTGCCCTGGGGGTTTATTTGTCTCACTTGGGGCGGCGGGGTCCTTGTGTTTGGCGGCCAGGGCGAACATGGAGCCGGCAAGCTGGCTCACGGCGGCGGCAAGCCCAGCCATGCACTGTTCGCCGGCCTCGCGCCGCGCCTGCCGGGCGAGGCTGCGGCGCTCCTCCACCGCCATCACCTCCCTGTGCCGTCGTTCCTCCGCGGCCTCCCGGCTGTCCAGTGCCTCTGAGAGGATGGCCGCGCATCGCCCGATCGCCCCACCCAGGCCGTCCTCGTCGTCAGAGCTCTGTCCGGCCTGGAGTTCTTGATGGCCGTCATCGGGGTCGTCGTGTCCTCCTCCGGCTGATGCGGGCGAGCTGCTCCTGGGGTGGCCGTCCTGCGATGCCCGCAGCCTCTTCCTCTCCGGCGACTCGGAGCTGTAGTGCGTTTCTTGGTCTTGATTTGGCCAAGAAACAGGCCAACCATCAGAACGAAAGCACGACGAATAATGAATGGTTCGTCAAGAACTCATGGCCAAGAACGAAACGAGAGAATGAGGATTGAGGTGTACCTAAAGGTCGGGGCAGGACTTGGGCGAGTGGAGAGGCCTGCATGGTGATGTCGACGGTGTTGGTGTTGGTCGTGGCGGATGCACCCAAGAACAGGCCGCCAGCGCCGCCGAAGCTCATCCGCCGGCTCTCGATGATCTCGCTCATGCCCTCGTATATCTCGCCCAGAAGGTTGGAGGGGAGGCACCTCTCCTTCCTCTCCGCCCTTGCCATATCCCAGTAGCTCGGCGCGCCGCCCCGCCCCGCTAAGCCGGCCTGCTCGTACGCGCGCACCTTCTTGTAGTCCCTCATGAGGTTGTCCCAGCGGTCGTTGCACTGGTTCTGGCTGCGGCAGCACCCGGCGCGCCAGCAGTAGTCCTCAACCCACCGCCAGCGTGCCAGGCCCTGGTCAGCCGGGTGCCGGTCGTCGTGCACCCTCTTCTTGGCTTCGATCAGGAGCATCGTCTCCGGCAGCGTCCAGTTTCCCCTCCGGTACTCCCTTACCAGCGTCATGGCGCCGGCGTTGGCGGCCATGATGTTCCTGGTCTCCTCCCCTTCTTGGGTGCCTGGCATGACGCCCGATCCCTTCACATCCATGGCTCGAGACTGTTTGTGACTATGTGAGTCTGAGCACTCAGAACTCAGGAGGCATTATTTGATGGTGATGGCCAAGGTGAGATCTCGAAAAAGAGAGTGGAGCTGCATATCAGTCAGCTCGCTAGCTAAGTGATGCTTTTGAAGTGGAAGCTACTCTATATAATGGTGACTGCATGAAGGCAAGTACTCCTACTAACTACCTCTCATGCATGTAGAATCACAGGGCTGGCCGGCATTAAGAAGATATGAGATGACATGAGCAGAAAAAGGCACACGAGCTCACATCTGTTTGGCTCTTTAGGCGTGCCTTTTTGTCACCTCACACTTTTGTGGGCTTTTTTTGACTTGGTTTGTGGGGGTCTATTAGGGTTTGACTATCTTGCTCCCTATCCCTACTTAATGCATGTGAGTTTAAGGTTGGAAAATAGATAGGAGACTTAGCTGTGGTTGCATCTTATGTGAATGTCTAATAGTATCTGTTTTGAACGGGTGAATGTCTAACTGCTCTACCATCGACCTCCTCCTCCTTCCTTAACAGAACTCGATAATATTGGTTAACAGCGTATACCTTCTAATTTCTAAACACCACCTTTGGAGGCAGATCCAGGAACAATTAATCATTGTAAAGGAAGTGAGTGGCATCATGTATTAGCATGCAAGTGCCCCCATGTTAACACATAAGTGGCCTCTATTTTTGGTAATGTACATTGGTGGATGTATAGAACATGGGTCTTGGGGAGAGCGAACAAATGTACAACAGGCTGATCAGAGGCATCACATGGAGGGTGTGGTGGCAGAAAAAGGCTGGGAGAGAAAGGATGAAGGAGCTGCTGGGCTGGGTTGTAGGGTGCAGCCAGCTAGCTCTAGCTCTCATGTGGATTTAGGTGCATGTGATCATAAGTAGAAACATGTGCTTCGACCCACGGGACAGATGGCCACCCCCGGGAAAGGTAATGAGATTGTGGGGAAGACTTGCATAGGATCATAGGATCACTTCACAAAACCATATTTTAAAATTGTTAAAAAAACTGAAAAATACACAACATACCTATAGGCTATTTCTACAACTCCAAAAAATTTCAGCTCAAAATTCGACCTACACTTTGAGAAACAAAAAAGAGAAACTTCACTGTGAATAGTGTAAAACACTATTCACCTAGAGCTGACACTATTCACAGTGTAATTTAACTTTTTTGTTTCTCGAACTGTAGATCAAATTTTGAGCTGAAAAGTTGTAGAAACATCTCGTAGGTATGTTGTGTAATTTTTTCATATTTTTTAACAATTTCAAAATATGGTTTTGTGACTTTCCTATGATCTCTCCGATCCTATAGAAGTCTTCTCCGCATCTACAATCTCATGGGGAAGACTTCTATAGGATCTCTCCTTTAGGTTAGAATCTTCTATTATAGTTTCCGGTGCAAACAAGGAAAATAGGATAAAGCAAGTGTATGTTGAGCAAGAAAAGGAGCAAGTTAATAGTGGATCCACCTACGAGCTGTGCATATATTTTTGGTCCAGTAACCATCCACATGTGAAAGTGAACTCACCAATCTCATAAAATATGTCATTCACATTGGCTGCAGTTTTAGCAGATGTTTCCATGAAGAAGAGGCCATTCTCCTGCGTGTATGTCTTAGCTTCCTGCGGAAATTGAACCTCATGTAAGGCATAGATATATAACGAATACCTCAGCTGATAAAACCCAACCATAGAAGGAAACAGAATGCTACGAGCAACATGAAGCAGCACATTCTCTTGCCATAACTTCATATGCCCTGCTTACAACATACTCCCTCCATTGCAAATTGTACAACCAAGGGATACCACAAGTGAGCGCAAGAATTAAGAAGGCTATACAAATCATGAAAGAGAAAAGAGCAAATGATCAAGCTACCCTTATATATACCTTGGGAATTAAAGAAGACATGATAAATGAGAGTGTTGCCACGAGATGAGATAAATGAAAAACAGTAACATCAACATATTCACATGTGCGTGCCTTATATTGTGAAAAGAGTTGCGTAAATTGTATGCCTTAAGTTTGAAATGGTAGGAGTACCACCAATTTTACTACTTAAAATATTTCGAGAAATCTACACAAATACAGATATCATGAACGTGCTGATAGTTAATAAATAGTATCTTTACCATCAGAACTATATTCTGATACTGCAGCAAACATAAACCCATTACTTGATATTCGCAAATGTGTAAAATTCTTTCTAGCTAAAGAAATGGCAAAGCATAAAAGACTAATTGATGGTAATATCGTCTTCAACAAAGAAAGCAGACATGTGCATCAGGATGTGCCATACTAGGAAGTCCCGAAAACTGAATACAATGTGAATGGATACCATTTAAGTATTTTTCTACAAATTAGTTACTTGTATAAGTCACCTATTAAACAGATTAAAACAGAAGGTGCATTTAATCCGCTCACTGAGGGATCTGCTGTGTTTGTACCCCAAATAACAGCAACAAGAATGATATGGTGTAATGCTGGTAGTTCATACTATAGTCTCAAAAGGCAGATGCCTTGAATTAACAATTAACTACACTATATCAGTTTGGAAAGCAACAAATTATATCTCAGTGAAGTAGAACAGTGGAACATAGCCATAGTAAATAGTAATCATGCAAAAAATAACAAAATGGAAAGATTGAAAGCAACAAGGATTCAGGAATAAGATTAATTACATACCTCTATTTGAACCTGCCTCGTCTCTAGCAAATCAGCTTTGTTGCCAGCTAGAGCCACTATTGTATTCTGGTTTCCTACATCGAAGTAAAGGATAAATAAGATACATCTATGTCAACAAACTACATAACCTTTAAGTGGCTAGATTTGTTAATCAGTATTTACTTTACAATTAATCGGACCAACAACTTAAACAATGAGATCTTCAAGATGTATTTTATAAAGGCGTCGTATCTTGTGCATCCGGCTCCCTCCGTGCATCCCTGCATCCTTTGATGTTCAACCACACGATCTAAATTGTGCGTTCTGACTAGTTCGTATGGAATTTTGCACAGAACCGCCCGCGTCTAGACTATCGTTTTGCACAGTAACCCCTGAACAACGAAACATCGTAGCGTCACAAGTCCCCAACTCCCCTGTCTTATCCCTAAGCAACACGCGGCCGGATCCCAACGGCGGCAGCGGCGGCGACTGCAGCGGCGACGAGCTCAGCAATCCCTATCAAGAAGCCATTTGTGCTCGCCGTCGCCGGAAGCGAGATGCCTTTTGATGGCCTCGACGTTATCTGCCGTGCCTAGGCCGCCTCCGCGCCCGTCGTCGATCTGGCTGGACCCTGGCGCTGAGGTCGTCGGCTTCCGCCGCCTCTGCGCACGTCGTCAATCTAGCTGGACCCTGGCGCTGAGGTCGCCGGCGTCCGCGCACCTCGTCGATCTGGCTGGACTCTTGCGCTGAGGTCGCCGGCGTCCGCAACCTCCGCACCGTCGGCTTACACTAGACACTCGTCATGCGGATGCCCCTCCTGACCTACTCCTCCCAATCATCCTACTGCAGGCTCGTGTGGACTACAACCCAATTGTATAGCAAGGCAATGTCAGGAAATTAGCCACCTAGAGCTCTGAATTTTTCCTTTTCTTGTGTACTGTCTGTATCTTGTACTGACAGATAGCAATCGATTGCACTTTGCTCCTTGTAGAGTGTACGTGTAGCTTGGGTTTACTATGTGAATGTACATCAGTGGCGAGTGGCAATCTGCTAAGGATCGGAGAAGTTGCTACTTTGAGCTGTATGTTTAACAACTGAAGCTTGTTTGCTGGGTTGGGAATTGCCAATCGTTGTACAACTTTTGTAACTTCTGCAATGTATAAAAAGCTTGACGTGTGTTGATGAAGTATATATACAGATTGGAAACCATTTGGATGCTATTTTCCTTATATGTTACGTCAATCTGAGCACGGTAATGTGATTTGCCAGGCCTCTTTGTTTCCTGCCTGAAGATGGCCCTGCATCCTGCTTTGTCCAGTCGAATACATTGTTGCTTTTGCTTGTCGTGATATAGGAAACACAGGTCACCAAGTATGAATCTGTAATTGCCTTCGAGCAAATGGTATATTTTTTTGTCATAGCAGTATTACTGTTTCGTGTAATATCCTGAAACAATAGCCGAACAGGAAGCTATTGTCATAGTTGAGCTCTGATTGTTTCAACGCCTAGGAAGCAGAAGCAATGGCATAGCCGGATGGTTTGCGACTTGCTCTGGCTTGAGCAAACAGTCCAGTGATGAGATTAAAGTTCTCTCTTTGAATTGTGAGAAGGTCTGTACACAACTTTATTTTATTTTGAGTTTAGTGGTAGCTACTATCCCATCCTGCTGCTGCTATGTAACAAGCTGGCATGAGGAAAACTTCAAACTGTGATCAAATTTAACATGGAGATAAAATTGCCGGGCAACAAAGATGGGTAATAGTTCAAATTATGAATGCCACCATGCTTGATAGTCTGCCACTACACAGGCACAAAACTTCACATTGAAACCAAAAGCTGAATGATATTCAAATAGCTAAATACGAAAACCTGAACGAACCTCATACATGCCATTTGAGCTGCTACTCCATTCTGACATCTTTTCATCATGTAGTATTCTGGAAGCTCAGTATGATTTTCGGACCTCAATACTTGGATAATATGGCGGCATGGAATTTCAATTGACTCGAACACATCCACCAACTTTCCATTCAAATATCATACCTATCTTAGGCTTCAAATCCTCATCACATTCAGGTGTAAGACATGAATCCTGTAGCGTCAACATAAATCGTCATAAGCACCTTCGTGCATAGAATAGCATCATTTATCAGTGCAAACTACAGAGTACTAAAACTTACAGCTAGTGGTATATCTGAATTCCTTTTGGGTGTACTAAATTCTTAGGCTTCTGCCGATCCTTAGCAGATTGCCAATCGCCAATGTCGTCATACGTGTATTCACATTGCAAACCCAATCTTCACGCACACCCAACAAGATAAAAATCCAATCGATTGCTAATCTGCTAGTACTAGATACATACAGTACACGAGGAAAAGAAAAATTCAGAGCTCTAGGTGCCTAATTTCCTGAGATAGCCTTCCTATACAAGGGCGTTGCAGCCCACACGAGTCTGTAGCAGGCTGACGTCGGGAGGAGTCGATCAGGAGGCGCATCTGCAGGACGAGCGTGTAAATCGGCAGTCGATCAGGAGGCTGCGGACGCCGACGGCCTCAACGTTTGGGACCAGCAAGAAGGAAGACATGCACGGAGGCGGCCTAGGCACGCCAGATCCCATCAAGGCCATCGAATAGCATCTCGCTCGCCGTCGCCGGGAGCACAAATCCGGGAGCACAAATGGCTTCTGATTGGGAACTGCTGAGGTCGTCGCCGCCGCTGTTGGGATCCCGGCCGGGTGTTGTTTTGGGATAAGACAGAGGAGCTGGGACGGAAGGACGTTTCGATTTTCAGGGGTCACCTTGGAAAACAGCAGTTGAGACGCGGGCGTTTTAGTGCAAAATTCTATCGGAATGAGCCAAGACACACGATTTAGATCGGATGGTTGAATATCAACGGATGCAGGGATACACGGCAGAGCCGGTTTCATAGGATACGACGCCTTTTATAAAAGCCAACTAGTATTTTATAAAAGCCAACTATTTGAGGAAGTATAAACAAAAATATGTATAGGCAATCAGACAAAGAATAACCAAAATGAATAACAATGGCACACAAACCTAAAGTGATTTGGACTGTTTACTAGTCCCATCATAAAATTTACAAGATGGATTTCATAAAAGCCAACTATTTGAGGAGCTAATTAGTCATATATGAAAGAAAGCTGAACGAACATATATAAAACATCAGACATATATGGCATGTCTTCAAATGATAAAGTGGAGTACCTTGAGCTTGAAGTTCTAGAACCCATTTCTTTGCACGGGTGAAGGATGCCTAAAGATAGAAAAGACAAAATTACAGAAAATCTTAATTGGAGCATCCATCTAGCTGCACTTAATGATAGCTATACTGCTTCTGGATTAAGGTGGCCCTATTTCAACCACAGAATGGCATTCGACATGTACACATGAAGCAGCAAGCCCGAAGTGCATATGCGGTATATCAGAGATTACATGTCAATTAACAAAAATGGTTGAAACATTACTGCAGCAAACAAGTTAAACACAAACATGCATTAATAGTGCTGAACTATCTGGAGGAATAGCAAATATTAGGTGTTGACTAGTATTATCAATGTTTGTCAACTACATATTGTGGACCTCAGGTGCAATAAAGAAATAAACCATCCAAGCTATGTGGATGCACCACTAGTAACGAGTTACAACATACTAAAGTGTGTTAAAAGCCCGACACATTCAGCGAATGGAAAGAACCTAGCGTGATATTGTTGTGCAAGTACACAACTAATTTAACCATCACCAAAATTTGCTAACTGCATTAATGATGACGTCCATGCGAAATTGTAACTCTGCCATCTGGTATTGGTATGAATTACGGTGCCTGATGTTCTTCAACTGGTACCACTCTCTTATATTAAACAGTAAACTGGTGCAGGTCTACTTAAGGAATGCCTCCTTTCTCTCTCTTTTCTATGACCCATTATCTCTCTTTCGGAACAGTTTAGCGATGGGAGAAACCGAGCTGTCATATTTTGCCATATCTCTCCTCCCCACAAAATTTGAAAAGGGAACTGAGAGCTAAATCAACCTGACTTTACTGTCTTCGGTACAATCACTAATGGTTCCCTCTTATTTTCACAATTGAATTCACTACTCAGTAACGTACTACCGTAAGGAGTCATAAACCATTGTTCATTGGCCAAAGCAGACAACACACAAATCATGAACTTTAGAAACTATCATAAAAAACCATTATTTAGCACAGGCACATGCAAAGCAATTCCATTTCACTAACCTGATTGGAGATGTCATAAACAACTATGGCGGCAGCAGCACCCCTATAGTACATACCTCTCCTGCCCAGCAGTATCCCAGATCTCAAACTTCACAGTCTCGTCATTAACCGCCAAGGTTTGTGAAAAGAAAGCCGCTCCAATTGTCGATTCCTGCAGATAGGTAAACCGATATAATTACCATATTCAGAACAAAACCTGCAGATGTGTTATATTTAACAAAAGGAGTATATCAAAAGACTTGCTTGGTATTCAACGAACTGTCCTTTCACAAACCGAAGAACCAAGCTGGATTTTCCAGCACCCACATCACCAAGAAGAACCTGACAATCCAATCACAATTCACAATGACACGTCAGCATTTCACATCCCACAAGATTCTAACAACGCAAAATCGATATGTTTCACACTGAGTTTCAAAATACTCACGACTTAAATTAGCGGTTCCCCGTAAAATCACCATCAAACGAAATTTAGATATGAGCTAGGAACTATTTATGAGATCAAAATCATCATGCTTGTGAAACATTGAAGTCAACAAAATTACTGACCAGGTCTTGACAAACATTTGAACAACTGAAGACAGGAGTTAGTAGTATTTACGACACTGACACTGCGTCACTAAGTCAACAAAGACTTTATAAGGAAATGTAGCTACTGGTGTCTGGCGCAGAACATCTAATGGAGAAATCCCCAGCAAATATCATTGGCAGTCATAACAGCAGCACATCATCCATTGTTCACATCATAATTCACTCAATCATCAAGAAGAATTAAGCAGAATATATGATCGGGACCAGTCCCACGAGATAGCCAAAATTAGCCAGATACTAGGGGCGATCAGATCCAGTCCACGCGATTCGATCAATAACTGCAACTGGATACTCAGGGTCAGAATTCGCACCAGTTTGGCGTTGCGGATCTTGTTCCCGGCGTTGGCGGCCATCGGATTCGACGACCGATTTTTCGCGGAACCGTGGACGAGATCAAACCGCACGCAAAGAAGCGAATTGGGGAATTGGTTGGTAGCTTCCGCGTGTGAAATATGTTTCTCTTTATTTTTTGGCTTATCAAAACGCTTTTCACTCAAACCCTTGTAGAGCTGTATAATTGGACAACTTACTTTCTTAGGGAACAGCCGCCTAGTCAGCAAAGATTTTTACCACTCAAAATGGATTCGTATATTGAAAAAGAATCAAGTTTGTGTAGATATATATCGCAATAATATATACTACATCTGTCCAGAAACATTCACACATAAAATTTCCAAAATTAAGAAGAATTTGTTCGACAATATGCGAATTTGTGGATTTTGCTAACATAATTGGATCCTAATGACAGCTGCTTTGTATGACACAACTTGTACATAGTTAGATTAATCGTTGATCATATTAAATTTTACAAAACATGCGCCGCAATGTTTGAACGGAGTGCGTGTATCATATTTTTTGTTTGATTGTATAAACTTGCAAATTTTACGCAACATTAATATGTACACTAGCGTGGCATCCATGTGACTAATTGTCAAAATAAACAAATAAAATCATGCTCAGTAAGTTAAAGAGATATAATAAGAAAAAGGAATCAAGGGCTTATGATAAGAGGCCCAAAATATTGAAGAGATGAGTGGGCTACTCTACAATGGACTATACACCATCCTAGTTTGTCTAGTGGATCAACTATTTTCTTACACGTCTTAAGGAAGAAAAATATCTCAAGAGTAACAGGTCATTTGTTAAATATCCCTAAACAATAAAGTCTCGTATACAAATACTAATTATTATTTAATATAGTAAACAAGTAAATCACACTTTGCAAAATTTACAAAAGTGTCGTTTGTTTGATAGTTTGTAGCAAAATATTTGAAGCAATCCAAAAAAGTGCATTTCTAAATAAAAAAGCTTACTTCTTCGCACCACCATTATTTTTTAAGTTTTATGAACTAGTGCATGTTTACCACATAAGAATCTAGTAAACGGTTCTCTCAGCTACTTATTTTCTACCGTTTTCTTCTCTCAAATGTGTTTCTTATTCTCAACTATGTCCTCTCAACTACATTTTTCCTTCTCAACCGTGTTATTCATCTTTTTTGCATCTATTCAACCATGTATTTCTTCTCAATAGTATTTTTCCTTCTCAGTTACGTACTTTTCAATTGTGTCATTTCAACGAGGTTTTTCTTGACAATTGTGTCCTTTCAGTTATGTTTTTTCTTCTCGGTCATATCATGTCAACTTCTTTTCCTTCCCAATTGTGTTAAGTATCCTTTCAACTATGTTTTTCTCCTCAGCTGTATTTTTATTCCTAACTGTCTCCTTTTAAGTATACATAATGTTAATTTTGTTTCCCAACTGTTTCCGCCAGGTTAATTTTGTTTCGACACCTCCCTTATTTCTCATATACATAACGTTGCTATTTTCATATATGTATTATATTTTTCTATTTTGATGTTATTTTTCATGTACGTTGTGATGTTTTGTTGTTCATTTTCATATACGTTGCACTATTTTGTTGTTTCTTTTCATACATGTGTGTTGTTTTGCCGAATCAGTGAATGCATGATTATACATGTCGTTGTTTTTTTATATGTTGTGTTGCTATATTGACTCGTTGTGTTTTGGGTGGATATACTAGCGGGGTTTTCATACTCTGTCGAGTGTGGGTATGGGACAAAATATATACCCAGGCGCGGGGTACATGTGTGGGTGCGGTTAAGATACGAGAACATGGGTGCGGGTTTGGTTAATCTCTACCCACACCCGGCAGGGACGGGTGCCATCCATACTTTGAACTATGTTTTTTCTTTTCTTTTCAGCGGTGTTTGTCCATTTTAGCAGTGTTTTTTCTTCTCAATTATATTTCTCTTCCTCAATTACACTCACACAAATCTTAATATTATATTCTTGTGTAATCATATCTTCCTAATTTACGTGGGGACTAGAATTATGCACTCCGCCTTGAAGAGCGGTGTAGTATACCAAAATGCAGCTGAGAGCGGCACGGTTGAGAGTGCTGCAATTGATAAATTGTTACAACTACATCATCTCAACTGCATCACACTCAATCTTAGAAGAAGTGATAGCCACTTTTCACTTCTTTGTGAAAACAAAAACTCTTAGCTCGAAATGTGGTCCTATTTGACCAAAGCAGGAAAAACATTTCGAGCTAAGAGTTTTTTTGTTTTGGTCCTACTTGCCCAGCTTTTCCTTAGGACCACCCACCAGCCAGTCCCGAAAACCAATGTAATCTTTTTTCTTCTTTGTGGGTTTCAAAAGTGAAATAGTTCATGGATGTAGGTTGCTATATCATGTGCACTTGAAAATTTCATTGGAATATACATGTAATCCCTTATGACATAAAGAGGCGATAAGATATATACATGAACAATGGAGTTATACCACCATATTTTTGCCTTCTATGTATAGGTGGTAAGAAATCATTTTTTCACGAGTTTTTGCAGATGCATACGCTTTCACCTCGGGATTAAGAAAACAAAGAAGCAAAATAGGTTGCATGAGAAACTAGCTGCTAATATCACTTCCAAAAAAAATCAGCGCTAAAATTACTCCCTCCAATTTGTATGGAAATGAACCAAATATGAATGGGAAATCTTGTGCAATGCTATCTATTGCACTATGTAGAACTGATTCTTTGTTTGCAATGTGTCGATCGGTTTTTGCCAAGAAATTTCACGGCATGGTGGATGCATGTTGCGTTAACATTACTACCTCCGTTCCTCAGAACGAGACGTATAATTTGTTTGAATAGTGTAATGTAAAATATGACCAAGTTTATAGAAAAACAATTGACAATTCTAGTACTATGTAGATATAATATGAAAATACATTTCATTATGTACTTAATGATATCAATTTGACTTTGTAGAGGTTAATAGTTTCTTTATAAATTTGATCAATCTTTACATTGTTAGATATTGACCATAATCTATACCCTATTTTTTGAAAAACGGATGGAGTATGAGATAAATTCGAATATTATCATGACTTTTCGAATGATGGTTTATCAGAACCATAATTGACGAGTGCACCGAATGTATACAAAACGTGACATGTCATCTTAATGGCCATGCTACACTGCCCATCGCCTGAACTTATCAGGAAGACTGCTGCTCTGCTGCCACTGCTGAAAGTTCCGTACTACTAGTAGTACTACTACTGTATTATAATGCGACCAATTATCATCCCGGGTGAAAGTTCAGTATACATCGTCAGGTTACACAGGCAACGCTAACAGCGAAAAGAAGCCAAAGTTTAGAGCCACCGTTGTCACGGGCTCAGGACCTTGTCCTGCCTGACGCGCACGGCACGCCGGCCGCCGCAGCGGCGAGCTACCATCTTGAAGGACTCGATCGCGATCGATGAATTGTTTTAAGATTTCTCGACGAGAGAAGAGAGAGGCGACGACGTAGGATGCTTTGGACGCGAGCGCAGCACCAGCACGGCTAGGGCACCAGGCTTTGACGTAGTACGAGCTCTAGCTCAGATCGCTCTGCTTGACGTGCCATTCGCCATTGCTGAGCCCCAGCAGCAGCAACGGAGCCAGAGCGTAGCGCTCTAGCTAGCAAGCTAGGTAGGGATCAGAACAGATTCCTTTGACCACTCTCCAGTCTTCATCTGCCTGGCTCTCTGCCCTATGTATCCCAAAAATGCTTAATTTGCAACAGATCTTATTACATGGGAAAGCATGCTTGTACATGTAAGCATGATGTGGCTGTCAGGCTTATGTTCAGTGGAGTATGCCGATTTTTTACTTTGAGTTTACACGGGCGGTGGTAAAATTTATACTACGTGGTACTAGCTCGAGTAACACTGCTTTTGCAGCTTTAGATCAGGACATTTCCCTGCATGCATGCAAGCAACTTTTTGTTGTCATATGCTACTGAAAAAATATTATGCTTAATTTGGGATACATACGGCGATCACCCGTTCCTATTATCTTTTGTCCTAAATGACACTTAAAGTAAACGTTCAGCCACTAATGCTTTCTCAAAAAAAAAACAGCCAGATCTAAACCCTCCCAAAAAACGCCACACAAAAGGTGTTTTGAAAATCTCGGAGGCTAGAATCTCAGAAAACGCCATTCAGTTTGGCTTATCTAAAACTGCAAAATCCAAAAATGCTAAGTCATTTGAAATAAGCCATTTGATATGGCGTTTTTGCAATATGGGAAACTCCGAGATTGTCAGTGACGCCAATCGCAAATGGCGTATTATGAGATTCTCATAGGCTATGGAGAAATCTCGGAGTTTAGACTGCAAAAACGTCATATCAAATGGCTTATTTAAAACGACTTAGCCTTTTTTTCATCTCGTAGTCTCTAATAAGCCAAAGTTTTGAGAGGGCCAGATTTATCTGAAAGTATTTTGAGAGGCCATTAGTGCTGAAAGTTAGCTTAAGGGCCTTTTAGAACAAAAGATACCCGTTTGTAAAACACAACTCTGGAGAATGGTGCTTTCCGTACGTCACACTCAAAAGATTGTAGGGATATAATGCACAATTTTCATTTATTTTGCGAGCAGAATCTAATCGAGTATAAAAATTACTCGAAGTACAAACCACCTCAGCTGTAATAACAATATACATCGAGATCTTTGGACCACCAAAATACCACTAATGACACCAGAGCGAGCCATCGCTGAGCCGCTTGACTTTGTTGAGTAGATCCGGGAGGTCTTCGTGCATGTTCCCATAAGAAACAACGCCCTAAACCTGGAAGCCGTCGTCATTGAATCCTTGACATACTTAGACAAAAATCTACCACTCCAAGAGAGCAGCGACCAGACGACTTCCCGTCCACCTCAACGCCACCGTCGAGATCGTCGACGACGAGGTGGACAAGGAGACGAGAAGATATTATATGGTTGTGTTTGACATTGCGGGGCATTATTTTAAGCATGTTATTTTCTTTGCAGGGAATAACTATGTATATTTTTAATAGATTTTATCTACTTTATCATTGGACTAAATAACTTTTCCAGTATCCATAATACTTTCCACAATAGACTATTAACCATGTTCAGCGCCATAGCCATATAGTTCACCAATGACAAATTGGGTCTATATGTTACTATATTGCATGAATGTAATTTGAATACAACTCCCGATCCACGTCAGAAAATGATCCACAAACTTTGCAAGACCACTGCTCCACTCATCTGGGGCTGTTTAGTTTTCGCATGATTATTAAATACAGAAATAGGAAAAACGCGGGAAAATGATTGGAACAGAGGTGCAAAACAAATTATTAAAAAACACTGAATTATGTATACTTGGTTGTTTGGTTCAGAGGAATGGGAAAAACACATGATTACAAATAAGTATGGTCAAATAAAAGTCAAACAAATTGAGAAACTACAATTTGCATGTTATGATGCCACCAAAGAATTGGGTCTCGTTCTTCGTGTATAGGATTTTAAAAAGAGGTCCAACTTGTAAAATTTATGTATTCTTTTTTGAAGATGAGACTAAAGGAAAAATTTCTACATTTTTCGTTTGCTCAACTTCTTTGAACTTAACGGAGAATAAGCGTAGGAAAATTCCTATTACTAAATTAGTCCTCCACTTTTAGTTTTAACCAAATAAGCCCCAGTCTTGTTTGTGCATTGCATTTGCAGGTACGTTACTTGCAACTGTGTTTCGGTGAAACAAATATATTTTAGATGATAGCTAGCTATAAACACTCACGAATGCACTTTACATTGATAATCACGGACATTTTCAGATGTTAAAGCTAGCCATCATGCATGCAGCACTCAATCGCATAACAGCAAATCTTGCATGGCATGCATACATACTCCCTCCGTTCCAAATTAATTGACTTCCATTTGTCTAAATGTGGATGTATCTGTACTTGTAACATGTCT
The DNA here is from genome assembly GCA_947311845.1 of Poa pratensis. Taxonomy (NCBI): domain Eukaryota; kingdom Viridiplantae; phylum Streptophyta; class Magnoliopsida; order Poales; family Poaceae; genus Poa; species Poa pratensis. Next base: position 35,179,544 of record CAMZMU010000040.1, read on the forward strand.
AGATACATCCACATGTGGGCAAATGAAAGTCTATTAATTTGGAACGGAGGGAATAGATTACAAAAAAAAACTAGTTATTTGCTCGTACTATCACTAGCTGGACTGCCGCTACTTACGCTACACATGTAATTCACATGCAAGGCCCAGGCGTCTCGGGGTCGCCGACCGTAGCGCGCATCGATCTCGAGCCAGCCGTGCATGCATGGCGCTGCGCACTTGATCACTGCACGCGCGCGGCGCGGGGCGGCATGCCGTGGAGGTTTGTTTGTCTCACCTGGGCGCGGCGGGGCCCTTGTGTTTGGCGGCCAGCGCGAGCATGGAGCCGGCAAGCTGGCTCACGGCGGCGGCAAGCCCAGCCATGCACTGTTCGCCGGCCTTGCGCCGCGCCTGCCGGGCGAGGCTGCGGCGCTCCTCCACCGCCATCACCTCCCTGTGCCGTCGTTCCTCCGCGGCCTCCCGGCTGTCTAGTGCCTCGGAGAGGATGGCCGCGCATCGCCCGATCGCCCCACCCAGGCCGTCCTCGTTGTCGTCGGAGCTCTGTCCGGCCTGGAGTTCTTGATGGCCGTCATCGGGGTCGTGTCCTCCTCCAGCTGATGCTGGCGTGCTGATCCCGGGGTGCCCGTCCTGCGATGCCCGCAGCCTCTTCCTCTCCGGCGACTCGGAGCTGCAGTGCGTGTCTTGGTCTTGATTTGGCCAAGAAACAGGCCAACCATCAGAACGAAAGCACGACGAATAATGAATGGTTCGTCAAGAACTCGTGATCAAGAACGAAAAGAGAGAATGAGGATTGAGGTGTACCTAAAGGTCGGGGCAGGACTTGGGCGAGTGGAGAGGCCTGCATCGTGATGTCGACGGGATTGGTGTTGGTTGTGGCGGATGCACCCAAGAACAGGCCGCCGGCGCCGCCGAAGCTCATCCGCCGTCTCTCGATGATCTCTCCCATGCCCTCGTATATCTCGCGCAGAAGGTTGGAGGGGAGGCACCTCTCCTTCCTCTCCGCCCTCGCCATCTCCCAGTAGCTCGGCGCGCCGCCCCTCCCCGCTATGCCGGCCTGCTCGTACGCGCGCACCTTCTTGTAGTCCCTCATGAGGTTGTCCCAGCGGTCGTTGCACTGGTTCTGGCTGCGGCAGCACCCGGCGCGCCAGCAGTAGTCCTCAACCCACCGCCAGCGTGCCAGGCCCTGGTCAGCCGGGTGCCGGTCGTCGTGCACCCTCTTCTTGGCTTCGATCAGGAGCATTGTCTCCGGCAGCGTCCAGTTTCCCCTCCGGTACTCCCTTACCAGCGTCATGGCGCCGGCGTTGGCGGCCATGATGTTCCTCGTCTCCTCTCTTTCTTGGGTGCCGGATCCCTTCACATCCATGGCTCGAGACTGTGTGACTATGTGAGTCTGAGGATTCAGAACTCAGGAGGCATTATTTGATGGTGATGGCCAAGGTGAGATCTCGAAAAAGAGAGTGGAGCTGCATATCAGTCAGCTCGCTAGCTAAGTGAATAAGTGATGCTTTTGAAGTGGGAAGCTACTCTATATAATGGTGACTGCATGAAGGCAAGTGCTCCTACTAACTACCTCATGCATGTAGAATCACAGGGCTGGCCGGCATTAAGAAGAGATGACATGAGCAGAAAAAGGCACATGAGATCACATCTGTTTGGCTCTTTACGCGTGCCTTTTTGTCACCTCATCAGTCATCACAGCCCCCTTTGTGGGCTTTTTTTGACTTGGTTTGTGGGGGTCTATTAGAGTTTGACTATCTTGCTCCCTGTCCCTACTTAATGCATGTGAGTTTAAGGTTGGAAACTAGATAGACTTAGCTATGGTTCAATGGTTGCATCTTATGTGAATGTCTAATATCTTTTTTGAACGGGTGAATGTCTAACAGAACTCGGTTTGAATATCCGGGTTAAGGGACGCGGCAATTTGGGTAGTGGGTGCAGATGCACCCACTACCCAAAAAACATTTTTTCAAATGTCAAAAAATTCAAAATAAAAATTTTGCATGTAGTCCAACACATTTCAAGTCAGCACAAAAAATTACGCGAAGAAAAAACTTTTTTTGCAACCTGTGCAAAAAAGACAAATTCGGACATACGGAAATGTACATATGCGTGTCGGAATTTTGTCTTTTTTGTACAGGTTGCTGTAACGTACATTCGGATTTGTTTATGATTTTTTTGACATTCTGGAAAAAAAAACCAAAAATAAATTACCTAATAGGTGCATCTAGACCCACCACCCGGTTTGAATATCCGGGTTAACAGCGTATACCTTCTAAACACCACTTTTGGGGGCAGTGGGCAGATCCAGGAACAATTAATCATTTGTAAAGGAAGTGAGTGGCATCATGTATTAGCATGCAAGCCCCCCGTGTTAACACATAAGTGGCCTCTATTTTTGATAATGTACATTGGTGGATGTATAGAACATGGGTCTTGGGGAGAGCGAACAAATGTACAACAGGCTGATCAGAGGCATCGAGGGTGTGGTGGCAGAAAAAGGCTAGGATGAAGGAGCTGCTGGGCTGGGGTGTAGAGTGCAGCCAGCTAGCTAGCTCTCATGTGGATTTAGGTGCATGTGAATTGTGAATTTGTGATCATAAGTAGAAAGATGTGATTCGACCCACGGGACAGATCGCAACCCCGGGAAAGGTACTGAGATTGTAGATGCTGCTCGTCAAGTTACTGTTAGCTACTCCCTCCGTTTCATAATATAACATGTTTTAGCTATTACAATACGGATATACATAAATATATTTTGGTGTGTAGATTAACTCATTTTGCTCCGTATGTAGTCCATAGTGAATTCTCTAAAACATTCTTATATTTAGAAACGGGGGGAGTACCATGTCGGATTTGAATCCACTTTTTGGTCGAAGTTGGACTGCATCCAAGAAAACAGACCCCTAAACTAAGGCAGGGGATGCCGTTAGAGGCGACAGAGGGGGCGAACGCGAGATCCACCGTGATCTCGCCGGAAAACCCAACGACGCCGGCGACACCTACACCGATATCTCCCCTCTCTTCGTCTCCCGTCGGTGGGCGCTTCTGGTGTCTCGCTGAGGATACGGAGGAGGATGGAGAGGCGGAACAGGAGGATGATGCGGGGAACAAGTACATGGCGTTCTCGTTGGAGGAGCAGTGCAAGACTCCGGCGGCTGATTCGTCGCGATCGGCTGCGACATCTTCGTCGAGAGCGGAGAAGAGGATGAAGAAACGTGAGATGCAAAGGTACGCGACGCGGAAACTTATGGTTTCGTCTACCCCCGATGCAGGTGGACGTGAAGGCAGACCGAGGTTGAGGGCACCGAAGCTACCGATCATGTCGGCGTCCTTCTACGTCGAGACGGAGCTGATGGGCGATTGGATTGACGTTCGTCGCCGGCGACGACCGCGGAAGAAGGTTAGTTCGTCTGAATCTCGATCCGGGATCAGCGGATCAAAGTTTCAAAATTCAAAACGGCGGAGTTTGGTGGGTGTCGGCCCGGCCAGACTCACGTTGCATGAAAGCTCACGGGCCAACGTCGATCAGAGCGAAAGGAAAAAGAAAAAATTTAACCAGCCCGAACCTAAACCTAGATCATCCGGAGTTGGTCTCCGAGGATTACTAGGGTTTTTTTGGCGGCGAGTTTCGTTAGACTCGAGCGAGCTCGCGAGATCGGACGCCATGGCCTTTCGTGGTGGCGGAAGAGGGGGCGGAGATCTTGGTCGCGGCGGAGGGGCTCCGCATGGGCGGGGTGCCTTCAATGGCGCTGGCCGGGGGAGACGCCCCTTCGACAGGCGTGATGGGCATGGCTATCACGGTCGCGGCATGGCTGGCTATGGTGGCTATGGATATGGTGGAGCTGAGCTTGGTGGCTATGGATACGGGTATGTGCACCAGGGTGGCCGTGGTCGTTTTGGTGAGGGGCCGTATGCGCGCGGCGGGCGAGGTCAGATGGCAGCGGCTCCGGTGCCGCTGCATGTGGCTCCCGTGGTTCCCGTTCCTCCACAGCAGCAGCCCGTGGTGGTGGAACAGGCACCACGCTCTTCATCGACTGGCGCGGCTGTGGTGTCACCGGTGGTGCCTATCCCTGGTATTTCCTTGGCTCAAGGGGCAGTGGCAGCCCCAGTTCTTGCGCCACCTGCATGGCCCCAAGGTGCGGCTGGAGTCGGTCTCCGACGCATCCTATGTTTCTTCTGGAAACGAGCCGCCGAGTCAGTCTCGAGCAATCTTGTACGCTCGGTTTCCATGGCGAGTCACGGCGGCGGAAGAAGGGGAGGTGAACCGGGGGCCAAAGATGAGAGCAAGAGGGAGAAGGTGGTAGCCGGCATGCAGGAGCCGGTGGAGACTAGGTGTTACTTGGGTGGCTCGGAAGTGACGGCGTGTTCGTCTACGCCGAACTTAAGTGGGGCGGAACTCGCTGCAAATGCTTCGGGGCATGGGGCGGTCGAGCTGCTGCTTACCTCCACGACGCCAGGCACACGGCACCAGGCCGGGTCGCCGTCGGCAGCGCTATTGTCAGAAGAGAGGGGGGTTTGTCCCTCCTTTTCGTGCTCCCCATGTAAGACGGTGAAGGTGGGAGTGGTGTTTTCGCCATCCGTGAGACGCTCTTTTGATCTTGCAAGACAGGAGTTCTCTTTATTTCGTCAAAGTCTTGCTATGAGTAAGGTCAGCGAGGTCAACAAGGACGACTGGGGGACGGTGGCGGTATGCCTATCTTCGGAGCTGAGGGGCGCCGCGAGGGCTGCTGCTGCCCCTCATGCCGAGCAGGAGGCTACGATCGTCCAGCGGGAGGCTGAGTCCGTCGGGCGGTCGGAAAAGACTTGCGTTTTCATGCGCAGTTCCGTTCTCCGGCTTCGTCGACGGCGGTGGTCACCGAGGTGCAGCAGGTGGCTGCACCTTTTTGGTCTTCTTCGGTTCACTCTCCCGGGTCGGTCGTCCAGCGGGAGGGTGCGATCGTCCAGCGGGAGGCTACGATCGTCGAGCGGGAGCCGGCGAGCGTTGAGCGTCGAGCGGGCGGACATGACTAGCGCTTTCGTGCGCAGTCCTGTTTCTCAGCCTTTCTCGACGGCGGTGGTCACTGAGGTGCAGCAGGTGGCTACGCCTTCATGGTCTTCTTCTGTCCACTCTCCCGGCTCCACAGGAGGTGGGGTGGGATCGAGTTGGGCAGCAGCTTCGGCATCTGCGCCGTGCACACCGCGGGGAGGCGTGGTGTACAGGAGTGCTTTCTCGGAGCCTTCGGGGTCGCCGAGGAACATCTCGCCGCTGCCATCCTTTCCAATCTCTATGGGAGATGTGGGGAGGGAGGCGGCTAACAGGAGCGTCATCGACTTCGGCGGTATCCCGGACGACGCGACGTTGGGTAATCGGTCTAGTGGACGGATTCGAGCCCAGCACAACGCCGACGATACCCAGTTGGAGAGGGCTATGGCGTTGGCAGAGTAGCGGGACGACTTCTCAGGTACTAATTTAAATAAACGTTTTTCAATTTTGTCTTTTTCGGATAAGGAGATTGCGGATAGAGCGTCGAGGTTGGGGGTATCGTTGGGTCTTGATGATAAGCAAGTGTTAACATCAGCAAAATTGATTAAGGATTCTGAAGTAGAAAGAGTGGTTACTATTTTGCAAAACAACTTACACTGGTGGAGACAGGGTTTTCTGTCCGGCCCGCGAGGGGCTTTAGTCCCGGTTCTCGAACCGGACAGGACAAGCGGGACTAAAGGGCAAACCTTTAGTCCCGGGCCTGTTACCAGCCGGGACCAAAGGCCATCCACGTGGCCGCCTGCGGGGCGCGCTGGGGGCAACCCCTTTAGTCCCGGCTCGTATAACGGGCCGCGACTAAAGGGTTTAGGGTTTCTTTTATTTATTTCTTTATGGTTAGGGTTTAGGGTTTCTTTTATTTATTTCTTTAGGGTTTATTTGTTTTCTTTTATTTTCTTTCTTCGAGCATACAAAGATAATTGTTTTCTTTTAGCGGTATTTCTACGCTACCACATACCGTACACGTTCGTGCATATATATAAGATAACTTGTCTTACGATCGAGCATATACAAATATATACAATTTTGATAGTTACATGGAGATCACAATTACCGGGACTAGAGCCCGTCTATTCGATTACACGGCCGGGGATCATCAGTAGCGCCTATTTACACTAAATTCTCTGGCGTCGTCTACCATCTCTGCCAACAAAAATCCCGCCAGTTCCTCTGCAATTCCTAGTAGGCGTTGCTCTGGTAAGAGTTGTTCCCGCATTCTGTCGAACTATATAAGAAAAGGAGATCAATATGAACATCAATCATGATAACAAAAAGTGACGGTAATAAAATAATGTTGTGAATGTATTGCTTATGTAGTCTATAATCATTGTGCTCAGTGATAAACGTGCGAATGAACTCGCAAATGTAGTATCCACATAGATTCGTCCCCGGTGGCTGCCTTGCGCACTTTACGAGAATAGAATTCAATCAAAATAATAATCTAGCATCATAATTGTATTGAAACTAGAATTAAAGAGATGCGTGGACATATCTCGTACTACTTACCGTGACCGGAGTAAACGTCAGCTTCTCACTAAAGGAACCCGCCACCAGACTCCTGAACAGGTTCCAAACCCTGTCCGGCAAAGAAAATGAATTAATGAATGAGTTATTCATTACCTGATATCTCATGAAATCAACGAAAGAGACCGATATAGCGCGAAAATTACCTCTGGAGCATGTCCTGCATGTCGCGGAACTCTTCCAGGTGTCTCTTTAATGGGTCCATGACTTCAACTTTTCCCTTATCAACTTGAATGTCTAGCAGAATCCAGTGGAACCTGCACACGTTTATATATACGTCAGTAACTCATCAATTACACTTAACATCGAGTAAGCAAAAGTGAATGTGTACAACAGAGTAAGACCCTCACTGGAAGTTGTAAGGAAACAGTATGTGGTCACAGAAATGTTGCTCCGTTAGAAACCTTAGAAGGTTACTCGCCGTCTCGTCAGGTTTCTTCGTTAGCGAATATATATGTACTTTATCTGGGTCAATGAACCCAACACTATAGATCTTTGTTTTACATTCCCGGATCTTCATTCTGCATAATAGAGTACAAAAGGATATAATGAGGATAATTACATGCAATGAACTGAACAACTGAAAAACTGGACAACTTATATGTAGACAATGAATTCAACAACTTACAGACAATAGCAACTCATGAGAGTTTTGTCGAGGGCGTCGAAATTGTATAACTGGAAGAGTTCGGAAAACTCAACATGGACCTCTTCGGGTCGGAAGAAGTACTCAGGTGGGACTTTCGCCACGATCATTGTTCTGCCCCCCTACCACACTCAAGTACCAGTCATGCAAATTCCGCATATGTGTTGGCAATAGTGCCAACTTCTCGTCGCTGACCAAAGGCTTCCCTGCGACATATGTAGGGACAACATCAACCTTGGGTAAATTGTCGTCTTGGGAACCTAGCAATTCTGGCAAGCAACTGGTTGAACTTGTCTCCCTCCTCCTCCTGCTTTCGCTGCTTTGCTCTCACTCGGCTTCTGTAAGTTTCTACGTCTTTGGCAAACCCAAGCCACCACGGGACGGAAGGGCCAAAGCCTCGTGTTCGTCCTCCTTTTTCGTCATCCCGAGGACCAGTGTCAGCAAGTCTTTCTCTCTATCGGGAGTGAACTTTAACTTCTACTCTTTAATTTCTTTCACCACTTTAACCCAATTTTCCCTGGGTACCCTAATCCCGTCACTGCAAATAAGGTCCCCTGTTGTTTCGTCGTATGAACCCCCATGCGCAAGGAACCAATTTCTTGCCCTCAATTCCCATTCGTCGCGCATCCATTCTGGTTGGATCCCTTTAGCAAGCAGCTCTGGCTCTTTTTTATCCCACTTTGGCATTGCAGTCTCGTAGCCCCCTGGCCCCAATTTATGGTGATATTTTTTCTTGTCAGCATTTATCTTGTTCCTTACTGAGATCGCCTTGGCATTTTGTGACTCCTTGTACTCCTTAAATGCGTTCCAGTGATTCGCCTGCTTCGCTAGATAGTCTTCAAATACTAGAGCAGTTTTTTTCGTCTGATATTCTTGCCATAATCTTTTCTTCCACACCCGGAATAGTTCGGCCATCTTCGTAAGAGTCCACTTCATGACTTTCTTCCTCAATTTTGAAGTGTTGGCAGGATTCTCAAATTCTGGCAGGGTGAAATGTGCCATGAGGTCATTCCAAAGACCCTCTTTGTACCTTTCGGCGACATACTCACTATCGTTCGCCCCTTTGCGCTTATTCCAGTCTCGAACGATGATCGGGACGTGATCCCTAACCAGAACTCCGCATTGTTTTCTAAATACAGCGGCAGCCTTCTTGGGTTCCTTCGGTTCGCCCGTAGGGGCTATGACCTCAAATGTATAATGCGTAGATGGGGCCAACATTTTGGTCGGCCTCGTTTGGAAGATTTGATCGATGTGGAGGCCTAAGAGAAGAAACATTCGTCAATTTATATATATACAACTTAAGTAATGCATCTACTGATCGCCGAAGAACTTCATATCTACCTCGCCGGACTTCGTTAAGGGTCCACCGGCTTCTCCATCATCGGAGCTATCGCCTTCTCCATCATCGGAGCCGTCGACCTCATCCTCACTTCGGTCGACCTCCATTCCATCCCCGGAGGGGTTCAGATACGACGACGGAGATTCGGCTGGATCAGCATCTGGGGCGTCGTGGATTATATTCTCGAGAATTTCTTCCTGTATTAGGTCTCTGCGGGTTGGACTAGGTGGATCCATAGTTTCTGCAAAATGCACACAATATTATTTCAAAATGCATCAAATAAAATGAGTATCAATTGTTATAAATAATTACTAAAGCAATGAATACAAGTCACTTATCTAATGTGTATCAATTGTTATCATCAATACTTTGTAATTAAAAAATTACTACAAATCTATTAAGTCACAATATATCCACTACAAATCAATTACTAAAAATTACTTAGTCCTAGAATTTATTTAAATGAATTATCATACCTTACAACATAAAATGGTTTTCATAACTTATTCCATTTTGAAAATGAGTTCAAGATATTTTATATTACAAAATATTACTCTTAATAGCATTTTACAACTAACTTCATTTTGTTTTTACTTAAGCACTAACAGTACTAACATATTAAGATCAACATTATGTAGTGATCTACAGTAACTAAACATTTCACAAACAACAATAGCAACAATTTCATAAAGGAACAAATATTTATTTTATCACTTTTAATAGGCAGAAAACACCATTTTTAGAGTTTATTAAGTCCAGGGTGTTCTGTTCATCAACAAGTTATGCAAAGATAGGTTTAGGTTCTATGTAAGTATTTTAAACTAATGCAATTGGATTTAGTCCAAAATCTTATTCACAGAAAATTAATTAAATGCTAGAAAACCCCACTGGTCTAAACTACCAACACATGCCATTTCAAAACTATGTATCACAAACATATGAGGCTAATTTCTACAGAAAGCTATAATCACAGGCATTCCAGAACAATTGGATTTACAAATTTTGGATTCATATTTCTCAAGTTAAAAAATAGTTCTTGATTTATACCAGTGGCAGTACAGTAATTATCAAGCACACACAAATTAATATTTTTAAGATTTGCAAGTTGGAAGTGGTTCTAAACTCATTCATTTATCAGTGTGATTTTTGGTTTGCACAAACACGGAGTTTAACTATTTTATTTTGAATTAAAGCTACAGCACAGAAACAGAATTATAAAGCTCTATTTTGAAAATTCGGGTTAATCAAAGATTGCTCGAATCCACGCGTTTCTGGATGATTCGAACGCGCTGCGACGTATAGGAGGTTGCAGGGAACCTTTTGGCAGCGGCGCCGCCCAATTTGGGTTGCCGGAGCAACGCCGGCGACGATGTTTGGCGGCAGCCGACGACGGGCAACGCGGCGGCGGAGCTACGGGGCGCAATAAGTCGAATTGAAGACACTGGAGGATGCAAAAGCTCACCCTGAGCATGATGGAGTGGACGACGAGGTCGGGGGAGGTCGTACGGCGACGGAATTGTGCTCGCACGCGGTGGCCGGAGTTGGGGGAGGGGCCTCGATTCGTCGGATTCCGGCCTTCCTACCACGGACGACTCGGTGGAAAAGTAGAGGAGGCGCCGGCGACGGGCAGCGGTCGTGTCGAAACGGCAGCGGCGTCGGGGACGGCCTTGCCGGCGACGGAAAATTTTAGCAGCCTGGCGGCGCTCCTCTGCCTTCTGCACTCCTTCGTCTTCGATGAAAAAATGGCCAAGTCCCAACCGTGGCTTAAGTAGTAAGGGGACCTTTAGTCGCGGTCCGTGGCTCAAACCGCGACTAAAGGGGGTCTTTAGTCACGGTTTGAGCCACGGACCGCGACTAAAGGGTTTGGGAGGCCTTTTCGCGTTCCCGCGCACAGCGCGGGCTTTAGTCCCGTCTGGTAAGATGGGCCGGGACTAAAGGCCCAAAAATTGCGCGGGCTGGGCCGTTTTTTTTTTTTTTAAATCTAGCACAATTTTAAATATTTGAACATTTGAATGAAACAGTTTTTGCATACTTATGAATTTGAGAAAACTTTTAACATGAAAAGTGCTTGAATTTGAATAAGTATTCCAAATCCATTTTCTGTTTTATAAAATAATTATTCTAACTCTACAAACTATTAACCATTTTGCCATTTTGAATTAAAAAATGCATTAACTTTTATCTTTTGCATATTTTTGAATCTCACTAAACTTTCAACATGAAAAGTGTTTAAATTTGTATAACTATTTCAAAACCATTTTATCTTTTATAAAATAATTATTCTAACTATTCAAACTATTAACCATTTTATCATTTTGAAAAAATGAATCAACAACTGCCAATGAAGGGTACATAGACGAATGACAACAAACTTGGGTACATAGACAAATGACAACAAACTTGGGTACATAGACGAATGACAACAAACTTGGGTACATAGACGAATGATAACAAACTTTGGGTACATAGACGAATGACAACAAACTTGGGTACATAGACGAATGACAACAAACCATTTTGTCCAAACCAATGATGTGGCTCTGGTTAGTCATACTCTTGCCTAGGCCTATAATACTCGTGGGTGTAGTCGTCGTAGTCGCCGTCGTCGTCGTCGCTGTCGTCGGACGGCCGTGATGTAGTCGTTGACGGGGGTTGTCGCATGGACTGTAATTGAGGGTAGCGCATGCGGGGGTTATCGCCGGCCGTGATGTAGTCCATGACCCTCTTGAGTGTCCGGCTGGCCCACCACAGCCGACGGCCGGCCTCGTTGAAGTTCGAAGGACGCGGGCGGTCCTCCTCGTACCTGGCGAGCGCCTTCTCACGCCTTTCGATGAAGAAGGCGTTCCAAGTTGGGCGATAGTCTGGATGCCAGCGGGAATCCATCCGCTGCTCCGGAGTGAGCTCGACGTAGTAGTGGTTCGTGATGGCCGCCCGACGCGCCAAACCTTGAGGGACAGGAGGGACCGGCACGCCTCCGGTGCTCAGCCTCCAACCGGCGGGGACGTCGTAGCCGGGCGGGCAGGGGTAGTTCGAGGCGCAAAGCGCCTCCGCCTCCGAGTAGGTCAGAGTGGGTACGGTGGAAGCCATGGGAGAGTGATGAGGTTGCAGATATGAGTTTAGATGTGCTATGCCAATGGAGGCCATGACTACATATATATAGTGAGAAATGGCGGGAAGACGGAGGCGGGAAGCGGTGGAAAGCGCGGGAAGAAATAAGGCGGGAAGAAACAGATCTTTAGTCCCTGTTCGAGCCACCAACCGGGACTAAAGGGCTTATTTGTTCCCGCGCAATTTTACCAACCGGGACTAAAGGGAATCCCACCAATAAGGAAGAAGCACACGGATCGTGTGTTTCTTTCGAGCGCTTGTGAGCCGTTGGATCAGGGGTGTGTTTCTTTTGAGGGCTTGTGAGCCGTTGGATCCATAGTTTCTGCAAAATGCACACAATATTATTTCAAAATGCATAATATTATCATCTATAAAATTCCATCTATAAAATTGCTTGGAAATGCTGATTTGAAGCTTCTTGACAATACACATTGGAAATACACATTGGAAATACACATTCATTATTATTACACATGCTCCTTATATAAAGGTTTAATACATTCCATAGAATGCGTTACATAAAGGTTTAATACATTATTACACATCACCAACATCACCAACATTATTCCACATAAACGGACTTGCTGGCTCGGAGGCCGTGGGATTAGGAGGAACGGCGGGAGGAGCCAGCCCCGTTCGCGGCCGCCCGGTTCTCGCGCGCACGTTTGCGGCGGAGGGCAAGATCCATGGAGGATGAGTCTTTCAGCGCCCAATCCAGCTCGGAAGCCTCCTTCGCCTTGAGCTGGCAGACAGTTCTGGCTCGCTGTACACGGTCGTCGTGGACGGACTGGAAGGAGGCTTCAAGGGCCTCCTGCATCTGCGGCCCGCCGCGCTCCTCCAAACATTGGACCACATCAATTTGTAACCCTGATAGACTTTCTCGATCGATTACCTTCTGAGAAATTGCATTGAGGAATGCACATACCTTCACAATGGCCAGTCGAACATTTTCCGCTAGAATTCCCCTCAATGCAACCGGAAGCAATTGCGTCATAAGCACGTGGCAGTCATGAGACTTTAGGTTTTGGAATTTTTTCTCTTTCATATTTACTATTCCCTTTATATTCGACGAGAAGCCAGACGGGACCTTGATACTGAAAAGGACTTCAAAAAAGATTTCCTTCTCTTCCTTGGTAAGAGCGTAGCTGGCAGGCCCTTGAAACTGCCCTGGATGCATGTCGTCTCGTCCTTTATGACGTTCCTGGTCCTCCCGTGCTTCCGGTGTATCTTTTGACTTCCCATACAAGCCCAGGAAGTCTAGAATATTCACGCAAAGATTCTTCGTCAGGTGCATCACGTCGATTGCGGAGCGGACCTCATAGACTTCCCAAAAGGGTAGCTCCCAAAATATAGATTTCTTCTTCCACATGGGTGCGCGCTTATCAGCGCCGTTCGGAACAGGTTGGCTGCCAGGACCCTTTCCAAAGATTACTTTTAAATCCTTGACCATACCAAATACTTCAGCACCAGTACGGGTGACAGGCTTCGTCCGGGTTTCTGCCTTGCCATTGAAATGCTTGCCTTTTTGCCTTAAGGGATGCTTGTGCGGACGAAAACGGCGATTGTACGGGTACACATTCTTCCTACATTTGTCCAGATATATACTTTCTGTCTGATCCAAACAGTGCGTGCATGCATTGTATCCCTTGTTCGTCTGTCCTGAAATGTTACTAAGAGCAGGCCAATCATTGATGGTTACGAAAAGCAACGCTCGTAGGTCAAATGTCTCCTGTTTGTGCTCATCCCACACACTTACACCTGGTTTGGCCCACAACTGCAAAAGTTCATCGACTAATGGCCTTAGGTACACATCAATGTCGTTGCCGGGTTGCTTCGGGCCTTGGATGAGCACTGGCATCATAATGAACTTCCGCTTCATGCACAACCAAGGAGAAGGTTGTAGATACATAGAGTCACGGGCCAGGTGCTGTGACTGCAGCTCTGCTCCCCAAAAGGATTCATGCCATCTGTACTTAGACCAAACCATAAGTTCCTTGCGTCACCTGCAAAGTCCCCGAACTCTCTCTCGATTTTTCTCCACTGCCGACCATCAGCGGGGTGCCTCAACTTGTCGTCTTTCTTACGGTCTTCCATGTACCATCGCAACAACTTGGCATGCTCTTTGTTTCTGAACAGACGTTTCAACCGTGGTATTATAGGAGCATACCACATCACCTTGGCAGGAACCCTCTTCCTGGGTGGCTCGCCCTCAATATCACCAGGGTCATCTTTTCTGATCTTATACCGCGATGCAGTGCATACCGGGCATTTATCCATATTCTCATACTTCTCACCGCGGTAGAGGATGCAGTCATTAGGGCATGCATGTATCTTCTGCACGTCTAATCCTAGAGGGCAGACAAGCTTCTTTTCTTCGTATGTGCTGGCGGCCAATTCGTTCTTTCTTGGAAGCATCTTCTTCATTAGTACCAGCAACTTTTCAAATGACGAGTCAGTCACACCGGTCTCTGCCTTCCACTTGAGCAATTACAGTGTGCTACCCAACTTCTTCTGGCCATCTTCACAAGTTGGGTACAACAATTTGGTGTGGTCCTGTAACATCTGCTCGAACTGCAACCTCTCCTTTTCTGTGTCGCACTCTCGCCTTGCATCAGAAATGACCTGACCAAGATCATCAACGGGCTCATCTGGTGCCCGTTCTTCGCCCTCACCTTCTTCTTCATTTTCTTCCATTGCGGTATCAGCGTATTCAGGAACATAGATCGGTAGTTGTCGTCATCGTTCTCTTCTTCATCGCCGTCTTCCATCATAACCCCTCTTTCTCCGTGTTTGGTCCAAACACTATAGCCGGGCATGAAACCGGACTGAAGCAGGTGGCTCTGAATGACTCTTGAGTAGTGTGATCCTTCACATTCCGACATTCATCACATGGACAAAACATAAAGCCACCCCCATGCTTGTTCGCCTCGGCCGCATCGCGAAAAGAATGCACGCCTGCTCTGTAAGCGGTTGTGCGTCGGTCACCGTACATCCACGGATGGCTCATCTGCATCATACAACTATATATCAAACGCAATGACGATGCTAAAATTAGTACCGCACGGTGACCGACTAGAAAATAGTTGCTAACCTTTTAGGACAAGTGGAAATAAAGAGGTGAAAGCTTAAGTGTGGCTCGGACACCTCATATCATGTTTGTATTGTGTGAACTCAAATGGCATCACTCTAACAGGCATTTCATTGAACACCTTGAGTGCATATGAAGGAGAGAAAAAAATAGCACTAGCCCACACCACCTCCACCAGGAAAAAAACAGAGTGAGTGGAGAGGGTGCTGGTGCCATATATATAGGGGTGCCAGCCCTTTTGTCCCGGTTTGAGATACAAACCAGGACTAAAGGGGGGGGGGGGGGACCTGGCCGCGGCGGGCCGCGGACCCCTTTAGTCCCGGTTTGTATCTCAAACCGGGACAAAAGGGTCCTCACATGCCGGGACAAAAGGGGGGAGGGGCGCCTGGGCTATTTCGGGCGACGTGGCCTGGCCATTTGTCGCGGTTTGTAAGTGGACCGGGACTAAAGGGGTTGGACGAAAGGCCCTGTCTCTACTAGTGTTAAACCAAAAAGTGGATGGGCAGCCACATAGTCTAATTTTAAATAGGGCTTCTAGTCTAACGGAGGATTTAGAAGGAGATGATTATGTGAGAGATTTAGAGGATCAAACGGATGCCTCTATTCTTTCTGAACGTGTTAAAAAGACTAGGAAAAAGAAAGATTACTCTTATGTGACTAAGAGAAGAAGCAATAGAATTAAATTACAACAGAAAAATCGAGATGCAGAATCTAAGAGGAATTTTCTGGAATAGTGAGGGTTTTCGTGACCCTGGGAAACATCGGTTCGTTCAGGAATCGATTCGGGAATTTTTTTTAGATTTTTTTGCCTTGTCGGAGACAGGAAGGTCTAATTTTGCCACTCCCTTTCTGAGTCACCTTGCGGCAGGACAAGACTTTAGTTGGTTCTGTTTGCCGCCCAGAGGTAGATCGGGAGGTATGCTTATTGGGGTCAATACTGCAACCCTTCATGTCAAAAATGTTGATGTGGGGGATTTCTGTGTCAAGTTATATATTAAATCGAAGAGTGATGGGTTTGAGTGGGTTTTGGTCTCCGTTTGTGGGGCAGCCCAGATGATCATAAACCCATGTTCTTGTCGGAATTAGTTCGATCGTGTGAAAATGAACCATTACCTATGTTGGTAGGTGGGGATTTTAATATAATTCGGAAACCGGAAGAAAAGAACAATGCAAATTATAACTCACGATGGCCAATTATGTTTAATGCTATTATCGAGAGTCTTGAGTTAAAAGAGCTTGAGCTCTCGGGTAGGCAGTATACATGGGCTAGTCGAATGGAAACTCCTACTTTTGAAAAATTAGATCGAGTTCTCGCTACAACAGAATGGGAGCACAAGTTTCCGCTGGTCACCGTGCAGGCGTTGACTAGGGCGGGATCGGATCATACACCCCTCTTAGTGGATTCAGGGGTTCAGGCTCATTTGGGTAACAAAGCACGATTCTCGTTTGAACTTTCCTGGCTTCAGATGGAAGGTTTTTATGAAATGGTGGCAGCGGAATGGGCTAAGGTGGTTAAAGGAAATACACCTATTGAGGTGTGGCAAAATAAAATTAGACACTTGAGGCGTTTCCTCAAAGGTTGGGCCAAAAATCAAAGTGGTAAATATAAGAAAGAAAAAGAAAGATTACTTAATATTATTGATGAGTTGGATATTAAAGCTGAGACTATTCCGCTTTCCGTAGCGAAGCGAGATTCATTGCGGACCGCCAATGATCATCTTTGTTGCCTTCGGCGCGATGAAGAAACAAAATGGGCTCAGAGGGCAAAAGTTAAGTATATTCAAGAAGGAGGAAATAATACAAAATATTTTCATCTCATTGCTAATGGCAAACATAGAAAGAAAAAGATTTTTTAGTTAGAGCAAGACGAAGGAACAATTGTTGGGGAGGCAAATTTAAAGCATTATATTACCGAATACTATAAAAAATTATTCGGGCCGTCGGTGTCCAATAATATTTCGTTAGATGAACAGAGGGTTCATGATATATCGCAATTAACTCAAGAGGAAAATAACATTCTCACAGCCGATTTCTTAGTGAAAGAAGTGTACGATGCTATTTCTCAGATGGAGCTAAACAAGGCGCCGGGACCAGATGGATTCCCCGCCGAATTCTATAAGAATTTCTGGGAGGTCATTCGTGATGATTTAATGGCCCTTTTTGTTCAGCTGAAATAGGGAAATCTGCCGTTGTTTAAGTTGAATTTTGGGGTTATTACTTTGCTCCCGAAAAAAGAAAATGCGGTTCAGATACAGCAATATAGGCCAATTTGTTTGCTCAATGTGAGCTTTATTTTTTTTACAAAAGTAGGTACTAATCGTATTACCGAAATTGCTCAAAAAATAATTCGGCCTACGCAATCGGCTTTCATGCCGGGGAGACACATTTTAGAGGGTGTGGTCATCCTACATGAGACAATTCATGAACTTCAAAAAAGAAGATGGATGGTGTTATTTTCAAAATCGACTTTGAAAAGGCATATGATAAAGTTAAGTGGCCATTTCTCCAACAAGCTTTGCGTATGAAAGGATTTGCACATGAGTGGTGCAATTGGATTACGCAATTTGTGCAAGGTGGGAGTGTGGGCATTCGGGTTAATGATGACTTTGGTCATTATTTTCAAACTAAAAAAGGACTCCGTCAGGGGGATCCTTTATCTCCAATGTTGTTTAATGTAGTGGCGGATATGTTGGCCATCTTGATCGCAAGGGCGAAGGAAGATGGCCAAGTAGACGGTCTTATACCTCACTTAGTGGATGGTGGGCTTTCTATTCTGCAGTACGCCGATGATACTATATTATTCATGGAACATGATTTAGATAAAGCGGTTAATATGAAACTCATCCTCTGTATTTTTGAACAATTGTCTGGTCTCAAAATAAAATTTCACAAAAGTGAATTTTTTTTGGGAGGGCTAAAGATGTAGAAGAACAGTATAAGCATATCTTCGGATGTGAGTCTGGTTCTTTACCTTTCAAATATCATGGTGTTCCGATTCACTATAGGAAGCTTCGGAATGCTGAGTGGCATCCTGTTGAGAGCCGTTTTGAAGGCAAATTGGGATGCTGGAAGGGCAAGTTGTTGTCCTACGGGGACCGGTTGGTACTGGTTAATTCGGTGTTAACTAGTCCACCGATGTTCATGCTATCCTTTCTCGAAATACCCAAAGGGGTACGGAAAAGATTGGATTTTTATAGGTCTCGCTTCTTTTGGCAGAGTGATGAGAATAAACGTAAATATAGATTGACCAAATGGAATATTATCTGCCGGCCGAAAGATCAGGGAGGTTTGGGGGTTGAAGTGCTTGAGTTAAAGAATAAATGCTTACTCAGCAAATGGCTGTTTAAACTATCTAATGAAGAAGGGGTGTGGCAGGAGCTGTTACACAATAAGTATCTTCACAGTAAGACTTTAGCGCAAGTTGAGGCACAACCTTCAGATTCTCCCTTTTGGAAGGGACTAATGCGTGTCAAAAAAGATTTTTTTGATAGAGTCTCGTTCAAGCTGGGCAATGGGCAAACTGTAAGGTTTTGGGAGGATACGTGGTTAGGTAATTCTCCGTTAAAAGACCAATACCCGATCTTATACAATATTGTGCAGCAACAGAATGTTTCGGTGCATGATGTGATGCATAATGCGCCCCCTCTAAATATCGAGTTTAGGATTGTTGGGAATAAGTGGGAGATGTGGTCTCATCTTTGCCTTAGGCTCATGAATGTTACGCTGTCTGATGATTCGGATTGTTTGCACTGGAAACTGACGCAGAATGATTTTTTTACAGTGAAATCTATGTATGAGGATCTTATGAATGGTCATACTAGATTTTTGCAAAAATATCTGTGGAAAATTAAAATGCCTTTAAAGATCAAAGTATTTATGTGGTTCCTTCATCGAAAAGTCTTGCTTACAAAGGATAATCTAGCTAGGAAGAATTGGCATGGATGTTCGCAGTGTTCTTTTTGTGGGTCTCCCGAGACAGTGGAACATCTATTTATATCATGCCCTTTTGCTAAACTTGTGTGGCGTGTGGTGTTTTGTGCCTACAATATTCCTCCTCCTACCAATATCAAAAATATGTTGAGAATTGGTTGAATGGTATGGACAAAAAGACCAAAGATAGGATTCGTATTGGCGTTTCGGCTATTTGTTGGTCTATATGGAATTGTAAGGAATAATATTGTGTTCAACAGGAAAGAAAATTTTCATGTCTTACAGGTTATTCACTCGGCGGTGCACTGGATCCAGCTATGGGCTTTCCTGCTTCCTTCGGACCAGCGGGACCTTATGGTGGCTGGATGCACTCGACTCCTGCTGGTGGCACAAGAGTTTTTCTCCCGACATACGTGGCAACATATTAGTAGACTTTCGTAGTTGTACTTTTCTTTGTCAGTGTCGGTTGAGGTTGGTCTTACTCTTTGTGAGTCTGGAGATGTAAACTTGAATAATTTACGATAAATCTTTGTAATAAGCGGCTGTGTGCATCACTCGATGCAGAGGCTGGGATTAATAAAATTTCCTTTTCTAAAAAAACTTGTATACACATGGATTCATCATTCATGCCATTATGATTAGAAAGTACTACTAGAATCAGAATGTAACGTGGTAGCGTGTGGTGTTGTCTTGACATGCATAACCTGCTTGAAGGAAGTAGGTTCTTATTGCATCCCTTAATCAAGTTGATTCTATTATTTCTGAACTTTGTTGGCAGTCGTATTGTAGTTGTAGGTCTGCAGCTTCACCAGGCCATTCCATATTGTTGGTACTTGGTAGCTAGGCTGCTAGGGGTGCTTTCATGCAGTAAGTTTCACACTCCCTTGTTTTTCAGAATGCTAGACGATACCTATGAGCAGCGTCGAATCTAGGGCAAAAATAAAGGGTAGGCTCAAAGCCTAAAGCACAGCGCTAAACCATGTAAAATATATGGTGTTGATAAATTCAAGTTTATATCCATACGAAAATATAAAGAAGTAGTACAAGCTAAACACTAGAGAAGGTAGACAAATTTCAAGCTCAGTCTAGATATCCGAAACCAAAATTGTGAGTATGCACTGTTCAAAAAAAAAATTGTGAGTATGAGGATTGTTTCAGTAAGATGGGCCATGCAGCATCAGCAGGGGCGATTTTACCATCCCTCCGCCTAGGGCACGTGCCCGGGCTGCGCCGCTGCGTACAGGAACTCCAGCGACCTACCTGATGTTCGTGAAGAAGCGAAGATACGATCTGTTGCCTCTTGGGCTGAGAAATGTGCCCTTCCCGTCTCTTGGGACTTGGCAGGCTACAAATGTTTTCTTGCGTAGCTCTACCTGGGCCTCAAAAGGATGCTACACAACCATTCACCTAGGCTGCAGAATTCATTCTCAAAAAAAAAAAAAACTAGGCTGCAGAATTTAGCAGGCAACTCAAGCGCTGCAGGAGTTCAGGGCGGTGAAAAAAATTAGGAGTTTAGTGCCGACATTAGTCTTATTCTTTTATTTTTTATAAATGGTAAGACTTTCCTCCAAATATTATTTCATCTTGCAGATGTTGTAATAAAAAAATGCTTGGTAGGAGTGAGCACATACAAGGTATGTGTTCAAGTATATTTGATTTTAATCTCTAATAAATTGTATTCAAATATTTTTTCCTTCTTCTCCAACTCAGTTTTTTTAAATCTACAGTTTTATCAATAATTTTATAGATTACTTGAGATGTCTCGACACTAACATTATAGTAAAGCAATCATCGACGAAGTGTGTGCCCAGGCTTTCACAAAGCGCTAGCTCCGCCACTGAGCATCAGTATGATCGATGGTGACTACAACATCGTTTTAGGAAGGTGAACCACTTCCATAGAAGATTGATGACTCGAAGGAGACTCCTTCCTCTACTCCATCTGCGAAAAACAAGCCTAGACCTCTATGGTCTTTGGCACCTACCTAAGTTTTTTTTTTTTTTGAAACTGGCACCTACCTAAGTTTGTCCCAAGCTTAGAGGATGCTTGCCTAGTATCTTATTTACTTACATTTATCTTTTTGTAATAAGTTTTATCAATTACGGTGTTTGCTTATCTTTTTGGGGGTACCTATGTGCAACTCGCTAGAGCGCTTATCTGTGACGTACCCCTTAGGTTGAGAATTTATAATGAGATATGAGTTTTGGATTATCATTGATCTCTCTTATTCAAGGTTTCTAAATTCGCAATTTTCTTTAGTATCTTGGTTGTGAATGTTTTGGACCCGTCTTGCCTTTAACCTTATAGCTTGTGAAATTTGGGGGTGGAGTAGAATTCGCTTGATTAAACTTCCTAAAGTCGTATGCTTTGACATCTTGAGATGAGTAGCTCTTAGAATCGTTTTTAATCTTCTTTTATGGCCTTTATTTAGTTATTAAAATTTAAGTATATAGGAGAGAGATGATCGACCAAGGAAGAGGATGGTTTAATTTGTACTAGGTTATCGTTTATAAGTTATTTAAAATTTATGAATCCTTTAATTAACTAATGTTATCTATTCATCTTTTGTTGGCCTTAAAAGTTAGTAGAAAGCATAGTTTGTTTGCTCATACTTCCAAACCTTTAGCCAAAAATCTCTTCAAAGTTAGCAAAGAGCATAATTTCATGCTACAAGCCTTCGTCAACCATGGCTCAACACATGAGGCCATCATGACCATGACTTAGAGCTATATATTGAATTAAACTCTCAATATCTTGATCCTCCATGGCTTAACACATAAGTCAGAGCATGGCTTCATTTTTGTTACACACAAGAACCCCATCTTCATTCCTTCTTTTTTATCATCTTATTCATCTCTTCAAATCAATGATCTTGATGTGTCAATCCTCAATCTATATTTTTATGTTCATGGCATCCACCTTTGAATCAAACACACGTTTTTCAAGCACTACCTATGGAAAACCCCGTCAAATACAACTCAATGAAATCATTACTCTATAAGGATTATGATTAATTATCAAAAGCACGCATGGGTGCTCCATGCACTATGATTTGCCCACTCACACAACCCGGCTAAAGCTGAAAATGCTTGGCATAGACTAGAGCAATTTCAGAAGGTTGTACTATCTGATTTTGAGGTGAAAGTCTCCCAATATATATGATCTACTAGAGTTAAAATATGTGGGCTCAGTTGAAAAATATAAGAAACAATTTTATCAACTGGTGTAAAATATGTTCTTGTTTGATGTTTCTACTGTTGCGCTATGGGTAGGCTATGCTAGCACAAATTAAAAATTTCTACACATGTATCAACATCATGTTGTTGTTATGGATCATGGGACAACCAACGGATGTGCATACTCGTAGCGGAAGTAGAGTTGTGGTAGCGCGTTAATGAACACGTTGTCATACTATTTCTCCTCCATCCAAATTTCTCAGATGATTCATTTGAGTGTATCAACTGCAATGCCTCCGAGCTATGCACGGACACAAGAGGAAAATTTGAGTGTATCAATTTCTAGATATGATCGCTTGACTTGGGTGTGGAGGCCATGTGTGTAGAGCTTTCCAACACCCTCAAAGAGACTGGTTGTTGTTGTTTTCCCTCTCTATTTATACAGACTAATCTCATAATGCGGGTTGTGAGGCCCACCCTAATGAAGCAGGTAAGTCGAGGCAATTGTTGGGTGGCGCAAAATTCAACATGTTTTCTTTTGCATGTGACTATCCACATTGCAGTCCCTGAGGGCTAAGGCCATACGTGTGGCACAAAGTCGCGCGACACTTTCCCCTCTCCTAGGTTGCGCCACAGCCACCTGACACGTAGATGCGAGAGACATTGTGGCCCCCTCTAGGTCTTGGTGGAGAAAGCAACCCCCACGTCCACCTCAAGAGCTAGCTAGGTGAGAGCGGCCCAGTGCTGGAAAATGGTGTGGTCCAAGCCTGGCAAAACGACTGAACTTCATTGGACAATGTCAAAGAGGTAGAAATCAACTGCATCAAGTTAGCAGAGACAATAGATGTGGAGGGCTGGTAGTCGGATCCTAATTCCAAATCATGGGTGATTTCAAGAGAGAGGGGAATGAGATAATGTTGGGATGAAGTGGTGGGTAGAGAAAGCATAAACAGATGGATGTGAGCGACGATCTACTCCTCGCTAGAATTGATGGGTGAAGAGGACACGAGAGTAAAGAGGCGGGATGGCAAGCTGATCCAGAACCAAAACTGAGCATGAGAGGTGAGGTGGAGGTGGATGCGTTAGGGTTCCGAGCTGGGATTGATGGGTGAAGAGGATATGGGAGCAAGGAGAGGGACACTAGTACAGAACGACACATCGGATACCCCTCTATGGAAACGACACGAGTTAGGCGGGAAGAAATGAGTTCCGCGCGCTTCCGCGAGAGTGCGCACGCGCTAGTCGGTCGATGGGACCGACTCAATGGCAACTGACGGAAAAATATCTCCGTTGCCCATATATTGCCAACGGAGGAAAAAACAACTCTGTTGCTGATATTCCCACAACAGCAACGAAGTTATGGGAATCTCTGTTTCCCATGTGAAAGCCCATTAAGCGGTGCCCATATAAATACCACCCACTCCAGTGTATCTCACTCTCCCCCTGGGCCTAACCCTAGCCGCACACTCTCTCCACACACTTCACTCCCTTCATGGCAAACCCCTCCGGCGCCGACGGAAGTCAGGATAGAGCATCTTCCTCCGCCAACCCTCTGAGGCGCCAACTGGAGTTGCATCTCCCCGACAACTGGGCCGAGGTCGTGAGTTCTTGCGGAGCCATCACATCCCCTCCGGATCCACGGCGGCGATGGCCCCCGACGCCCGGATCTCGTCCTCCTCAGACGGAGAGGACTCAGATCTGTAGGTCGGTCTCCTCCTCTCTCGCGCCTCCTTTGAGCGCGAGCGCGCCGACGGTGTCATTCGGGCGTCTGCGATGTAGAGAGCAGTCCGCACCTCCGCCGCCGAGCACGCGATGGAAGCCGCTGACGAGGCGTTGTTCCAGACGCAGCTCCGGGCGGCCATACACCGGTCTCTTCTCCCTGGCCCAGATGCGGCGGCGGTGGCTGTGGAAGAGGAGGAGATGTAGGAAGAGGAGGACGCGCCGGTGTTCAAGGAGGATACGATCTCCTCTGACATCTCCTCTGGCAGTAGCTCCGGCGCCTGGAACGCATCCAGTGGCGGTAAGCCACCCTCCTCGCCTAAGGTAAACCTCTATAGTGCTCTGTCTTTGCTCTATATTCTTAGTTATTTTGCTCTATTATTTAGCTCTGTTTACGCTGTATTTGGTCTGTATTCTCAGTTATTTAACTCTGTTAGCTCTGTTATTTAGCTATGTTTACTCTGTATTTGGTCTGTATTCTTAGTTATTTAGCTCTGTATTTGCTCTGTTATTAGCTTGTTATTTAGCTCTGTTTGCTTTGTTATTTAGCTCTGTATTTGCTCTGTTAGCTAGTTATTTGTACTGTTTACTGCTTATTTAGCTCTGTATTTGCTTTGTTTACTGCTTATTTAGCTCTAGTTAGCTCTGTATTTGCTATGTTTACTGCTTATTAGCTTTGTTTGCTATTTTTAACAATGAGTATTCGTTGTGTGCAGGGCTTGGTGGATGCTTGGTGACGATGCTGCTGCCATGAAGACCTAGGAGCGAGGCTCCGTACACGGTGCCGTCACCAGGAGCACTACATTTTGTGCAGCACGATGAAGACAGTCGATGATCATCCGGCGGCCGTGAAGACATAGGAGCAGAGCTCCAGCCACGCGCACCGATGAACTTTTGTACAGCAGGGCGAACAGGAACACGGTGACGAACGAGCGGCCGTCTAGTTGCATGGAGCGGGGCTCCATCTACGACGCAGCCCCGCCACCGTGTTTTTTTTCCTATTGCCCTTATTAGAAACGGTGATTAGCAAAACTCCGTGTCTAATGTGAAACATATCAGTAACGATGTAATATAATAACCGTTGCCCATGTTAGGGGAAACGGTGAATCAACTCCGTTGCCATTGAGCTCTTCACATCAATATCGGGGACGGTGACACGAACCGTTTCTCTGTTTCCGATATGTCGTTATGTACTAGTGGGAGCTGATCCACTACCAAATCTAGATATGAGAGGGGAAGTGGAGGTGGATGTACAAGGGGTGTGCATATGGAGTTTGGGGTAAGAGCTTCTAGAGTGTGGCCAATACAAAAATTGCCACATAATACTCACTTGGCGTTAGTGTCAAATTTGTTGACTCTTTGCAGCGTAGTCGCTGCCTAAACCAAAACTTGCGAGACCCATGCCGACACAAATCAACATAGAAGAGTATCTTTTTTCCAAACCGGCTGCATGGGGCAAGACTGCACGCAGTGGCGGAGCTAGCGCTTTGTGAAAGCCTGGGCACACACTTCGTCGATGATTGCTTTACTATAATGTTAGTGTCGAGACATCTCAAGTAATCTATAAAATTATTGATAAAACTGTAGATTTAAAAAAACTGAGTTGGAGAAGAAGGAAAAAATATTTGAATACAATTTATTAGAGATTAAAATCAAATATACTTGAACACATACCTTGTATGTGCTCACTCCTACCAAGCATTTTTTATTACAACATCTGCAAGATGAAATAATATTTGGAGGAAAGTCTTACCATTTATAAAAAATAAAAGAATAAGATTAATGTCGGCACTAAACTCCTAATTTTTTTCACCGCCCTGAACTCCTGCAGCGCTTGAGTTGCCTGCTAAATTCTGCAGCCTAGTTTTTTTTTTTTTTTGAGAATGAATTCTGCAGCCTAGGTGAATGGTTGTGTAGCATCCTTTTGAGGCCCAGGTAGAGCTACGCAAGAAAACATTTGTAGCCTGCCAAGTCCCAAGAGACGGGAAGGGCACATTTCTCAGCCCAAGAGGCAACAGATCGTATCTTCACTTCTTCACGAACATCAGGTAGGTCGCTGGAGTTCCTGTACGCAGCGGCGCAGCCCGGGCACGTGCCCTAGGCGGAGGGATGGTAAAATCGCCCCTGACTGCACGGTTGTACCGCTAACGATGAAGGCATGCCAACTTTTAGTTTTGGGTGTGAACAAGAGCTTGCACAACTCAAATTTTTATTTGGGGAAGGAATCTGTCATTGGATCTTTTAAATGTGTCGACTTCCATTTATTTGACTTTGACACCAACTCCACAATGTAGCAAATCGACGCCGAAGCCAAACATGTTATTTGACAACTCTATTTGGCACACATCGTGGCTGCCCTAAGTCCACCATTACTCGTCCATTGACATGTGGGTCCAACAAAGAGGATTAACGAGAACGCACCGTTTCGGGTGGCTCTATGTTCCGGAGAAGATTTCAATTTCTGGTCGTGAAATGTTCAGAAAAACTTTTAGAGAGTACAGTACAAATGTTCAGAAAAACTAAGACCATCGGGCTCGACGATTTTGCACACAAGACAGCATCACAATCCTGCCGTGCCCCACAAAACAGGAACTTGTTCACTGACAGCCAGCGGGTCCCACGTTACGTGGCCAGCACAGCTCGCGGGTAGGCTGGGGCAGCGTAGCAGAAGCATTTCCTGCACCGAAATTTCCTTCGATCTGAACGCCCCCACCCGGCCGGTCGAGCGCCGCGACCTTCCGCCCCACGCCTCCACCTACCGGCCCCGTCGCCGTCGCCATCTCCTGCCAGCATCCACCTCCAAAACCCTAGCCCCGCCTCCTCCACAGCCCCCACGCCATGGCCACCAACGGCAGCTCCCCGGTACGCCTCGCACCCTGTCCCAGATTTTTCTGGATTTTCCTCTACTTCTGGTGTCTTTTCTGACGATTTTCTCGGGCGGGCTGTGCAGAGGGCCAGGGACACGGAGAGCAGCCTCGAGAAGGTGAAGCGGCAGCTGTCGACGGGGTCCGGGAGGTACCTGCTGCAGGGTCTCCTGCTGAAGCGATCTGAGACGGTATGCTGGTTCTTCGCTTCCCAGATCACCTTTGGGGTGATGGGCTATATACTATGGGGGTTTACTAGGCGTGTAAATGGTCGATTTTGGTGATAGATTTGACGTGGTAAGGGGCGTAAGGCGTGCAAAACTTGGTCTTGGGGCTCAATTTAGTGTATTAGGGTAGGCCTTTGATGTATTGTTCGTGCTCGGTTTAATTGGGTCTGATTGTAGCAGAGTGGCTTTTGCGTTCAGTTTCCCGGTGCAATTTGATCGATATACTAGGGGTTGTATGGAATTTGACGACTAGCAGCTGCACTGCAGTGTGTCCTTGTGCAAGCTTAGCGGACCGCTCTTCTTGGCATCCGCTTATCCAGGAAATAAAATGTATGCAAGATAGTCTCATAGAAATTAAGTGGCACAAGATAAAGAGAGGAAGTAATAGGGTAGCACATGAACTAGCTCAACTGGGTATGCGGACTGGGATGTGCGAGGAGTGGATTCTTCACGGCCCTCCTGCCATACTACCGATCATACACCAGGAATGTAATCCCTATTTTGCTGATTATTGAAATCCTCTCTTTACCCTAAAAAAAAGTTCTGAATTTGATTCGAGCAGGGACATGAAAGATAAGCCAATTTAGTCTTGCTCGATTTGTACATGGACGTTCTGATGTCCTAATGTGCTAGTAGTTATTGGTATTATGCGTTGTACCACAAGATGGTGGTGATAGAAGGGTGAACCAGTGGTTGGTTGGGCAGACCATACAGGGGGATGAGTTCTTTTGGCGTTCATCTACTTGGACATACCTAGGCCTTACAGTTTGATAGTCAGCCTGTGCATACCTGTGTCTGAACCAATTCAAGAGGATCCCAGTGAATATGATTTTCTGCTGATTAGCTTTTTAACTGTGAACAATAATCTACTCCCCCTGTTCCAAATTATAAGATGTTTTGGATATTTTAATGTGGACTACATACGGATCAAAATGAGTAAACCTACACACTGAAATGCGTCTAGATACACGCGTTTTAGAAAAAAGCTAAAACATCTTATAATTTGGAATGGATGGAGTGCTAATTTTACTTTTGACATGCTATTATCTTCTTTCATACAGCTGCGGAAATGGAACGAAAGATGGATAATATTGGACCCAACATCTGGAAAGATGGAATACAAGTAAGGAACATTGTGTGTTTTCTAACTGAGAATACCAAGAAAATTTGAGCAGTTATCTCATTATTTAGTGGTTTTTGTTGTTGTTGCAGACTTCGGAGGAATGAAACAGCCGTCAAGGGATCCATTTTATTTGATGCTTCAAGCACCATTACTTTGTCTCCTGTAAATTTTCAGTAAGATTAGTCCCCGAACGCAAACTTTTGTTTCTAATGTTCTCTCTAAGTTTGAAGGTTGTATAACTAACACTTCTAATCTCACAGTGGCATGCCAAAGTATGACGGCTGCTGTTTCTGTATCCTATATGCGTCTGATGAATCTTAAAGAGCTTTAAGCATTTATTGATTTTTACAAGCTCGGTATATCTTTTCAGTTTGTAGTATTTCCTTTACTCTAGTATAGACATTGGAACTCCTCAGAAAAAGGATTACTTTCTTTGCGCTGAAACTCCTGGTGCTGCCAAAGCTTGGGTATCAACATTGCAGTAAGTTTTCTGACCCATTATTTGTCAAATATTGTTATACGGTCTGTACAGCTCTAAGTTGCTTTATTCAGTATAATGTCTAGTGCGAACACTGAACTCAACCCAAACACACAAATTTCAATGTGAGCCATTCAACCAATGCTAAGGGGATTTTCTCCTATTTGATCATGGGATGCTAGCAGTACCACTATCAACCCAGTAGCATGCATTTTGATGGAGCTATTTATATTTTAAAAAACTAAAAACACAACCATATAGAGAATTTCAAAATGATTTTTACGATCTGCCATCACACGTAAGTTCAGCTAATTTTAGTGCAAACAATAAATTTGCGTATTTGGAGAATCCACGCAAAGGAAATCGTATCACAACTAAGCTCAATTGTAGCGCGAGTTCCTTGTCCTTGGAGGAGGCGGAGATGGGCAAAGGATAGCTAACTTTTATTTGAGGTGACACAAGCTAGGACGCCCATGGTGGATTCATTGAGCTGCTTGTGATTAGAGTTTGCACATTTGCGCTATATATGCCCCTGTTTAATTCTGTATTTCAGTAAAGCATAACTAGAAGACAACCTTTTCAATGGAACCAAAGAATTATATGTTGCCCTGAACTGCTTTCAACTTTAGGACTCTTGTTGTACCCAACTAGTTTTGTACATTGCGGGGCTAATGGGCTACACTATGATATCCTTTCAGTAGTAACTAAATATTGGAGTCCATATAGTCGAACTATTTGATACTAATGATATCTTTAATTAACAGTGCTACTCAGTTAGTACTACAAGCGCATAAAGAGGCAGTAAATTCTCTGGCTGGGAATGGCTCTCCTTCTACATTAGGCACGGTTGCAACTGCAGTTGCTAATGCTAACGCAACTGCTTTGGAGGCGATGAAGGAGATAGATGCAGCTCTGAAGGTTTCCATGAGAGCAGCTCTTGGGTTGGGTACAAATAATTCGAATGAGGGTCAACTTGACGATTTAACCATCATGAAGGTATTCATTCATCTCTCAGCCTAGATAATCTCTCATCTGGATCTCTTGCTCTGAATTGTTTTTAACTGTGGCTACTGTGACTGTACACACAAAAATTTCCGCAATGATTCATTATTGAGCTGCCATTACTCGTGCACTACGTCTTAATAATATTCATTTGTTATTTTCAAATACATATATTTGTACTGAATAAGTGCTGAATTTATTCTTTTAAATTGGGTTGCTGTAACACAATATACATACAGCCCCTTATTGATCAAACACACGTCATTATTCACTCCAGCATTAATCTAGTACAGGTCATTGCAGACTGCTGACACACTATTCTCTCTAATGGTTTGCTTATATTGCTGTCATACACTTCAGATGCATCCTGCTGTCAATCTTTGGTACTACTGATGTAATATTAGCTCGGTTGTCTTAGGCCAGACTAATATAATCTCAATAAATCTGGTGCAAATTCATTGCTAGAAGGAACAGAATGGCCCTTTACTATTCCCTATTATATGCAATTGCAATTTGCTTTTATTCCTGTGGTGGAAAATGGTCGCTGCATCTTATGGCACGGCAACCTTCCACTTTGTAGTTTGTAGTGACCAGCATAATCTCTTGAACCGTGATTACTATTTCTAAATCTATTTTATGATTTACATCTTTATGGCAATGATTGGTATCCATTGATGTGGTCAATTCTTTGTGTACTGTGTTAATGTTCCCCAGGAGACTCTCAAAGTGAAAGATGAGGAGTTGCAGCATTTGGCTAAGGATATCCGTGCTCGGGATGCTACGATTCAGGAAATAGCAGACAAATTAACAGAGACTGCGGAGGCTGCCGAAGCAGCAGCTTCTGCAGCTCATACATTGGATGAGCAGAGACGACTTCTATGTTCTGAGATTGAGCGCCTGAAAAAGGCAATGGAAACACAAATGGAACAATCCATGCTTAAGGTTAATATTATATTTCGTATTGTTTATTATTTTGGGAAATTTCGTTTGCTCTAAACGCTGATGATATGGTTAATGTGATATATGTCAGCTAAGACAATCTGAAGAGAAGGTAATTAGCCTGAGCAAAGAGAAGGATCAATTGGTGAAGGAAAGAGACGCTGCATTTCAGGAAGCTCATATGTGGCGCACTGAACTAGGAAAGGCTAGAGAGCAAGCGGTGATACAGGAAGCAACTATTGCCCGAGCAGAGGAGAAGGTAAGGGTGTCTGAAGCAGATGCTGCTGTTCGGATAAAGGAAGCTGCTGAAAATCTGCATGCTGTTGAGAAAGAAAAGGAGGAACTTCTAGCCCTTATTGGTGTTCTCCAATCACAAGTGCAGAGGTTTGTATTCGTCTCATTCCTTTTCACACACAAGTTCAAAGTTAATCTGCATAGAATATAGACATATCAGTTGACATGAATTTGGATTGTGCATCATCATTGATTATATTAAACAATAAACTACACTTATGCAGAGAGCAAAGCAGCACAAAACAAGTATGTGAAGAGAGATCTGAATCATGCTCTGGCGCAGACAACTCCCCTCCATTGACGAAGCATGTCGACGCGTCAGACGATGATGTGGACAAAGCATGTGTAAGTGATTCGAGATCAGTCCTGGTTTCCAGCGACAGCACCGAAGTCCAACTGGCCGTGGATGGGGTGGACATCCGCCCGATCGGCGACGCGGAATGGGGTGACTTCCAGCAGCCGGAAGCATTGATTGCCGACGTGCGGGAGGTCTCCACAGAAGCAGAAGACAGCAGCCTGGATATTCCTGTGGTCAATCCCCCACCGGTCAATGATCATATGCTGGGAGGGGCAACGCATCCCTGAAGGTCTTGGAGCTGCCACATACTTTCTTGGGTGGCTGTGATTATTTGAGAAAACTGACAAGGATTTGAGTCCTCTCGAGAATTACTGTTGCGGGTTTTTGCACTGCTTCCGGGTTGTATATCCGTTGTATTTAAAGTATGCAACTCAATAAAAGATGGTAGTGGTTTGTTGTGTGTGATTATGGGTTGTTCACTTCATCTCCTTTTTTTTCTTCCATCTTTCAACTTTATTTCATGATTGAAACTGTCATGTGGCATGGCTGTTTGGAACTCAGAACTTTAAACAATCACAGGATAGAAAAGAACATATGGACTGGAGTTGATGCTATCTCTACGAAGAACATCTGTACTTTATCACGTTTGTTGTGTGAATTTGCCCTGGACTAAGGAAAAAAGATGAGATACTTTAAAAAGGAGCCCAACTTATATAAACCAGCACCCGAAGTTAAACGTTCTGCAAAACACGGGCCACACTGGACGCACCCAAAGTACCGCGACTGCTCTAGTCAGCAGCGCGGACATTGTCGATGTGGTACTCACATTGCTGTCACAATTTTAAGAACAGCAACTGGGAGCAAGGACTGTAACAGGTCTCTTAGCTCGCCAGAATAGATACATACAATGATAACTTACAATGGACAAGGAATACAGTTCAATATCAAAACCTCACGTCTCAATGGATTAGCAAACACAAGCTGGTCAAACACATGCCACGACACACCGGACTGTCAGCTGACCCTTGAACTTCTAGTTCGGAGTCTCAACATTGCTCAGCCCTCTCGGGCTTCCAACATTGATCGGCTGCTCATACTCCTGGCTTGGGAAAACCTCAGACTGCAAACTCGTCGAGATGTTATTCACATGAAGCCATGTCAGCTCCCACAAGCTGTCACCTCCGATCGTGCTCCTCTTTGCAAGGATCCCCCTACTCTTCATCGCGGCCAGGATATTCCTGAGAAGTTCCGGGATCAGCTCTTGAAGCTTGTCGCTGCGCTTGCCTCGCACCTTGATCTTGATGTACTTCTCCATTCTGCTAAGGACTCCCAGCCACAGTTTGCAGAAGCTGCTCAGCCCAAAGAGATCTGGTAACAGTTGAAGGTAGACCACCGCTACTAGCTTCATGGCGAGCACAAGGGACCCTTCCATGTTCCTGTAATCCTTCTGCGAGTGATTTTGGCCAATTTCCAGCAAATCATCCAGCAGGGCAAATATGACGAGGTCGAAAGCATGTGACCATGTGGAGGACTGGAGGCATATCCCTTCTGTTGCCGTTAGGCATCGCTGAAGTGAAACTAATGCGTGATTTCGCACCTCCTCTCTCTGATCCAAGCTCAGTTTTTTGAGCGCTTGCAGCAGTTTCAGCCACATCTCCCTGATTATTTCCAATCCTTTATCAGCTTCCTCACCAGGACCTTTTGTATCTTGTGACCACCGGGCAAGATTACTGGCAGAGTCAGCCATCAAATCCAGGGCACGAATGGACCTGTCTGTTAGACCAACCCTGGACTCAGCAAACTGTCGTGACGCTTCAATGCAGAAGGCATAATTTGATTTCGAAAGGTGACCTTCTGACATGATAAACATGATAGCCTCAAAGCCTACCCCTGAAGCATCAGGGTGACGAGCTGTAATGGAGAGCAACAACACTACAGTCCTCCAGCCCATCTGTGATTTTATGTGTCCAGCATTTGCTTTGACAAGGCGTGCAACCTCTTGTGTGATGTTCTCACAGTATGCATCCGCTACACGTGCATCGAGCTTGAGAACTAACTGCAGTGACCTCAACAACTCGTCAGCAAGGTTCTCTTTGTATGGAAGTAACCTCTGGCATATCCGGAGAAGTCCAAAAATAGCTTTCTCCACAAGAGCACATGGCATGACTGTGGACTGAACTATGTTGGCGATATGCTCATATACACCTTGCCAGAGGAGCACAATTCGATCGCGATTGTTAAGTGTGATGGCAATTAGCAGTTCCAAGCAGAATACTGCTGTGTCCTCATCATCTGGTGAGCTGGCAACCTTTTGGGGTCGGCCTGCAGCCCAAATCAGTGCCCTGGCAAGCTGCAATAGTGAATCAGGTTGCAAAAACTTGCTCTCTGTAAATATACTATCAATGCGGCATTTCTGGATTGTCTGAAGAGTCCTCTGGTGGGCAGCAAGTTGCTGCTCAGTTGGTTGAGATCTTGGTTCTTCACTGTCAAGTGAGAGTAGCTGACTAAATCTACCCATGAGTCCAGAGGATTTCCGAGGAGTACCCATCACTGGAATATGAGATGTGGAAATTGAGCTAGGAGTAGGCTTTCCTTGGACAGTTTCAGCAGAAACTTCCGAATCATCAGCCGCATCACTAGCAACACGGGCAGGAAGAAGCCCTAGCTTATGCAGTCTCAGGATGCAATCCAATACATTCCTCCAGCCAGTACGTATGTAATCCCCATATCGATTAGCTATGGTAAACAATGTCTCAGTTGCCAATCTAGCCTTCAGGTCATCTCCAAAGGCAGTAACTGGTTCCTCAACCAAAGAGGTATTCAAAAGAGTGGTGAATTTGCAGAGAGAAACAACAAGATCATCCAAAACATCTTCAAGATGATGAAATGCTGAGATTTTTGCATGCCCAAGAAGCCATCCACACAGGTCAACAGAACTTCTTCATGCTCCGAGTGATCAAATACCACTGCAATGGCAGCAATAGTAGGGCCAGACATGATAGCAAACATATCATGGTCGAGGAAAGGTTGAGAATCACCAACGATATAAGGGGGTGTTGACCTGGACTTCCGCATTAGATCTATCCAGCGGCTGGGAGACATTTCCAAATATCCCATACCCTGCTCGGGTGTGGTCTTAATCTCATTTCGGCAGATAGCATGGTACAGTTCAGACAACATCTCACGTGGAAGGTCATTACCCCCATTTATGTTCCTGTTATTTTTTATAAAGTCCTCCTCTGTCATTTTCTTCTTCACCTGCATGTTATGCTGATCGGTATTCAGCATTATAATTGAGTAAGACAGCAGCAAAGCAGTGTCCTTATTTGCAAATGCTTGCGGGGCCTGCTCGTAATATCTATCTGAGAAGGCCTCAAGAACCCTCTGTATCTTCTGAGATTCTCCAGGCAGCCGGAATGTCTCCAAAAATAGCCTCAGAGCTGTATCCAAGTTCATCTCCTCGAAGTCAAAGGTCTGAGCAAACTCATGAAGTACCTGAACACAAAACTCGTCATGATTGCCGAGAAAGTCTCCTACGAGATTCTTATCCAAACCAGCTGTGAAGCGGAAAAAACAAGCCACACTCTGAGGATCAAGCTTCTCAGGTAACAGATGATTGCCTTGAAGGAACTCCAGACCTTTCTTCGGGTCCCTGTTGAAGTGATCAGCACCAATCATTAGCCTCCTCTTGACATACTTCCTTTGACGGACGAATTTCACCCAATGCTGAGGATCCAAAAATTCTCGCACTTAACAGTCCAGAATGGAGCATATTCATCAAGTTCCACGGGCCTGAGTTCAGGGCGAGAGGTTGCATTCCCAATCCGATCAGCCATTCCCTGAATCACAGCAATCAAGCCTTCCAGAGCAAGAATGTGCATAGAAGACAGGGGGCAGTTAATAGGAAATGCACTCTTTGATAGAAGATTTGCAAGCTCCTCAAACACATTCCTGCAGGTTATGTCACAGTCAAGATTGGCATACATCTCCACCATAAAATTCTTCTGTCGACAGAAGTCTACAAGAGCTTCCATTGCAACCTCCTGCTGATGATATGTTGCTCCAAATCGGGGTTGTGAAAGCCTTAGAATTATGCAACAGAAGAAGGCCTCAAGTTGCATCTTGAGCTCATTGCGAAGGTGGTGGTAAAGGTTCAACACAATGCTGCACACCATTGAAAGAATAAGTGGGCTTATCGATAATCCAAACTGCATTAGATTTCGGAAAAGCTCATCTTGGACTAATGACAGCAGCTTTGGATGCTTCGCAATTGCAGACCCACCAAGCTCAATTGCTGAATTGATCAACTTCAGGGCAAACAATGGTAGATCTTCATCAAACCCAATCTGCTCAACAACATTGAGGAGAGAGCACAGGAAATGGAAAATCTCCACCATGCAAGGGATTCCATAAGGCTCCACAGCAAGGCCGCTGTCATCTGCAGAATTCTCATCAGGTGTACCTGCCTCGGACGCATAGCTTCCGTTGCATTTTCCATTTGGCCGATCCCAAACGGATGGTTCTTATCCATGCCACTCATCTACACAGAGTACAATACAGAAAGCAGTTAGTAAGTGATGAATGGAGTAAAAATGCCATCTCATACATGAAATGGCACATGATATGGAAATAAATGCCAAGGAGCTAATCAAACTACTCAAGGGCAATTTCAGTGCTTAATATTATTTAACCTGGATAAAACACAGACTGATTCGCTTATGTAAAATGGTCATTTCATTATCTTACTGTAAAGCAGAACAGTTGTTTGGATGAAGCTTTTTATGTGTACTCTTAATCATATCATCACACTGTAATTTAACATTTATAGTCAACAACTCAACATCCTTCAGATGGAAACTCACCACAATATTTGGAGAAGAAAGTCCAATTTTGGTCCCTGAAGTCTTGAAAGAAGTTTAATTTTCATCCTAAAACTTTAGTTTGGTTCAAAACAAACCTCGAACTCTTGAAAAAGTTCACATTATGTTTGACAAGAGAGCCTGGACTACCCCATCCCGTCACCCTCTCAAAACTGATAGGCTAGTTACGCCTTCAAAAATGAGGGAAAGAGCATGGTGGTATGAATCCACCACAAGATTTCTCAACATACCGATGAGGAATACCGCCAACAAGCATAATGGCATCGGTTTGCACAAGCAGGGGAGATGCGAACGAGGTGGTGGTGCAGGCAACCAGGGTTCCGGACGGGTCAAACGAGGTCCAGGGGCGATGGGGAATCACGCGGCAACATACTATCTAGACGATGACAAAGTGGTGTCGGGATGTATGGGGATTTAGCGTCCGTGTGAGGATTTTGACTGAGTGGAGCGGACAAATCTAGATTACGTTTCCATTCGGTCAAGTGTACCTATTTACGTGTGTCGCATGTTGTCCAAGTAAGCGTTTTTCTCGAGTTAGATGGGTTATCTACTTTTCCAAAAGTTTAGGGTTTGTTTTAAACTAAACAGAAGTTTTAGGACCAATAATGAACTTCCTCGAGAGTTTAAGGATGAAAAATGGACTTTCTTCATATTTGGAAGATCCTAAAAGACTGCACCTGCACAACCTTGCTTTGCTCAGTCACGGTTCCAAACACTGACTTAATTATCACTGCAGTGGTACAATTGCATAGTTACATTGTCAGCACTCCGCACTAGTGCAGCCTACAAGGGAAAGCTAGAAGGTGACCAGCAGTGTTGCAGAAAGCTGCATAGGTTGTGCATGGACATGTGTTGGAGGTTGTGAACAATGTTGGCAAAAGATCGCATGCCGTTGGGGTGGAAATGTCAGATCGTGTTAGCGTACATGAATTGACTAATCTGGGTGTGTTAAAAATAATCCCATGACAACAGATAAAATATCACCGACAAGTAACAACTGGCAATCCTGGGCCGCTGGGCTAATTACCAGATTACTTACAATTCAAATTGAAAATAAGGAGTTTAGGATCTGAACTGAAATATGTTAAGATCATTCTTGTGTCCATTTAAGTACAAAATTAAACTGAAACAGGTAAGATTTTCTGCTTGCCAGACTTCCTATTGTAGACAAGTTATATTTACACACATTAAATGTGAAACTTTAGGGTGTACCAAAGCTAACTCCTACGGCTACGACACCCCTGGCAACATCTCTACTTTCTCAGCCCTCAAATTAAATCCTTCCATGCTGACATCCATTTCTTCATAACTCCCATGATTCCAATCGATCCCATATTCATGCAGGGAAATCAATCTATTTCGTTATTAAGCTGTTCAGGCGTTATTAGTGAGGAAACAATTTGAACTTACAATGGGGAATTCAGGAGTCAGATTGTTCGTCTGAAATGCGTCTGCAGGAAGCCACAACATTGACATATGAAACCAGAATGTAGGATATTCTGTTGGAAGCAAACAGGGGATCCAGGAGATAACTTGCATAGGATCAGCACTTAAAGTGTGATTGGTCCATTTTGAGATTAAAAAGCTGCTGAAAACTACAAATTCATCTGGCAGCATTTTACGAATTACAACTAACTTGACATAGAATGTCATATCCAAAATTGAACTACAGATCGAGTAACAAAAAATAAAAATTGGCGGTGAATAGAAGCAAATGGGTTGGAAATTTCATCTCATGGTAGATACATCTTGTGTGAAGGCTGCCATAAAAAAAATCGGGTTTTTTCAACATTTTTGAGATCTCCAAACGGATTGATACACCTCATAGAATTTAACTGAAGGCTACCCCGGATATCAAGGTGCCTAAAATGAAGCGCTCTGAGAACCAAACTAGAATTCTGTTAAATTTCTAGAATTATACCCTCAATAAAGAGAATTTGAAGGAATAAACACTCTAGTGATAACCAGCCAGAATCAATTAAAAGCTTGACAAACAAGCATCCGACTTAAATCCGATTTCGACAGGAAGTGGCTGAAAATTGGTTCTGAGCTGGGACCATAAAATGTTGCAAATTCTTTTTTTCTGTCAATTGCTGATGTCTTTCTAAACCAGACATATGTCGTCTACTTATAGGCGACTTGCAACAGCTGAAGCTATCTGTTTCAAACTTGTCCTAAGAATGTGCTCCATTGTGCGGCCATGCGTTGCAAAGAAAAAACACAACTTATTCACATAGCATTATGGGATTCGGTTTTTTGCGCAATATTTATTTTAAGTAGGCCCTTATCTCACTTGATCAGGAACAGTGCATCATAATTAGTTAGGTTTAATCTATCTGTCTCGATCCTGCCCCCACTAGCACTTCAGCACAATTAATTGAAAGAAATTGTGACATTGTGGTTTCATGCTATGCCACGATATCATTTACTGTGCAATGCAACCAAATTCTTGGAAACTCTTAAAAATCTGCTATTTTGAGAGTGGGATGCGGAGTTGATTGATATTTCAATGCATGAGTGGTAAGAACTAATAATAGGTTTAAGAGCAGAAGTTCACATTTTACCTCTGGTTTGACTGTACCGGCGTCTTCGTCATCAATTAGCGGGAGGCGCGCAAAGACTAGCCGGACGAGCTCGTGCATGGCGTGGCGCGAGAAGCGCTGCAGGAGCTCCCCCTTGGCGGCGGCCTGGTGGACGACGCGGAAGCAGGTGTTGACGGCGGTGCAGACGTGCTGGTCCCCCAGGGCGGGCGCAGCGGGGGCGCGGAGGCAGGCGAGCAGCGCCTGCAGCATGCGCATGAGGACGGCCTCCTCGGCGGCGGGCTCGGCCCCGGCCTCGAAGCGGCAGCCGGCGACGGCGTCGACGACCTCGCGCAGCGCGGAGCCCGGGAGGGCGCGGCCCGTGAGCGCCATGACCTCGCCGAGCGCGGCGAGCGCGGCAGAGGTGACGGCGGCGTTGGCCTCCTCGGAGCGCACGGCGTCGAGGAAGGGGCGGAGGGTGAAGGCCGGGAGGGAGGGAGAGGTGGTGGAGGGGGAGAAGAGGAGGCGGCGCAGGGATTTGAGGGAGGAGACGAGCGGGTGGTCGGCGGCGGCATCGTCGGCGCGCGGGTGGCGGAGGCTGCGGCGCATGACGGCCAGCACGGCGCTGGCGGAGGCGGAGATGGCGCAGGCGAGGGCGGCCGGGTCGCCGTCGGCGCGGGGAGGGTGCGGCTCCTCGGCGATGGGGTCGATGCCGCCGGCGTTGAGCGGCCTGGGGCGGCCCATTTTGGATGGCGGCGGCGGGCTAGGTAGGGCTGGGCATGGGAGGCGGATGGATCTGGGAGGGGAGGAGATCGGGCGGAGGAGCAGTGGGAGGGAGGAGACGGCGAGCGAGGAGAGGAGGGGAGTGGGAGTTCGTGCGTGCGTGCCCTGCCTGCTTTTTCCCCTACTCTACTCGTGTGTGCTTTAATTTTTCAGCCGGCCGCGCTGGCTGGCTGCCGTCGGGGTTGCTCTGCCGTTGCCGTACCCGCCGTGGGCTGGGAAGACAGAGGGCTCTGCGCTGGGAAATCGCGGTGACTGGGGACGTCAAAGGCTCAAAGCCAGCGTTGTGGACTTTCCGGCTCGAGTTGGTGCTTGTTCGCAAAATGGAAAAAAAAAATGACCACGTGACGAAACTATTTCACGCGAATAACCATTTTTGGTAGCGCCCTGTGATCATGCGCTACACATCCTGCCAGCGTGACGGCTGCGGGGCATAGTGACAAGAAATGATTATTCGAGTGAAATAGTTTCGTCGGACGTTTATTTTGTGAAATAATTTCGTCACGTGGTCAATTTTATCCATTTTGCCGTGCTTGTTCTGCCTAGCTTGCGATCACGCCCGGTATTACTTTTTTTTAACGTTGCACGTCGTACACATACTTTTACTTTATAATTGATAATAGTACCGATATAGAGTTGACTCAAATACAGGCAACAGAAAATTAGGAGAATAAAAACGGTTATATTGCCGCATACCACCACCATCATAACTACCAAGTACCCACATCTTTCCTCGTCGTCGTAGAAGAAGAACACCCCCAGTTGGTAATACTTTTGAGTTGGAGGCAGATCTTCTCTAGGGAGAGAAATTAAAAAATTGTCAACGGACAAACGGCACAAAAAAGATCAACTTTGTCTCAAAAGAACCGGCACCATTGTTTGTTGTTTATAAGAGAGTGAAATGCACCATTAGTAATTAAACTTGTCAGGAACCTACGAGGAACACTTGACTCTCAGACCGGTTGCACTCGCAGCAACTTAACAAACTTTATATATTTGCGAAAATGATCTAATTCTCTTTGCATTGTTAAGAATCGCTCATGTGTGCTACTCACTCTGTTTCTAAATATAAGATGTTTTAGGTTTCTCACATGTTGGCCAGGTACGGAACCAAATGAGTGAACATACACATTAAAATATGTCTAAATACATATAGATACATGTGAATATGGACAAAAGGTAAAACATCAATTGGTTAAAACAAGGTTTTTTTTTTTTGAAAGGGAGAATGACCCCTGTCATTGGTAAAGACAAGGCAAGGGGTTCCAGAGGTAGTTCTCTTTCGTCGTTGACATCTCACCGTCACCATTGTCCGAATGGCAGTAGTAGAACTGTAGAAGTCTACAAACTGCATTTGTGGTTTTGTCCTCATCCGTAGTAAGACATGATGACAAAACATAGGAGATATGCAAAAGCGAGAATTACTTATAATTTTTTTTGGATTCTGATTTTGCTTCCTACTTCTTCCTCTCGCACCATCGTCTATATGGCTCCACTCTCTGCCATTCGCCATTGTCGCACACTGGGGTAGGGAGACCCGTCGACGCCATATCTGGTAAGCATGAGAGTCCCCCCCCCCCCCCCCCCCTCCTCAGCCCATGTGTCTTTCCAAACTCGACAGGAAAGTTCTGCCTCGGTATTCGAGCTTAGTTTTATCCATGATTTCAAGCAAAGGGGAAAAGGAGAGGAGAGAGATGGTATAGGCCGTGCACGGTCCAGCAAGCACCCATCGCCGTGCTTGTGGACAGGGGCGGCGCCACCAGGGGGGCGAGGTGGGGCGGCCGCCCCCCCTCAACTTTTGCAATTTTTTTGACTATACGTAGTCTATACTCTGACTCTCTGAGTATACGTGAACGGAGGGGAGAAAAAAAAAGAAAAAACGGGCAGAACCAGCGACTCGTCCGTCGCTCCCGAGCCTCCCCTGATCCCCTCGCTGCGCTCGGTCGGTTCCTAGGTCGTGCTCCCTTGCGAAGTTGCGATTCCCCAGCTCGCTCCTCGCCTCCGCCTCCGCCCTGCTGCTCCTGCTCGTTCTCGATCCGCCGCCGGCCGCCGCCGCCCGCCCCCTCAAGCCCGCCCCGGCCGAGCAGAACACGGCGTCCTCAGGTTCCTTCCCCGCACATCCCTCCTCTATTCATGTTCTTACTTCTTACTTCTTGCCATGGATATTCGAATCCAACGCTCTGCGGATTGCTGCCATGGATCCGTTCAAAGCCAATGTTCTGTACCTCCAAGATGACGGCGATGTTAGCGCCGTGGACATTGCTACGGGGTGGAGATTTCGAGGAGTCCTCTTCCAGACAAAGTCGTCAGTCAAATGATGCGCCACTCTAGTTTCCTTGTGCCGTGCGTGCTCCCAACATCAAGCTCTATCCCAGGTATATCCTAAAATTAAGAAGTTAATAAATATATAAGCTTCTTCAACATGCTTGTTTCATACATTGGATATTGAAGTATTGATCTTTTTGGTCCTGTAATTGCTAGATTGCACAGGTTATACTTTAACATTTTCTCAAATTATGTGCTTATTAGAACCTTGTGCATAGAGCAGGCATTATTCTGTTAGTAGACACCGATTGTATTTGTACTGAAGTTTCTGAACACTTTGATTTGATCGTCGATATCTTTAACATTGCGGCTTAATCATTGCACATGGGCTCATACTTTTCTGAATTACATTAGCCATCGTTAGCAGTTTTTGTTACCTTTTTATTTAGGATATCAAAGGTGGAATTTGGCATTGCTAGAGAATCTGCTGTATTTTGGTGATCACATTTGATAGGGGATTGTCTATCATGTATAAAACTGTTTTTCTCTGATTAATGGCAACTTGATGCAGTTGTCTTGTTAAATGCCTGAATGCTGTTTTCCAATTCAATTCTTGGTGTGAAGAAGAAATATATACCGCTGTTGTTCCTCTCTGTTATTCTTATTCAAGCTCTTGTCTATATAAATATTATTGAAGGAACTCTTGCGAGCAACAAGACCAATTGCAAAAGCAAGACTTTGGCAGAGATGCTGGTTCGTGTAGACAAAGACTAGAAGACTGAAGGGTGCCAGCAAACATATCTTTGGTACTTTCTCGAGAAATTCTTTCTTGTTTGGATACCCTTCTTCATTCGTTTGATATTTA
Organism: Poa pratensis; assembly: GCA_947311845.1. Classification (NCBI taxonomy): domain Eukaryota; kingdom Viridiplantae; phylum Streptophyta; class Magnoliopsida; order Poales; family Poaceae; genus Poa; species Poa pratensis. The sequence goes on from CAMZMU010000040.1 coordinate 35,221,625, forward strand.
GTCATATCTCATTCTTTATATGTCTTCATGATTCTGCATTTCTTCTACACTACCCCTGCAATGTGTTTTCTGAAACATCTACACGCCTATTGATCTGCACCGCATGCCTTGATCCTAGAGATTCATTTAGCAGCTTTGATCAAGAGAAGCTAATTGAACTTGCCAATATTTACTCGGTGGATTTCTCTTCACATGATTGCTATGTCTTGGTTGACCAACTCAACATATATATTGATATGATGAAGACAAGTCCAGATTTCTTATCATGTGATACTTTAGGTGCTCTTGCTCTCAAGTTGGTTCAAACTAGACAAAATTTAATCTTTCCATTGGTCTACCGTCTGATTACACTTGCATTGACATTGCCGGTTGCAACAGCATCTGTTGAGAGGTTTTTCTCGTCCATGTGTTGTCAAAAAAAAAAATCGCCGGTGGCACACTTTTTACTGTTCGCCCCCCCTCGTCTCAATTCCTGGCTCCGCCACTGCTTGTGGAGACGGTTCTTTGTGCAGGAGCGGCGCGATCAGTGCCTGAAGCGCGCATGGGCCGCTAAAGCAGGTGGAGCGACCTGAATGATATCGTCTGGGTGACTACAATACTTTTCCTTAAAGAAAGTGGAAACAAAATACGTTGTACTAAAATGCAGAAACATAATGACAATTTCTTAAAGAAAGAAAGAGCTTTATTAGTGCGAAAAGTCCAAGTATAGCCGGGCTACATGTAGCATGTTTTTGTTTAAAATAAAAACGTCATTTTAAACTTTCAAAAAAATCTGGAAAAAATCTAGATAATGATACTGATGTATTCTTCCAACATGCAAAATCTCAATTCGAAACACTTTGTATTTTGAGCCACACAAAAAAGAAAAATCTGACAAATTTGGTAGATTCAGATTAGTGTATTGTTCACTACTTAAAATCTTCACTTTTGTCATTTTTACATAGGCTAGAATACAATGTATTTCGAGTTGAAATTTGCTTATTGACAGAATACATCATTGTGTACATCTATTTTTTTTTCATAATTCTTGAAACTTTAAAATATCATTTTCAAAATTTTCAAAAAAAAGGCTACATGTAGCCCGGCTACAAAACACCACACTTGTGTCAATATATTTACAATAAATGCTCCTTACAACTCAGGGGCGCAAAGCACCACACCTCACGATGTGAATAATGTTTTGCATGTTATGCCAACTTGCCTTTAACCATATTTTGCTCACTTTGCTTTCTGGATTGTCGAAATGAACACATCTGTCACTACACTTTAGTCATCATTCATCATTACAGAAAATAGGCACGCCCATCTTCAAAGGAAAAAAATTTATCACCCTGTAGTTCGGGCTAGCTGCCATTCTACCCCCTTTGGACCCATCAATCCTTGAAATAGAGTAGGTCTTCGTGAATTGACTATGTTATTCAGACAAAAGGTTTAGAAGTCGCAAATGAAGCGACAAAAAGTATTTAGCAGTTCAAACTGATTTACTAACATTACTAAAAAGATCTAAACAGATCAACATCATAAAAAGAAGGTACCACAAATTTCCGAGGTGTTTGGAATAAAGTTATCAGACAAAATGTTTCCAGCAACAAAACTGAGGTGCACCGAGCTGGTTTCTTGTTTCAACCAAAATAATGGTCCCATCAAAGTCCAGCTTGGAGGAAACACGTAGATAAATTCACTCGGGGGCCATTTAGCATCACGACTTCAGTTGATCAAACGCCTTAAGAAGGCTAGTCTTGCAGGTCTCAATCTCCGCATATTCAGTGGAATTCGGGGTGGAAGTGACGATGGCGTAGGCACCTGCCTTGTGCAAATACTCCGCAGCTTTATCTGTACATCAAGAAATATGTTCAGACTTCAGGCCTCATGAGTATATAATAAAACAAAAACTCAAAATGCATAGATGCCCAAACGCAAGAAATAAGGTTCGCAGCTTGGACCAGGGTATTAAAAACGGTTTTTCTGCAACCCGTAAAACAGATGTACAACGAAATAACCTGAACTAGCAATCTAAGGCCAGTTTCGGTTGTGTTGGACCCAACCTGTATTTGTCTATTTGAACACCCTTAGCTTGGACACATGCCATGATGTAGCTAGTACGTACTACCTCCGTTCCTAAATATAAGCCTTTTTAGGACTTTTCTTGGTTCGTACATATCTTGATGTATTTAGACACATTTTGGTGTGTAGATTCACTCGTTTCTCTCCGTATCTAGCACACCTTGAGATATATCTAAAAATCTTATATTGTGGAACGGAGGGAGTAATACACAACAATGTGACTATGTGAGATAAATTCACGGTCTCCTAACGTTATGAGGATTATGGGTCTAAGAGAGACACCCCCATGTATTTGAATACCCTTAGCTTGGACACAAGCCCTGACTGCCACATAATCAGTAGCAGACACCACAGTTGAAAAGTTAAACGGGTGCATGTAAATGTTCTTGGAAGCTTGATATATACAAAAGTTTACTCCCTTATTGGTGGTGTGTATCTCTCATGGTTTTAAAGGCGTCGCCTAGGCGACGCCTAGGCGTCCAGGCGCTCCCCCTCCGCCCCAAGAATTCGACCGCCTTTGGCGCCTTTCCGTACAAGGCGCCCGCCTAGGCGTCGCCTAAGCGTCTAGGCGCTCCCCCTGGACGCCCCGACGCCTTTCCGCCTTTAAAACCATGGTATCTCTAGAACCAACTAACATATGAAACTAAAACCATTGGATGAAACCTGTTCTTACGGACAACACTGCCACCTTGATGCAAGGGCAATCTAGTTTGTCACCACAAGATTCCCCTTGGCACCCCCAAAAAAAACATAGAATGCAACATGCCATCAATCATGGAATAGACAAGGTGAAAATGCAGCTCGGGATAATTAAATGAACTACTTCAGACACCAGAATGTTGAAGGGAAATAAAATCAAGTAGAAACAAAAATACAAAGGAAAACCCTTAGTATTTTTACTGACCAGACTTCGAAAGTACCACAAGAGCTTTCAGTGCTTCTTTGCGTGTTTTATCATCTTAGCACCTTCTAACACCTCTAGAATTCCTTGAGCTCCCCCCATCTCTACCACCTTCATTCTCCTTTCATCTGTTCCCAAAGGAAATAAGTAAGAATATTTAATAAAAGTAGAAAGGGAATATAGTTAATGGACAGAGAACAAACCATAAATGGACTGAACTTAACTGTAATATATGTGTAGAATGGAATTATAGCTACTGCAACATTTATATTTTGTAGACAGGGTTGACATTGAGATTAATTCTGTAACTATTGGCCATCAGCTTAAAACCTTTGACATTATGGGATATGACCTATATCCAAACTCCAAGATCCTTCACCAGATGGTACCAATGAGCAATAGGACATGTCATAGACTAGTAGCAGTCTTTAAGATTAAAGCATTTTAAGTAAGTAATAACCATTATTAAAAGAAACCTGTCATCCCACAAGTCTGACATTGTTGAAGTCCAAGTAAGTGGTAAGATACAACGCTGGGTCATTCTCATGCAGGGGTAATGTGTGGATGATAACTAGTTGCAAAATACGATTACCAAACAGTTCATTATCCATCGTTGGGCTGGTGGTGAATATGCCATGTTAATAATAACCAGCAAATAAATAACAAAAGCAACTCATGAAACTCAGCCAAGTAACACCTCAAAATACACAACAACTGCTGCAGATTTCACATGCAGTTTTGCTTTCACAATGCTAAGTACGAGAAGAACCCACTCTGTCTTACAACGAACTTAGCTTCACTCTGCAAACACTTCAGAAACCCTATGGGGACACCATCACAATTGCGATCCCGTGGTGCCGATGCAGTATAGGCCACTTGACCACTCGATCATACTATGGGCTAATCCAGTTATTACCACGAAAATTTAACTACAGTTATCTTACTTCACATATCATTCATACGTAGCCTCGACAGGGGGCAAAAAAAGAAAATCAATAATGCTCCATTTGTGAACAATTCGAGCCTCATCCCTTAAACCTTGGTTCGCTTAGGACATCTTGTCCAGGTGGCCTCAACAATATCTGTCTAGAACCATTTCCTCCTACAATAGTTACTTCAATCACAAAATGTTGCAACACCCAGAAAACGAAATGTAAATGGAAGAAGCAACATAAGACAGCTCCAAATCGAACAAAAAGGGGTAACTCAAAATGGTAATTCTTTGCTAGTTACAACTTACAAGTACAGACCTAAATCCAAGCAAGGAACGGACCATAACAGCATATTCAGTTATGCTACAGTGCTGTCACCCATGCTTTCTTCTATTACTCTTGTATATCCTCAACACGCCCAAGGACAATCTATTACAAGTCCATAGGGAAAAAAGAGAAAATGCACCTTCAAGGTTCTCAGTTGAGTGCTTTTGGCTTCTTGGGTCCCAAGGCAAGTTTGATGACAAGGCCCGCAGCAAGCTAGAAAAGTTGTTCGAGGGCCCTTTGGCGATACAATCCATCCAGGAAATTGACGACTCGTGAAGAACATGTAGAAGGTGAACAAGAAGTGTGGAAAGGGGAAAGGAAGAAGGCACCCAGGTGCTACACGATTGCTCATCTTCAGTTCGTAAGGGGCCTCATGCCAGTGTGATGGTCGTTGTCTAGTCTGACGACACCGAGTGATGTACATGTCGGGTGGAGGGGACAAACTCATGAGATCCAGTTGATAGGCAATGTGCTCCCTTTGAGTTTTGTGGCTAGTCATGCAGTGATGGTGTGTCCCGTCTGTGATGCTTTGCACTTAGCCAATGTGGTGCAGGCAAGTAAACGGCTGCTCACCTGTTGTTTTATTTTTTGGTAGTAGTCTGCATATGGCCTTTGTGGGTTTTGATGGTTCCCCTTCAGAATAATACTCATCACTTGTGTATGGTTTTTTGGTCTGGTTTCGCTCATAAATGGGACCAATTCTCTTCTACTCAAGGTATTGCAGGAACCCCTGTGTCTTAACGAGGTTTGTAACGGAAAAGAGTTCTCAGTTAACAAACTTTCTTCTCTTCATGATGGTACAAACTAGCATAACAATCAGGGAGGGCCTCTTCCAGATAAACTATACCATTATCAGTACAAGAACGACTTTGGCAAGCATTTAAGAAATACTATCATTAGTGATTAGTCCAAATCTAGCTCTGTAAACAAGTAGTTCACAACACGTTGCAGAGCCCAAAACTTCATAAGATAAATTGCATAAGAACTCTAAAAAATAAAAAATGCTTAGGTAAAATTGGTTACCATCAACTGCAAAACGAGCTAATCGGGAAGCGCCCATACGCTTGAACAAGGGATCTTTGACATGTAAAAGTGAAATGGATTGTTGTAGTAGGTTATCCCCTGAAAACTTGTCAGACAAAACATCATTTTCAGGTTCAGCAGAATCATGTCGTAAGTTGATAATAAGCCAAGTATCTGGAAACATCGACATTTGTTAGCAGATCATGAAGTCTCAATCATACCCATGTAAGGAAAGAATTGCCAACCAACAAGGCCAGCAGTTCCTATGAAGATTATCTTCAGTATCCATCCAAATTTCTTTTCAACTTCCTCCTCAAGGGCCCTGTCATCTGTGCATCAATTAAGTCAAATGAGTCTATCAGAGTTTCACCGAGGAAGAGTGCTCACAGAATCATGGAATAGCAAAATAAAGAATTTTCAAAAGTTTTTCTTCACCATTTCCTTTCAACACGAGTTATCGCATCATAGCTCCACACTGACGTAGCAGTATGTGGAGACAAAGCATAATCCACAGAAACAGAACTCACTACTCACCATGTCATAGTGATACAGTAAGAAATTCTACAGGCTCTACCACCAGTCTGACATGTGAGTTTTAAAGCTAAACATACTCTCAAAGAGAGCCACTAACAGTGCAGGCCACGGGGAGAATCGGATCACACTCTCAAAGAAAGCCACTAGCAGTGCAGGCAACAGGGACCATCGGATCACACACATAACAACCCTATCCTTAGAGAAAGCGTTCACCATGAGACGGGAGGAACAATTAGGGATGCCTCATCACCAAACTTTCAGTACATTTTCGAGAGGATCCACCAACATTACATTCACCGTCACAAATATGAAATCCGTACACGGTACACCAATCAGACAATCACAATAAAGAGCGGAAAACACACCATAATTCATGGAACGACTCTCGCGAATCTAGACGCTCAAAGTAACTACTCCATTTCATCAACATCAACGCATCCCATGAACACCAAAACAGCAAGATGTGAGGCAGTGAAACGAAGCCACTGGTCACTGGCCATACCTCTCTCGTCGTAGGTGCAGAACCTGCGGCACAAACGGATCCCCGATCCGCCACTCCAACCGCTCCCCGCGACCTACAGCTCAAACCATACGAATCAGGAAGCTTGGAGCATGGCGTGGAAGAAACCCAAAACACATGAGGGACTGGGAGCGTACCCCTTCGCCGCCGACGAATCGTAAGATGGGGATTCCTCCTCCGGTCCCTGCCTCCGTGGCCACAGGCGCTGCCCGGCGAGCGGCTGCCGCGGCGGACGGCGGCGAGAGGAGGCGGCGGAGTGCCACCTGCGAGAGCCTCTGCATAGTGAATTGGTGTTGTGCGGGCAGCTTGGGCCCAGTGGGCTTACAAGTTGTAGAGGAGGCGGTAGTTGGGCTTCGCGATTTGGTTCTTCCCGTTGGGCTGGACATGACTTCGACTTTTTGCATTGGCACGAAACAGGTTCAAAGCCTGATATTCTCTAGTACTACCTCCGATCCATAACAACATAACAAAACACTATTTTATTTAAAATGCATTTTAAACTTATTTCAAAATGATAAAACCAGAAAACACTATTCGCACAGATCTCAACATCCTATGTGTTAACAAAGTCAATTTTACGAAAAAACAATATTTTTGTGGCTGGTGTAAAGAGACGACATGCCATAAAAATGTCAGCTTTTTGTGAACACATAGAATGTGAACATGCATCTGTGAAATTTTATTCCAAAAAATTTCGATATTTTGAAATGTGTTTTTTAAATAATGGGTGTATATGCATCCGGGAGAAAAATGGATTTCACGATTAAGTGGGTGTAAAAAAAAAGTAAGTATGATGATGATTGATCACCCGTGAAAAAAATATAAATAATGGGGCAGGAGGGATGTGGAAGAGAATGGAGGAATGATGAAGTGAAACGCTTCTAGGTGTTGTTTTTATTGTGATCCAAATATTCATATAAAGATAAACGCTAACTTCTCCCGGAGGGAAGGGTGGCCCGTCGTCGGGAGGATCGTTACCGACCTGGATTAGGTCAAGATCACTATAAATATATCTTGTAAACCCCAGTTGGGATAAGTTGAACAGTTGTAAATCCCGACGTTTGTAACCTCTCCCGTATAATAAAGTTTTGCTGGTTGGCGCCAGTGGTTTTTTCTCTTCCTTTTTAGAAGGGTTTTACACGTTAAAATCTCGTATCCCATGTGTTGATCTTGTTTTCGTTTATTTGCTTGTCGTTTATAACACTTGGCATGAAATTACATTTTTTTCAGATTAGATTTAGATTTTTAAATAGCAGGTGGATCAGCACGAAACGATGGAGCCCACACGGTGTAAGCCGATCTTTGCTACACCTTTTTATGTCACACGGGACCGGTTACTCGGTTAGTCCAAATGCCCGCCGACTAGAGGGTGGAGTGTTCACCTCCCAAAACTCACAGTCGGCATCGTTCAGTTCAGTCGATGAAAAATCCGTAGCTCGGTCTCGTGTCTTCCGAATCCGAGCTCCGAAGGCTGTAGCCTGTACAGGTAGTGGACTCTGTACCTCCTGGCAATCCGAGTCACTAGTGACTCACTCATCATCATCAATCATCATTCTCTGCCCACCACCTTCAACGTGCACATTGCTCTCATCCTGGTCCGCCTCCTCGTTGGCGCGAGCGCCGTGAAAACCGCGGGGAAGAGCCCCGAGATTATCTCCTCTCCACCCCATCGGCGTTAGACGATGACCGATCACCCGGCCATCCTATCCAGTTGCGCAGTCCGGTACGTTGGCAGCCGCAATCCTTCAGTGACTCACTCGTAGCGCATCCACAAGTGCCGTCATGATTCCAGTTTGCCAGCTACGGATCAATGCTCGTACAGATTCGCTGGCGTTAGATCAGTAACGGCCGGGGCGGTTTGAATCGGTGTCACCGCATGGAGGGAGACAGGTGGGGCTTGCGAGGGCCGGGCATCATGCACGCCAGGTGCTCGACGGTTTGCGCAGGCAGACGTACGAACAGGTGTGTCTATTCTCATCTCGGTTAATTTCTACTCTGCACAGGGCCGTGAAGCTAGTGTCCCCTGCCATGTTGAGCTGTCGCCTTCTTGGTCACGCTGGGAAAATCATTGCAAAAATGCGTCCCACAAACGCTCATGTGTGGTGGGCGCTGCGCAGTGCGCGCGTGTCTCGGCTCTGGAACGGCATTGATGGACCACTTTTACCTATGTCTGACGACAACTTCAGATTAGCAATCCTGAAAACTTGGTGTTCATAGACTGAAGTTTTATGCCATTTTTTGAATTGTGGTACAAGGATCATGATGGTTTCTCCTTTTTTGTTTGTCTCGGACTTAAGGCACGACCAAAATCTGAAGTTAATAACTATTTAAATAATTTGCAATAGAAAGCAATATATTTTTGTAGTGAGGAAATATATCTTTATAAGTCACTACTCACTAGTGACAAACTAATAGGTTGTGAAGTCTCCTTTCATGAATGACTTTTGGTAAATCTTTTGGTAACAGTTCAACGCCTGTTGAGCGTGGAGTCATTGGCAAAAGACAGAGAGAAAAACAAATCCATTCCATGTAATCCAAAGAACATTCCCTAATTTTACTATATGTTTGCAGTTCTTGGGTCATGAATTGAGCTTATATCACTGTTGCAATTCCACTTAAACAGTGCTGCAGTTTATCATGCATTTATCAGCTATGACATAGTCACAGTTATCTTTGTTAAGCATGGTACAGTTTTGTGAACTGTAAAGATCAACTTGGAAATACATAAATGCCTTGATGGTATGTCGTTATTTCAAGGACTGTTGGGCCTATTGTGGCCATTATCTGGATAACGATTTTGCGCCTTAACATAATCTTTCATACACTCATTTGAGATACCGCAGTACTACAATCTTAATATCGAAGTGTAGCTGCTTTGATCAGTTATCACTATAATGTGGATATCAGAACGAAAAAAAGGCATTCCAAATCCACTGATGAGCACAGTATAGTGATGCAACTGCAGCCACCAGCTTTGGCTAATACAGGCCAGATGGCTTGATTCTTGGTGTAGTGTCTCCATCGCAAGTCAAGTCAGACACAGCGAGTAGTGTGAACAATGTTGCTTGCACATGCTAACCTCCTCCCTGTCTTTGTTAGGTTGCAACAAGAAACCAATTAGTTCATCTAAGTATATCTTAGCGACTCATGATTGCTTTCTGAACATAAAGACAAGGCAACACCATTTGTTATAAGAAAAAGAATAGCAGCACCATTTCAAAGACAAATACCACTAGCATCTATTTTCAAGAAATCTTATGACTTATGTACAGTCTAAATTCTTGCCATAATAAGGTCATAAGCCAAAACTTACAAAAAGTAACAAGAGATTTAAGCCTGAGGAGAACACCAGACAGTCTACAAGCCATAGAAATGGGGTACTCCTCAGTATAGCGACGCAGATGAATCGTCTCCAACCTGCGCACTACTGTACTTCTTGGAGCTGTCCGGCTTCGACAAGTCGCCGGACCGCCTCCGAAGCATCTGGCGCATGCCGTCAGCCACCCGGACGGCGGGGTTGGACTTGAACATCTTGCAGAATGCCATGTGCGCCCTCACAGCTTCCTCCACGCCTGGATGAGCCTTCCTCCTGCTAGCCTCGTCCCTCACAGCTTCGCAGCACAGCCCACAAAGCCATTGGCCGTAGAAGCTTGCTCTCACGCCGGCAATGTAGTCCTGGGTGCAGTCCTCTCTCAGGCCACAGCACTCGCACTTGACTGACTCTATCTCCATTGCTGCCAGTACTGCTCTGTTCTGGCCTTGGTCTCTTAGAGGCTATTTGTAGGGAGGTTATTATGGTTGGGGTGGGGAGCGAGGGTATTTATGATTGGAAGGTATTGGTGCATGTTCTGAGGTGAGAGATTTGAGACAGAGTTAGTTGGGTTTTGCTGGCCTTTTCCTGGCATTTAAAAACTCTGGCATCAGTTGGTGGCTAGAAATGGTTGCTGTTGCTGTGGGAATTTGGGGGCCTCTCCTCTTCCACACAGAAATGCAAAGTTTGTCCCTTTGCTGAGTTTTGAGAAAGAACATGCTAGCTTTTCTCTGCTGATCAATCCACCATTGCCACCTAGTATATTAGTTTTTTCAGGTCTAAAAGGAGTTGGTTCTTTGTCAAGTTTCCTGTAGGTGTGGATTTCTAAATTGACCGGGCAAGACAGTTGTGTTTCTGATAACATGGTCCAACCAGCTGCCAGAGTGAGGACATCTCACCCTGCTACCAGATTAGGCTTTATGCACCAACACAAGTCACTCCATAAACTGAAGGTGCTGTAGATCGCTGCCCATAATTCAAAAGGAGAATTTTTTTTTTTGAGGTATAAGGTGGTCGTATCCACCGCCCGAATAGATAGAAAGAGGTGACCCAGTTTATAAGGGAAACCGGGTCCAAAAACCATACAAGCTGTACAAAAGAATGACACAGACGAAGCGACCCGCCGCCCACACGACCCAAGTCGAACAAACGCCTCAACACACACCACCAGCTCCGGGGCCGCCGTCCCGGCGTAACAACCAGATCGACATTCGCATTGCCCGAAAGTGATCCAGTCATGTTCGACGAACCCTCTGCCCACGCAGTCTTCATCCAGGTTGCCACCAAAACCACCATGTACCGGGGCCGCCGCCCCGGAGTATCAACCAGATCGACATTCGCATTGCCCGAAGATGATCTAGTCAGGTCGACGAACCCTCTACCCGCGCAGTCTACATCCAAGTCGCCACCCAGACCCCTGCTAGACAACGGCTCTGCCTCATAGAACCGTCGTAGCGTGGGAGACCGAGACCGCCGTCTCGGCGTACCGCCACCGTCCGGGGCCGCCGCCCCGGTCATCTGCTCTCCTGACAACAGAACCGCCCTCCCCGAGCGCCGCGAGCCCATCACACCGTGAGGGCTAAGAACCTCCAAGGTGGCGCCTCCAACAAGGAAACGACGTGTCCGTCGTCGCCGCCCGCTCCCGTTGGAGCTTAGGCTTTCACCCGGAAATCTTAGCACCACCCACGTCGGGCGGGAACGAGCACTCCACAGCGACGGCCCCAAGAGGGAAAACGACGCCCAAAAGCGTCGCCGTCGTCGGCTCCGACCAAGTCGGAACAAGGCTTTCGCCCGGAGGTCGTCCCGACCACAAAGTAAGGGAGCGACGCCACTGACAGCGCTGCCCTACCGCCATCCTCCGAGCTCGACCACCGGCCATGTCGGCCACAGCGCCCATGGCCGCGGCCTCCATGCCGCACCGCAGAGGTCATCGTTCCGGGGCTGCTGCCCTGGCTTCCACGCCACCCGGGCGCCGGAGCACGTCGGCAGGAGAGGCTCCTGCGTCCGCGCCGGATCCTCCGCCATCGCCTCTGCGCCGTGCTCGACGAGCTCTGCAAGCGCGCCCCCGGGCCCGGCCCGGTGGGCCCAGATCGGGCCCACCAAGCCCATCTGGCCACCTCCGCAGCACCGCCCGGCGCCCCTCCGACCCGAGGCCACCGCGCCGCAGCGCCCCCGCGCCGCCGCGCCTCCATCTTCAACCTGCCCATGACGCTCCTCCGCTCCGAAGCAACGCAGCGAGTCGGGCTCCTCTGCCCTCCGCCTTTGGCGGGCTGGGCGCCGCCACCGCCGCCGGCGCCGGCGGCGGCAGCGGCCAGGGAGGACGGGCTGGGGGTGGTTTGCTCGGTCTCGGTTGGTCCTCCGGAGCCGCCCGAGCAGGGGCGACGCGGGAGGAAGGGGTCACTCTTGTTGCTTTAAAAAAAAGGAGAATATTTAACCTGGATGTTCTTATCAGTAATACTGTCCATTCTTGTTCGTCCTTTATAAGAGACAAGTTGGTTCACAGTGTGTTCATGATATAGTCTGAACTATCCCTTTGCATAATTCTTTGAATGTCATCGAGGATGTACACGCACTCCACCCACAAATACAAGTCATTATTTATTTATTCCGGTCTCTATGCAACACTTTGATCATAGTTTTTTTTGCGGGAGACTAGTATTTTTTTAACCATAATATACTAGCAATATTAAATGTAGACTGTGTACTTATTTTGCAAATATAATCCAATACATTTTTTTCATGTTGCTAATATATGGTTGGTAATTGTTTAATGAATTACCTTACATTTATATAGTTTCAACCAATGACATACAATTAAGATTTAGAGGTGGAGGGTAGTATAAGCCTTTCTATTTGAAAAAGTTTGTCTGGCTTTAGTCAGTTGACACCTCTTTTCATGAAGGATGGAAAATGGCTGCCACTATTTAGACTGGCCCATGGAATCTTTGCTTCATGCAGAATCTTCCTTCGGACAAATTAAATTGGGAATTGCATTATGGGTTCATGATTTACTTGGTAGAGCATATTAACTATGATTTCTTTAATTATTGTGCTGGTATCGCTGAATTTTGCCTTCGAAAGAACAAATATCCAGAACAAACTTTAGAGAACTAGATGGTCAAAAAAACTTTAGAGAACTAAAAATATTAAGTGAAGGCTCCGTAGAAGATTTTTAATACCAACTGAGTCCATCGAATTGTGTACCTATTTGATTGTTTTCTTTTCTATCAGCCGATGTTCTTTATTTGTTTTCTTCAAAAGGATTGTCATATTTTGTTTCTCGTAAGATGCCATTATTAGGATGGACCATTCAAGTACATATATATAATGTACTGTAGCAGTAATCAAATTCTAATGTACTGACGTCAGTCTGAGATATTTCTAGATATTTGTACCTGAGCATGTCAATAAAATTTGGCGAACGGTATATGAAAACATCGTAGCTAGGCGGTTTTGTATTACTCAAAAATCAAAACCGCATTCTTTGAGATTGAATTTCTTCAAGAAGGCATTAAACTGAAATTATTATTTGTACGAAGATTTGAAACTATTTTTAAGATAATAAATTACAATTTTTAAGACCCTCATAAATCCAATGGATTGCATGAATCCTCCATCAGAACTTGATTAGCTCCTGGAAACCCTACTCTCATTACTCTCTGGTGTAACATTTTAGTTCCAATTTTTATTGCCTTTTGGCTAAGGGTACCAGCCAGCATATATAAGAAATTGACATGCATGGTCCGAGATAATCTTGCTATCGTGCTCTCCAGACTCAAAGGTATGTGTTTGATCTTCATACATATGCTACAATTCCTGAATGTTTGACTAAGTGCAAGGTTTATCCACATTTTATTTAGTGCATATACTCCATTAGTTAGGAATCTATACCAAATATATGTCTCTGTCTTCCATTTAAACATTTTTTTTAAGCACATGGTGCTTCTTCTTTTTGCAATTTGGTTGACAACTGGATATTAGGTCTGCATGTTATATTGACCATAGGTAGGCTCATATCTAGATCGCGTAATGATTTCGCTCCCTGCCATGATGCTCATCGTAGACACATAGTGCAGTATACAAGTTGTTCCACGTCAATTCCAATTTGGGGTGCCATAAATTTCCTAGACCCTTTCATGCCATATGCTATTCAGGCCCATACACGTGATGCTACTCAATCGCATATCATCTTCTATGAAGACGTCATTGTTCTTCTGATATGGTACGAGTGTAATTGGGTGGAGAGAGTTGAGTGGAACACAAGTTATCAATGCTTGCATGTTCGTTTCCAAGAAGATTACACAAGTACCTAGAGAAAGTGAGGTGAGATCTATCCATACCTAGAGACATTTTGTTACAGAGTTTAAACTTGATGAGACAGTGAGATGCATCCATACCTAGAGTCTAGAGACATTACTACCCAGTATTGGTAATACATGTTCATTTAGTTTTAGGTAACTGATTTATGTTGTGACTCAATCCAGCTAAAGGTGAAATGTTTGGCACCTTGTTGGCACGTTCGATGAGACTCTAGTTTTTTAAGTTTTAATCAGTCGCTTAACAGAAATCGTAACACAGGCCGGCGCTGTCCGTAAGCTCGGCCAATGGGTTGGTTGTTAAAGGTATTGTTCTAGTTTCTGAATACCAATAACAGAAGAGCAAAATCTAAAACCAAGGAGAATTAAAGCCAATGGGTCAGCCTAAAAAGGTTTAACAAAGAAAAATAAGGGACTAGGGTAACAAGGTTAAAAGCCTATAGTAAATGGCTAAATTCACCGTAATCATGAAGTTGAAACTAAAGGCTAGAATCCATGTTGGAAATATAGAAGGTCAGTGCTTAAAAGCTGCTCACAGTTGGACGCCATATTTCGTAATTAACAAAGAGAAAAAAAAACTAGTGCTGTTTTAATATCCTCCATTCTAAAAAAAGGCGTATAAATATGGTCAAAAGGCAACTTCTTCTACTCATGGTCGTACATCTTACTAATGGAGTAAATTTGACCTTTGAATAAATTTATAGGCCTTGTTTCTTTGGAGCGAAGGTAGTTACTCATGGTCGTACAACTTACTCACTTGATCAAACTACAGACCTAGGAGTTACCCGAACAATTTGTCCCTATATATATCAGTAGAAGCAATGCCAGCCATGTGCCAAATTAATAACTTGATAGAGAGTATAGGAGACCTTTTGGTACCAGAAATAGGAAAAAATAAAAGAAGATGGCATCTTCTGGAACAGCAAAAAATATACTCCATCAGTTTCAGTCAATGTTGCCACTCCTTATCCATTGTCCGAAGGGGGAGCGGAATGACGAAGACACAATGACAGTAAAGGAGGCCATGGCTATTGGTGATTGCATTTCACAGTCATCCAATACCACCACATGTATACATATATTATCCTCATTTCACGGCCACTAGCTACCGTTCATCCCTGGACGAGAAAATTGCAGAAAACACCACCCTTTGTGGCACTTGTTGCAAACAAAACCTCTTTTGCAGCAAACCACACATTTTTACCTAATTAGTTGCACCTAGCCCAAATATACCGATTAATCTTGTTTTGGGTTAATTTTTGTAGCTAACACCAGGCTTTGTGTTAGTTGTTGCACCAAACACATAAATACATTCTCTTTGCAACGCATCATATTTTTTGGTTACCGATTAATCTTGTTTTGGGTTAATTTTTGCAGCTAGCACCATTCTTATGTGCTTGGTGCAATATCTGCCACTGGGATTAATTAGCTGCAAGTAATTATCCAAAAAATCGAGATTAACGCTTTATTTGGGTTATGTGCAACTTGTTAGAAAAAAAAGTGTGCTATGCTGCAAAAGAGATTTTATTTATGTGTTCTGTGCAACAAGTGCCACAAAACATCGTGTTAGCTGCAAGTAATTAACCAAAAATTGATACTAATCATAAAATTTTTTTGGACTTGGTGCAAGTAATTAATTAGATAAAAATGTGTGATGTGTGTTCTGGGCAACAAGTGCCATAAAGTGTGGTGCTATCTGCAATTTCTCCACAAGATAATGCCTAGCTCATGGGACCTATGGGCGCCAATGGATGGATCAGAACTCACAAGACACACGGCCATGCCTGATGCAGGTCTGCATCCCGAAACGACGGCCCCGCCAGGAGCGGGAAAACACTGCGGTCTGCGGACACACTGATGCGCTGCTGCAATCACGCTCGGATGAACTGAAGCCATGTGATGTGTGCGCGAACTGCCGAATGCGCCCAACTTGCTACACCCGGCGCATCATGTTCAGACCACATATACATATTTATCTCACTGCCCGCCCCCAGGAACAAGAAGATATTGGCATGGTTTGGCACTGACCCTGTGGCGCCGCATGTCTCCATGTGAGCTAGCTAGCCAAGCAAGTGAAGAACCTGCCAACGGGGCGGTTTTCCGCTAAACTGTGGATCGGTATGGGAGCTGCAGATACTTTTGTCATGAGATATGCGAGAGTGAAAGCGCTTCATCGTCTTCATGGACACGGCCTCCTCTTTTGTAGATAAGTTTGACGCTATTACTGTGTCGACACACACAGGTCACAAGATTTTCTGGAGAAAGTGCTGCTCACATGATAACAGTGACTCTTATCCTTACACAGGCCTTATTAGGACTGCACATTTATTACCATCATCGATCTGGGGAGGATCACGCTGGCATGCAACTGCACTTGTGTTGAAGTAATTTTGGAAAATATAGCACAGCCTACGTAGCTAGCCTCAAACAATTATGCTAGCAGACGCTGAATCTGCATGATCGATCATCCATGCCATGTCTACAGTCTACTGGGTTCATTATGTCATATCCGGGTGTTTAGGAGCCATGATTAATTTGACTTTGGTCTCCTAATCATCGTAAACCCGGAAGTGCTGAACATGCGCTCTGCCTGCCCCGCCCTGCAGATTCTCCATCTGATTCAGAGATAAGTTTCTTATTATCAGCTCCCCATTTTCTTTATTATCAGCTTTCTCTGTATTTGTTTAGTTCATTCGGCTTAGCCGTATCCATCCTTCCATAGTTCGGTGCACATGCCAATGATAAGGCACATGCGATCGAGTTGCTCAGGCGTAAGGTACCATAACCATGCAGATGATCATGACGCTATCTAGTCTGATACTAGATATCTTGGTTCGGTACTGGGTGGGAGTTTGATTAGCGAAGAGATATGACTACCTCAAAGAATGTCCCTAGAGGATTTGGCACCTCCGCGTAGCAATTGAGTATTTGCAGCTGTGTAATGATGAAAACACTTAAATTTGCCCGTTGCCATGTAACCCGGTATTTGAAACTCGCCTCCTTTATCCTACCCGGCTTCAGGAGGACAAGAGGAGCAATTTACATGTCATTTTGGGGCACTGAAAAAATAAAAAGGGAAGGCACTTTATCATTATGGTGGCAAATCGTCGAGCACCAAGCAAAAGCGGCGAATCCTCGTGTGCCAAACTGCCAATAAAATTAGTGTGACGGCAAATGATCCTCGTTTTCAATGCTCAGAATGCCTCGTCCACATGGAGCCTCCACGTGCCCGTGCTCTTGACATTTCGACCTATAGATTCAGAAGCACACTTACGTCTTCAGAAGAGGTCGAGGGAACGGTGAAGAGTACATGCATCTGCTACGTTAGTTTGTGCAGGACAGCAAGATGTAGGCATCCATTTAGGGCACGTACAATGTTTGATAAGACAGTCTTATCTTAAACCCATCACTTAATATAAATATGACAATAAAACATGTTGTACAACGGGTTATTTTTTAGTCTTATCTCTAATAACTAGATATCCTAAAAATATGGTGAGACAATTGTTTCTAAGAGATCATCTCTTAGTTAAGAAGAAGGCAAACGTCTTTTTTCTCTCTCTCATCCAAATCAACAATCAATCCTAAGTGGCGTTGCTAAGATAAGACCATTGTACATACCCTTACGGGCTAGTATTGTCAAAAAATCTTGAGGGTAGAGATTTCCGGCTCCCGGTCTCTAGTGCTCCCTATAAATCTTTATTAAATCATATTTACATGTTTTAAAAAATCTAGAAAAAAATCTGCATGTGGTTAATGATGTATCCCACAATGTGCAAAATCTCGATTTGAAATACTTCATATTCTGAGCTACATGAAAATGAAAAACGTGTGATCTAAATGTACACACTTTCAAATCTCCAAAATATTCAACATTTTATCATTTCTGTGCAGCTCAATATATAAATTATATCAAATCGAGATTTGCATGTTTGTAAGTTACATCATTGGTAACATGCAGGATTGTTTTGGATTTTTTACTCATAAATATAATTTTCTGATTTTTTAAATAAAGAAAGCACTGGACCTCGGGAGCCAAAAAAAGACTTTCCGCACATTCTACTATATCTAGCTCATTTTCTCTTTCAAATTGTATACACCGGACTGAACGCTTTATTTCCTTGAATTTTCTTTCTAAAATTAAAGTGAACCATTACATATAGAAACATCCGATGGTTCTTCCCAGGGATTCGTTTTTTTTTACCCCTAAAATGCATGACAACTTATGTACTACGGAGTAGAAGGAAGATGTGGTAATGACGCAAGGAAATTAAGCATTCCTAATATTTTTTTTTCGAAACAGCATTCCTAATGTTGAAATAGGTGGCCCATGACTGATGGCTGTATCTCAGAGGTCTTGTTGTTGTGGGCTTCCATTCCATGAGTACAGAGTCGGGAAGTTGGGCTGAGAACCCAAACTAGCCCTGGTGAAGGTGAACAGACGAAGTCTTTTTCCTTAGCGGAACAGAGGAACATTTCTGCTTCTCCTGTCTTAAAACAAAAACTAAACCGTGAAACACTCCTCCGGTAACTTATTTGGTACAAAAGAATATAGTTTTCTCGTTGAACAGTATGACCTGCGGGCTGATAAAAGAGGACTGTAAACTCATATTCAGTAAAATCTTACGTTTTCAAATACTGATTGGCATATACGAGACAAGATACCATTCTTGTCTTGCTAATGCAAAGGCAGACTAGGGAAAATGTGCACGAACTCTCTACTGCTAAACAAAGTTCAGAGGATATGCTCTTCCAAAAATAATATTCTGACGAAGGGAGTATAAAAAGATGCTGAACTTGTACCATGAGTACATAGAAGAGTTCAGTGCCTGCTGCCTTCACAAAGATCATGAAGAAAGAGACATGCAAGTGCTCTGAATCCTGAAAAGGGAGCCAAAAGGAAATGGGCGTGACCTACAAATCCCAATAAATGCAGTGGTTGAAGTGTGAGGTCACGTAAAGTGACCAATCTTTTGTCCTCTTGCTTCTCCTCCTTCATGAGCACCTGTCACCCTCATGAGTCATGATGTCATTTATCTGTTTGTTTACAGTGGTGAAAACAAAATCCAACTGATGCCTCCAGTTAATCCAAGCTGATATAAACCATGATGCAATTTGCATATATCCAACTGATCACTACATGTTTGGGGGCCTATGATTATGATTCCCTACACTCTACTTCTACTCTCCTAGGGAGAGATTGCAAGAGAAGCTTGAGCTATGAAACTTCTAGAATCACTTGGATGCAATGGCTCACGTACAAAACTGTGTTGCACAAACTTCTTCACACTGACAAGACTGTGTGCCAATCCTGGAGAGGGAATCTTTCCCCATTTTCCAAAGGGCATCGGTGCTCTGTTGATTGGTCACGTTTTCTGGGCGGTGATGTGATATCTCTGGATTAAGAAAATGAAAATGTCACCCAAGTTATTTCCGAGAGTGGACAAATGGAAGCCGAGCTACATGAAGCTCTTTATTTTGAAAAATTCATAAATCATATTTTGAAGTATCAAAAAATCCAAAAAAAAAAATGCTAAATGTGGGTAATGTTGTATTCTATCAACATGTAAAATCTCGACTAGAGATGTCAGGGCTGTACAAAAATGATAAAGTCTAGCAAATCAGTCGGATTTTGTTATTTTTGTGCATACCAGAATATCAAATATTTTGATTTGAGATTTAGTTCAGCCTCCATTTGTGGTTTTTAGTTCTTTCCCATCTATCCCCACTTGCTTATTGGGAGCTAAAGGCGCTCCTGCAAATCTTATGGCCTCTTTAATTCGTAGGCATATTGAAAAAAACATTGGATTTTTTTTAATTTGGTGGTACTATTTATTCATTTGATTCGGGGCTTCTTCGATTTGAATGGATTTGCATGTTAGTTTTAAAGATTCAAATGCTTAGGAATTTTCTATGGTGATTTTTCAATTTGTAGGATTGAATGCAAAGGAAATTCTTGTATGGGGTTCTTTCATAGGAAACATCTACTCAAACTATTTTTTTTTAAATCCTTTGTTTTTTTTGTGATGGAATCAAACAAATTTTGATGCACACGAAATCCCGTAGAATTGGAGTAGGCATTACACTACATTCCCACATTTTTCATATTTCGGCGTTTTTAGAACCCCATGAATCAAGAGGCGCTCAAAATAATGGGGGCATAGGAAAAGTGGAGTTTTTTGGTTTCCAACGAAAACAAAGGAATTGTACAATCCACTTAAACCTTCTTTTTCAAATTTCTATGCTATAAGCTATGCAAAGATTATAAGTTGCATGATAATGAGATGATTTTACGACTGTATTTATCTTAACCTTGATTTGGTCATGCTTTTTAGGATTGTTGTGTTTTACTAATTAAACACCTAGTTTCATAACTTTTACGTGTTTCTTAACGCTCTATTTACCATATACAATCCTACGTTTTTTGCAATCATGCGAATATAGTAGCCTTACATGCAACTGTCGGGCAAAGACTTGAGGCATGCATGCCACTGTCTCCGTGATCCAGAGCTAACGTGCATTCTACGGAATCTTAGTTACTCCTTCCGTCCGAAAAAGGATGTCTTGGATTTGTTTAGATTCGGATGTATGTAGATATATTTTAGTGTACATACATCCGAATTTGAATATATGTAAGACATCCTTTTCCAAACGAAGAGAGTAGTATACATTGATTTTTTTTTGCGGGTAGTATACATGGATTCAGTTGAATAAAACTGGTCCAGTTACATCAGGAGTTACTACAGAGAATGCCAGGCCAAGAAATCTGAAGTCCCTAAAGTCCGAATTCAATTTCCCTGCATACTAATATAGTACTACCTCCGGTCCAGAATTAGTGTCGTGGCTCTGTACAAATTATGTACTACCATAGTACACTTTTTGGCACACTTAAAGTGGACCGGAGGGAGTAATATATATCCATCCAACCATGAGATGGACCATGACCACCTGAGGTGAGATCAGGACGGAGCTAGCAGGGGCCGAGCTGGGGCCATGGCTCCCCCCATGCTACGAAAAATTGTGAAAACTCTCTTCTAATATGTGGATTTTATCTTCAAATTTACCTATGTGGCCCCCTTTATGTTCTAGAATGATGAATTGGCCCCCTGGTATGAAGTTCCTGGCTCTGTCCCCGGGTGAGATGACCAGATATATTTTTTGAAACCATTACGCTCATCATGTCCACAAGAAAGATGATATTTATTTCCTTTTTTCTAGCCAAGAACAGGAAAAGATAATGATTTATATTAAATTTGCATGGCCCGTGACTTTAGTTGAGGTATAGTAGCTTCTGCTCTGCGGAGACTCAGAGACATATGGACATATACGCATTCATGCATGGCCAGCCTACATGATGAATACAGACGCCATCATGATCGGTTTTTTTTTACAAATATAGCCTCCTGTCGAATCGCATTGTCAAAATTAACCCCCTCCGAATTTTATTGTCAAAAGTAGCTTAGCAGGAGGCTACAAAAGCAACACGTGGCACATCGCGTCGTAGGGAGTGGCGGGAACGGGAGGCCCTTCCCGCCGTACGGAATAGCGGGAGGCCCTTTCCTCCGTTGCAGCTGGCGGGAAGTGGTGGGACCCAGCGAATCATGTGCATGCATCGGGAGAAAGGGAGGAGTACAGTGTGCTGCATGCATCCTGTTCATCA
The DNA here is from genome assembly GCA_947311845.1 of Poa pratensis. Classification (NCBI taxonomy): domain Eukaryota; kingdom Viridiplantae; phylum Streptophyta; class Magnoliopsida; order Poales; family Poaceae; genus Poa; species Poa pratensis. The sequence continues at coordinate 35,243,212 of CAMZMU010000040.1, forward strand.
TCATCAGGGGCTTCTTGCGCGAATGCATGCATGCATGACCTTCAACTGCATGCAAACCATGCATGGCCTTCACCTGCATGCAAACCTCCCGCCACCTGCAACGGAGGAAAGGGCCTCCCACCACTCCGTACGGCGGGATGTGCCACGTGTCGCCTTTATAGCATTCCGCCAAGCTATTTTTGACAATCAAATTCGGAGGGGGCTAGTTTTGACAATGCGATTCGATAGGGGGCTATATTTGTAAAAAAATCGTCATGCTCAAACCTAATGCTGACACGCATGGCTGCGGGGAGTCGCTTCCTCACGGTAGAACCTTTCCTTTCCTTCATGGTTGAGAGACGAGAGGCTGACAGTCTGACTACATTAATCAGTTTGGAAAGAAATTCCGAAGGTATGGTTACTGGTCTAGTTGTTGATAGACGAGCAGTTCGTGCCCTTAGGGCATCTCCAGTCGTCCCCCCCAGGAGGCCTTTTAGCGCCGCTTCTACCGGTCGTCCCCCCAGAACCCCATTTAGCGCCGTTTTGCGCCGGCGCACCCAAACCAAACCCAGCGCGCCGGGGCTCGCTAGGGGGGGCAAAAGGCGTCCGCGGGCCAGACTTGTCGGCGAGCCACGGCGATTTCCCTCCATATTTTGGCCCTTCCCTCCATAATTTTGCGCTTTCCCTCCATTTCGCCCCACATATATCCCCCCGCCGGCCGATCCCGCCATTTCCCTCAGATCTGCCCGCCATGGCTCCCAGCAAATTCACCGGCCCCCGCATCGCCGCCGTCGCCGCGCCCTCCGCCGCCTTGGAGGTGAAGAAGCAGCCGAGGAAGCCAAGGGCGGCGAAGAAGAGGCCACCGGGCTAGACCAACGCCAAGTGGATCGCCGACGAGGCGCGCCGGAAGTCCGACAATATCCAGCGTCGGGCGAGGGAGAAGAGGCTGCGTGAAAAGCGCTTGGCCGAGGGCCTGGCCGAGGCTGCCGCCGAAGAAGAAGAGGAAGAGGAGGTGGAGGAGCCGGCTCCGGCGCCGGCGGCCAAGCTGAGGGTCGGCCGCCCTCCTCATCCCCAGTTCACCGGATGGGCCAGCCAAGCCAGCATCGCGTCGCCAACTGGCTACTCTCCATCCCCGTCGCCACGCTGGAGCGCGTCCCCGCACCACTACTCCTCCCCTGGGTACGCCGACGCTGACCCCCATGGTGGCTTCAACCCCAACGTCGCCTTTCCCCACCCTCCTCCGGCGATGTATGCTTCGCCGGGCTACTCGACCTCGCCGTCGCTTCGCCGCGCGCTCCCTTTCGCCCCTCAGCAGGACCCCCGCCTCCTGGGGGCCGAAACGAGTGGAAACTTCGCCCCCCCCAGGTCCCAGATAGCGCCGGCGCAAACGCAAAAAGGCGCCGCACCAAAACCTGGGGGGCCGAACGGCTGGAGATGCCCTTAGCTTCAGGGCAGGCTCTAAGATTTCAAAGACCCCGGTGCTGAGTATCTAATATGTGCCCCTATTTAAGGCTGGGCCTTTTTTCTTTCCTCTACTCTGCACAATATACGTACTGTGTATCTAATATGGGCCCCTATTTAGGCCGGGCCCATCAAATGTGAAGTATGTTCATTTACTTAATGTTGAAGTACATACTTGAAGTATGAGGACGTTCTTTCCACAATATTAAGGCACACTTCTTTTTGGCTTCTCGGAGTAGCTTGTTCCAGAAGGTCGGATCCGAGTTTTCTCCCGTTTATAATCTAGTTTGGACCAAGCTGGATTACAAGCCGAAACAAATTCAGGGTCCGGTTTCTTGGAGAATCTAGTGGGGATCTAAGTCGGTTTTTTAGACATATAAGGCTAATTGAGCCCAACTTTATATTAATAAAGCGTCCAACGGCTTAGAGTACATCATGGATAGATGAAGCGATACCAGTTTACAATAGCAACACATATAACGGAGAAAAAGGCATCCAAAGACAAGGGAAGACGACTACTACTACAAGCAAGGCTAAGAATAGAAAGGCGTTGAGTGACTCTCGTAGTCTTTGTCCCACACAGATGAAGAGCTTGGGATGTACACAACTCCGAGGCTATACCTTTAAGAAGGGATCGTTGCACCTGCACCGATGATAACGAGTCCAACCGAGGTCGATCTCGGAATTTTCATCCCTAAAGCAAAATTTCTGCATCGATATCAAGTCAGTTCTCGAATAATCTAAGTTGGTTGCCAAAGTCTAATGCCCAAGTGCCGTCACACAAAGATGGGGGAAATACCAGTACTATTTGGCAGTGAAAACTGACAACATCTACTGCATCAATCGCCCACTGGATTGCCATGTACCCTGATTATGACAACCAATTTATATTGACAAGAGCACTATAAGCACTGAAAATGACATTTAAAATATATGAACAGTCATCAGGAATCACTCTCGTCGTCAAACAGATGTTATTTAACTTATAAATCTCCACCACATTCAAGGCGTGTCCACAGCCCGGTCACTGTAGCTTAGGCAGCTTATCTGGACCGTCCATCCGCACCGTCCTTTCACCCCTGTCCGTTGGATCCTCTTTTTTCCGTTTTGCACTCGCTGCCACACACGACAGGTCCATGACGGGTGGGGTCTTCACCGGCCCGGGCCCACGCGCAGCACGTCGCCCGCGTCGCCGTTTCTTTTCGCAGCGGAGGGCAAGCAGCGAGAGCGGACGGTGAAACCCTCGCCCAACCCGCGCTCGCTCTCCTTCCTCCAATCCTCCCCGCCCCCTTCCCATTCCTGCTCCTCCCCGCCCCCATCGTCCTCTCCCCACGCCGCCGGCTGCTGCTCCTCTGCCTCGCCTCCTCTTCTCTCCGTGCGGAAGGGAAGGGAGCGGGTGGCCACTTCGATGCGGCGGCGGCGCATCTGGAGGAACGGGTCGCCGGCAGGAGGCGCATCTGGAGGAAAGCACGGCGAGCACGAGCGGGGACGCCCTCTCGCGCCGCCGCCGCCGCCATCCATCACCTCGCCGTCGGCCAGCTCTGCCCGCTCCCCATCGTCCTCCCAGCCTCCTCTCTCGTCTCTCCCGCGTTTTGGCAAGCGGATGGAGTCGGACCGGGCCGCCGCGGTGTCGCCGGTCTCGCGCAGCCGCTATGTCGGCGGGGCTTGAAGCCGCACGGAGGAGGCTGGTTGGGGCCACGAGGATGATCTGGCGGCTCAGCAGCAACGCGAAGGAGGACCGGCCGTGGATGGGAGGTGGCCGGCGGCTGGGGCCAAGGCGAAGAGGAAGTTGGGGAGGCTCGCATCTTGTTCTCGCCTGGAGTCTGCAGGGGAGAGGAAGGAGATGGGAGGTGGCCGGCGGCTCGGGCCAAGACGAATAGGAGGGGAGAGCAGACCGGCCCTCATTCGTCCTGGAGATCGTCCTCCTCCTCACTGTCATGAAGCCATCCTGGCGGCCGCCGCACAACGACGAGGTACGCAATGAACAACTCTCTTCTTTCTTTGTTTCTTGATTTAATCGATGGATTCATCTTGATCTGGTGTGTTGATTTATAGTTCTTTCATTCCTCTCCCCGCTCCAACTCCAAGCAGGCCGGTCCAGAGGAGGCGGGCTGGAGGCAGCACGACGCCGGAGCTCGAAGCAGGAGGCGGATGTCCTCCAGGTCGAGGCCGGCGGTGAGGAGCAGCGAGGCCGGCCTGCGGCCTCTCCGTCCTCTCCTCGACCTTGCCCTCGCCAGCTCCGGCCGCCGCCGCGGCGAAGAGGACGGCGAGGGTCGCGTCCCCATCTCCCTTCCCTGTGAGCCGGCGCCTCCTCTCCTCCTCCAATCTTTCAAGGACGAAATAGAGCTCACGCCCTGCTGCAGCGAGGGGGTCAGCGCGTGGTACAGCGTTCTTGAATCTTGGCCGGCAGCGTGAGTGCCGCTCAAGGCCATGGGCGCGGCTGCGGCTTCACGGGCGGAGCATGAGGGTCGGGCAGACAGAGCCGGGCGGGACGGCCACGGTGGTGTGCGGGTGGGGGCGCTCCACTAGAGGCTCCTGAACCGGTGAGGTGCGCCGCCTCGAGAAGGTCGAGCAGTGTCGGTGGCCAACACCCCGACCAGGTACAACTCCTCCCGTTGTTGCTGAATCCCCGCTGCTATTGGCTAATTCAAGAATTGACTATAATATATTTGTCTGTATCTTGTTGACAGGGACGCCACGCCATAGTTACCTCGGCAAAAAGGAAGAGTGGCACACCAGTTATTAGGTTTCAGTCTAAGGATTCGGCGAAGGAATTACTCAAAAAGGGCCAGACATTTGCTATTGGCTAATTCAAGAATTACGAGGTACGTGAAATGCTGGATGCGAATGTATTGTCTGATGGCTCTTTAGATGACAACTTGAGATTGAAGCTACAGGTTTTTCGCTGGATCTAATTGTAGTTTTGTTTATCTGTATCCATTGTTGGCAGGGAGCCGACCACGAAGAATTTGTGAAGGTAGCGACTGCTGAAAATAAAGTACAACTTGTAGAAACCAATAACAATTCTTTTATTTCTGAAATGTAGCTTCGTTGTGTGACTTCCTTTTGCAAGAGATCATTGATGAAAGTTTGTGAACTTGCAGCTGAGTGAGGGCAGACTTTCCACTCTGATGTGGTCGTCGATATGATCTGCTACCGTCGATTCAGACACAATGAAATTGATGAGCCATCCTTCACACAGCTAAAGATGTATCAGGTAATCCTCATGCTACCTATAATGATTGTTTTACACACATAGTTGATCATTTCCGCCTGGTTGCTACCCAGTGCAGTATAGAGCTCGATGCCCATTTCCTTTTTGCCCACACCATATTATTCTCTGTATTGTGTTTCTGTTTTCTGTACAATTCCTGTACGTGCCATGTTTTTTTTGCTGATATGTATGCTCCCTGAAAAAGTAATGTGCCAGGTCATTAAGAACATCCCAGTTAATTGAAGATTTATGAACAAAAACTGCTTGAAACAGGCGAAGTCGCCAAGGAAGATGTTGAGAGGATCCATGACAAAGTGAACCGAATCCTGAACGAATAGTTCGCTGAAAGCAATGATTATGTTCCCAACAAGAGGTATTGGCTCTCAGCTTACTGGACTGGCTTTAAGTCACCTGAGCAAATTTTACGTGTCTGCAACACCGAGTAACACCATTATGGCCTGACTTTTGACTTTTGAGAGACTGAGATGATCATGGCATGTCATTGTATGTGGTCTTCTATCTTTTATATGCACATTTTGTTTATATAATGACTTTCGGATTTGAGAAAATGGGGTCACCGTTGTATTCAGAATCTTTAAAAAATTGTTTAGTTTTTAACAATTTGAATCCCATGAATGGGCATATATATGATCCTCATGCCAAATAGCTGATAATAGCATATAAACTCGAGATGTGCAGTGTAATTTTCCAGTGGAAGCGACAGCCATGCTATTTGTCTCGAGTAACCTACTCTCTATGCAATTTTCAGAGTAAAGCAGCAACTAATGTCACTGGCCGAGGTGTAAGATGTGGCCCAGATCACAACAGCTCCATTGGTAAAAGAAAACGACACCATTTTTATCTTCGGCGCAGTTCCTTTTGTTTATGCTTCAGCAGCCTCAGGACCTGGTATGCCATCAACCAGTTGCACTCACTGGCAAGCTGGTCCAATGTAAGGACACATCCCTTTTCCTTACTGCCTTTTTAGTAAGCACAATAATAATTACTTTGATACATTATGGCTTTTCCTTGAAACCTCATCCGTTATCCCTGTATTATTGTTTGGCTATGAATGTCATGGACAGCTCACTGTGTTATTACAATACTACAAAGGGAGCGAAATTTATGATGATTTCTGGTTTCCTAGAGATTTTATGTTTCTTGTAAAAAAATGAGTTAGGATGATTGAATTTCGATCATGCTATTTATTTTTCATGAAAGTGGAACCTATTGCCGGGCATATCTTTGCATGTTTATCAACATAATATAGATCAGACTACAACAAATGTGGTGTTTGCTACTTTGGATTTGATTTGAATATGGTGCAGATATTGACGAAGGTCCTGCTTGACAATATGTTGTTCTGAAGCTCTACAGTTCTTCTATGTACCCTGTCAGTACTTGCTACTTGATAATTTGAGTACAAAGTTAAACTAGCGTGTTGAAAATAATGTTGATCTGGTCAATTATTGCACAATACCTTTGTACAAAGCCCAGCATCAGCTAAATTAGCTTCTTTCTCATGACGCGAGGAAATTGATGGTGTAAAGGAGGAGATCTGGGATGTGGATCAGGCTTCGTGCTAAGTACAGGTGCAGTAGCTTTAGCTACCTTAGTTACTGGCTCTACCTAGCTCCATGCTTCCAAAAATCTTTGTTTCATTTCGATGTTACTATTGCCCATCTATGTAATTGTTGTTCCTCTACCTCCGCAGCACGACGGCAACAATGAAGTGGTTGGGCATGAAGGAGCAGAAGTAGGAGACGGCTGAGCTGCACAGTTCGTCTCTTTTTTCCGCTTTCTTTTCCTGTGATTTACTTCCTGATTGTTCCTTTTGGCTAATCCTTCTCGGTATTGTTTCTTGCAGGTCTGTGTTGCTCCAGAAGCCTTCTTCTTTCCTCTACGACCGTCTCAGGAAATGTTCGTCTCTTCCGCTTCCCTGTATATCAGCAGTTCTTTCTTTCCTAGCAGGTTTTTTTGGTAGCAGAGCTTGTAGGATACCTTTTTTAGCAGAGCATTGTGGTTCTTTTAGAGTGCCATTTTGTATGATAGCTAGCAATTTTCTTTGTAGAAGATTATGGTAAATGCCTTTTTAGCAGAGCATGGTGTTATTTTTAGAGTGCCATTTTTTGTGATGCCCAGCAAGTTTCTTTGTAGCAGGTTATGGCGGCCATTGTAAAGTGACATTTTGCTGTGTATTTTCTTTCTTATATGCCCTTTGTCATTCTACAGATCTGAGGTCATTTGCTAGGATTTAGCCCTCACCGTGCTTCTGCTTCCTGGTCCTATCAAGGTTTGCTTCTTCTGGCCCGTGTATATATGTTGGTATATATGATCTGTGCCTTTATTTCATTTGCTAGGATTTGGCCTTCACCGTGTTGTGCTTCCTGGTCCTATTAAGGTTTGCTGCTCCCGTGTATATATGTTGGTATATATGATGTGTGCCTTTATTATCACTTGTTGTTTTACTTACTATTCTTATTATGCTGCGGATGATCTCCGTGTGTTATGTGTTTGTGTTATATTTTCCTTTTCTTATTTCTTTGTTGCGATAATATACAGGATGTGCGTAGTGCACTGTTGTCTCGTTTGTTGCCACAACTGGTGGACAGAGGGGGCTGCGCGACGGCTGTACCACGTGACTTGTCCCAAACCTCGCGGCTTCCTCCTCTTCTCTCTACCTCCAACACTGGTTTTCAATTGCCAACTATTTGTTTTCTAAATACAGTGTGTAGGTCTGAGGAAGAAGAGAAGAATGAAATGTCATGAAGACCAAGGTAATTTTTCTCTCTTGTGAACACAGCCTAAATTATAATGGTACCGCATATATTCAGGACATAGGAGAATTTGCGTATGCTAGAAGAGAATGGCATTGCATATTTTTCAGATAAAGTAGACTACATGCCTATACTGGTTGAACTGTAATGTTTATTAGTCATCCATGTTTTATAGTGCAGTCCACATTCTTCCATGGTGAGAATATATATGGAGCTAGGCCAAGATTCAGATTTGATGTGTTTTGTATTGCAATTCACATGCTCTCGTCTCTGGTGAGAATTTATATGGACCTAGGAAAGGTATTATAGAGTTCTTAGCTCTAGAAGCATTCTTGTTCTACATTTTTAGTTGTATTGTTCATGCCACTGTTTTTTACCGCCTTTCTAGCTGAAGGATTATTGGGGGTGTTTGGACTAAATTCTGAATATGTGATATTTTTTCCGTCTAAGAGAAATAGCATATTGATTAATTGGCTAAACCTTGAGATAGGAGATTTCTAATGGTGTATCTCCCCCTAATGGTGTGCTGTATAAGAATTACGGAAGTTGCTTCATGGTTTACGGAAGTTGCTTCATTTTGGGCATGATGAGATAATAATTTCTTGGTGCCTTTTGTAGCGCTATGACGTATGATTGCAGTAAATTATAAGATACATCTCTCATATTGTAGGCTTATTTTGTGTGATTAAAATTTGGCATTAAACCAACAAAAGTATAGTAAACTAAGAGCATTTTTTCTACCCCACTCTCAGATGCTAATCATTTTTTGTAAATGTTACAATACATCTCCTAAAGGTCATGATACCTTTTTTTAAAGGGTTCTCTATTTGATTTTTTGGCTTGGCTTTGAAGCTAATGGGGTGATGAAGACATTGGCCTGCAGTTTTCGTATTTTCTCGACTAATTCAGAGGTGTTCTATATATATTGCATTATGACTGTCCTAAGTAAATTTATTTACAGAAACAATATGGCCATTCAATAATATCAATTGAATACGTCGGCGAAAATCCGAGCTCTATTTATGTTTGTATGTGCAATAGTTGCTGATGAATCGACATCTTCTTTGTTCAGCAGTCCTCCACCTTCCAACCATTTTTCCTGTAACCTATCAACACATTTTCCCGTAAGTGATAAGCAAGCTGGCAAGGTACTTGCTGGTTATTACTTATTAGTCTCTTAACTTGTGCAAAAACTTTTTCTGAAGCTCAGTTAGTATGACCACTAATATGAGGATATGAATCATTACTGATCGTTTGTATGTTTTGATTATTAGAAAATCGACAAGTTGTTTAGTTTTGATTCGGCTGTAGAAGACGCTCAATGGGGCATTGATTTAGCTCATGTAGAAGCTTGCAGCGCTGCGAATGGAATAGGCTTAGTTAAATTGATGGGTCGTTATAGTGGTTAGTTTTCTCACATGTTCTCCATACAGTCACTTGTAGTCTTTTTTGCATGCTATTTTTACGTAAGAGTAGGTTTGTTGAAAGCACATGCAGAGTTGAAACTATTTGATATATTCTTATCTTGTTGCTAGATACTTTTAGGGACATTCTTTAACATCTTATTAGATGTATTTACAGTCTACATACAGAAAAAAGGCAGCTTAAGTATAAGATATTGCATTATCATGTCCTTAAATTCTTCATGCCTCTACTTATGAAGGGTTCATTGCAATGTATGCCACTCTCAAGCTGAGATGTGGTAAGTTGGTGCCTTTTATAGCTGTTGATCACGGCGGCTGCCAAGGTGACCAAGGTGACCGTGCCTCCTCGCGTATTCACGTGGCATACTCTCCATATATTTGTGGTCATTTTAGATATTATGATTATTATCCAAGAAGAACAGCCGTGAATGATCTTGATATTGCGTCGACCTATGTGACGTACCATCTGCTGCAGAGAAAGAATCAGGTGACAACAGATCCATAGACTGTATTGTGCATGTCACGTTAAGGATTTATATTCCAAAAGAGCTTTTTCCTATTGATATTTATTTGCCTGGGATTTTTTCTAATCTGATTTTTTTTCTTGTTGCATTGGAGGCTCCAAGAACACTACTGACTGCAAGAACAGTGATGATTCTGTTGTAAAATAGAGGCTCTGGTTCAGGCAGCAAAAGTCTGACATAGCCCAAGTTAGGAGAAATTGTAACCAGGTTGCACATGAATTAGCAACAAGTGCTATACTAAGAGGCCTATATGGCACCTGCTCATTTTGTAATGAACGATTGTAAGATTGCTATCTCTGAATGAAATATGTATATAACCTAAAAAAGTCTGAGCTTGTTTGTTATTTACTCACCCTATCCATAAATTGCCCCCTATTCTCATTCATGTTGTGGGGGGTTAATCTACCGGTAATTAAGCACTTAAAGGTATGTTTCATATAACAGCTAATGATATCAATGTAACTTCTATTTTTCAAGGCGGTGATCTTAGGAATAGCGTATATTCTTTGTTGACTTTTGGCATAATTCTGCTACCGTTAGATGCGACTTATCTTCACTAAACATAAGACTTAATGCAGAAACAAATCCGGATATCATGCATGTCTGAACCTTTTGTTTCTTTCAGTCGTCTGTTTAACTTCTGCTTTCTTTACAATGTAGGTTAGCATTTTGTAAAGGTCAACACATTGTTATTTTACTGACATGAATTCTTAGCCAAACTAATTAGTTATAATGACAATTAGATTATGTTATGTGATGGGTCTGCTACCGATACTGCTATATAGCGACTTGCGTCGGCATTGAAACTTGTGGATTAAATTTTGACCTTATTCTGCCACTTGCGCCAGTGGAGCAACAGTCAGATTGGATCGACCCGGCGATGGGGATAGAACACGGCAACACTGAACAATGTGACGTGTAAAAAGGGCGTCGATACAAGAATCCCAATGGTGGTCACAACGAGGAAAACCCTAACAGATAGCCTACATAGTCCTAAGAGGTAGGTGTTGATGGTAGCGGCACAAGAGTCGCAGAAATCTCAAACACAAACAACACCATCCATGCAAACACAAAGTTATGGCTAAAATATGTCTCGCCTCCGGCATTTGCGCCAGGGCGCAACGAGTAATATTTTTCTTATTATCTTCATCTCTGATCTTAATTTACATGTAGCGATTTTGAACACCACTATCATGTGACATATCTTTAGCTCAAACGCCATCGGAGAGCAAAGTTTTTTTAGCACAACTTTTATAAGATTCCTATAGCCTTCTTAGGAAGAGCTCAACACATTCTCATCATATAGTCACGGAAACTGTAATGAGTAGCTTCAGTACACAAAACATATAAAATTTAAGCCTACATTACAGTTTTACTTTCGGCACCTGCGCCAGGGGCGCAACCGGTCATCTAGTCATGATAAAGGAGTGCGTGTTACCGGGTGCTCAAAGGATCTGTGGGTCAGGTGGTGACATTGTGTCTCCATCTTTGACCTGATGGATTAACACCAAGGAGCCCATAGGATACATGCATCTTTATCACCTTTAACATGGAAAGCAGCCATACTACTTTACCCGCTCGAAATTAATCATCTTCACAGTGACTCGAGAATTTATCTAGTTTGATTTCTCCAAGAAACTTTTCAGCACTGTGCAACAGCACCTTTGTAGTCAAATTCGCCTTTCCTTTTTTTTTTTTGCGAACAAGCGACTTGTTGTATTATCCAAATATCAGATTACAAGCAAGAAATACAACAAATAGGCAGTAAAAGCCTACCAGTCCAAGTACAGAAAACACCACAAAGAAATGGAAACAATTAAGGCCCCGGATGTCTTCTTCACCGATAACAGCACGCCGCATGGCTCCGCCGCCGCCGGAGCAGCAAAACAAAGCCAAATCCATGGCGCAGAGAGAAATCATCGCTTCAACAAAAGCTTTCCTGAACCTCTGGAGTAGATGCTCGCGAGAGCATCGTCGCCTTTGGAGCTCGTCGGCCGGGGCAGAGCCCCGCTCCTCTCTGACCTCGATTCCGCGAGTGCCACTCGAATCGCTCTCCAACCAACCTCGATCCCCAAGATCTTCCACCACCGGAGTCGCAGCCCCATCACAGCACCTCACGGGTCTCCCACCGTCCCTGGGGAAGAAGACGGCGTGGCGGCGACCAACCCGAAGGACAGGAACTCCAAAACGCAGAGAGGGAGACGTCGCCAAGACACCCACCTGCAAGGAGTACACAAACTCCAGCACCCTCCCGACGAGCACGCCGCCGGACCGGAGAAAGGGAGCGGAGGATTTGATCTTCACCGCCGTCGGAATCATCTCCAGAACAACTCCGACGAGGAAGAAAAGGAAAATAAACATAGCTAGACCTAATCTACTGCCGCGCGACGAGATCCACCGGTTCCCCCCACCTCGCAGCGCCGAGACGGCGCCGGAGGCGGAGGGAACCGGCGAAAACGCCGGCGGAACTCGGGATCGCCTCTCTTTCTCCGCTTGCTACTGTAGCGCGAGGAGGGGAAAGACGAGTTTGTTGCTCATCAAATTCGCCTTTCCGATGGCATCTGAATAGCATGGAATGACCTCTTGTGTTAGGTGTGTTCATTAGCTAGCCTAGACATATGTAGTGGTTGATAGGTTTGTTCATAGCCTAGCTAGCATCACTACATGTGTGGTTGCCCCTACCACAAGATCATATGATCGACGTTTGCTCTCGTTTAGAGCATCTCCACTCACGGCGCCCAAATGGGCGTCCAAAGGCCGTCCGGACGTGCCATTTGGGCGCTGTCCGGACATGGTGCACCATTTGGGCGCCCGCGTTCCCCACTCGCGGCGTCCAAAGGGGCGTCCCAAAAAGGTTTTTTACATGAATTTCAATATTTTGTGAAAAGAAAAATCAAACATACATAAATATGTAATAGTTCAAATACAATATTTAATAGTTCAAATATATAAAATAAATTTCAAACGTCTTCCTCTGCCGCTGCCATGCCCCGGCGTGCCCACAAATGGTCCGCTAGATCAGCTTGGAGTGCATTATGAGTATTTTCATCACGAATTTCTAAATGCATTGAGATATAATCAGCGAAATCTGCCGGCACGTTGTGATCAACCTGTGCATGAGGACCCTCAAGTCATATGGCATATGATCATGCATCGAATACAGCGGCGGAGAGATCGCCGGTGCCCGGAACCGAAGGCCGTCGAGGAGAGGAAGCAAACGGCGGCGCCGGCGTCCAGGCTTGGGTGGAGCCGGCGGGCGGGGGGTGGCGGCGTCGAGAAAAGTGGGGCGACGATGAAAGACGGGGGATAAAATCAGGCGAGAAAACGACGAGACATAGTCCGTGTCTCACTGTCAAGCGTGGCCCGCGCGTCGGGAGCCGACGTGGCGTCGCGTTTCCTTCCGTCCGGGGCCGCCCCAAGCCTCCCCAAGTTGAGGGCGTGGGCTGGGCGTGCCGGACACAAAACTGGGCCGCGCCGGACCCAATTCGCGTTTGGGCGCCGCGAGTGGGGGCGATTTTGTGTCCGGCACGCCCCAAACGCGTTTGGACAGCCGTTTGGGCGCCGCGAGTGGAGATGCTCTTAGTTTCTTACTTTTAGCTAGGCTCACGACTTTTGTTAGCATTGGACATGAGTACTTCCATGATCCTAATTCACTCGGCTTTTGCCTTCGGGCCTACACTAGTAGATAAGACGGCTCCTGGTGTTAGTCACTGTATATGGTGCCCTATCCTATGCTATGGCCAGACCAGCTTCCAACATGGGTATTTTATTTTTTCTGCATTTCATATAATACTGTTAATTGGAGTCGCACTCTGAGTTGTTTAACACGATCGATGGTCTACTTCCCATCTCGTGACTTTGTCACAAGACTTGCTTCATAATATATTTTTCAGGTCTAATTGCAAGCTGTATGTCCAGCCCCCAGTATGAGTGATTGTACTAGGATTGATTTCTTGAGCGTTCTAATCGGTTTAATTTGGTGTACGCGTACGTCCCCTGCTGGTAACATGCAGCATAGATGAGGAAAAAGTGCGGATGTGAGATGAGGCCAGAACAGGACGGCTGAGTGCTGACATCTCTAGGCTAGCAGTAGTATATGCCGAGGCAATTTATCAAAAGCACTGCCGACAAACCAAGTGGTAAACTGCAAAAAAAAAAAAACCAAGTGGTTCACGACGTATATACATACAGCTTTCTGCCGTATAACTAAGCTGTGCCGCCCTTCGCTGCAGAATACATTAAGCTAGGGATGCTGCTCAACCGCCGTATCTGAGTACGCTGACATTGTTATTATCTCGTAATAATAGATAAAAAGAAGAGAGAATCATATTTGTTACACTAGTCCACTGACCTGTCAGCGTCATTCTCTCTGATAGAGAAGTAAACTAGTGATAATTGGTGCATTGAAGCTTGCTCATATAAATTTTAAAATCGTGGTCTCCAACAGAAATGTACTGTTGCAGCGTTGCCAACTTGCGATGCCATAGCTAGGTAGGTGTAGCTCCGATCACTGTTTTGGATAAGCAAGTGGAGGAGTACGTACTGCAGACTGCAGCAGTAGTACTAGTACATTATTATTAACCTCGCCGTGGCTTGAACCCTGCGAGTGCGAAAGAAGACGCGAGACGGCCTATCGAAACGAGAAGGAGAGCCCGGGGCTATGCTATGCTATGTATGGCTTCACTTCACGGCCCTGTCTCGGGGACAGGTAGCAGCATTCATCGTCCCCCTGGAGACGGACGCAGGCGCGCATAATTATGCACTGTTGGCGCCGGCGTCGCCATGCGCGCTGCTCCCTCCCGGCGCCGAACGTCAAACACCGAGCGCCTGCGCAAGTCCGCGGCGGGGATGGCATGTGAACAAGTACGTTGCGCTGGCTGGGTCGGGTCGGGTAGCCCGTGTTACTGAGAGCATCTCCATTCGAGGCGTCCAAACGGCCGCCCAAACGTCTTTGGGCGTGCCGGACACAAAATAGCCCCCACTCGCGACGCCCAAACGCGAATTCGGTCTGGCGTGGCCCAGTTTTGTGTCCGGTACGCCTAGCCCACGCCCTCAACTTGGGAGGCTTGGGGCGGCCCTGGACGGAAGGAAACGCGACGCCACGTCGGCTCCAGACGCGCGGGCCACGCCTGGCAGTGAGACACGGACTATGTCTCGTCGTTTTCTCGCCTGATTTTATCCCGTCTTTCATCGTCGCCCCAGTCGCCCCACTTTGCTCGTCGCCCCAGTCGCCCCCGCCGTCCCCCGCCCGCCGGCTCCACCCAAACCTGGACGCCGGCGATGCCGTTTGTTTCGTCTCCTCGACGGCCTTCGGTTCCGCGCACCGGCGATCTCTCCGCCGCAATATTTGATACAGCCGTCCCCGGCGGTCTCTCCGCGACCCGCCCTGCCTGCAAGGTGTTCGGCGGAAGGTTCGCCTGGTTTTTGACTGAATTATGCTAGCCGGCGACCGGTCGTTGATCAGTGGCCGCGTTGTATTGCAGATGGATAGCGACGACGAGATGATGACCGCGATGCTGTTGGAAGAAGAAGACGTCATCGCTGCGGAGGAAGATGAGAATATAGCAATTCTCAGTTGTCTTCTCCAACTTCAAGCCGACGAGGAAGCCAATGCCGCCCCAAAACGAGGAGGCTCGTCGTTCGGAAGGAAGAAGAGCAAGCCGAGGCAGAGAATGGAAGGTCATTGCATGTTAGTCTCTGACTACTTTGCCGAAGTTCCTGTCGCCACCGCCAAGGATTTCCGTCGACGCTTTCGGATGAACCGTGGATTGTTCAACCAGATCGTGCAGGCTGTGAGGGCATATGATCCATGGTTCAAGTTGAAGAAGGACGCCGTGGGAACTGTTGGTTTATCGTCAATCCAGAAGCGCACTGCAGCCATGAGAATGCTTGCATATGGAGCACCTGCCGATTCTATAGATGACTACCTACGGATGTCAGAGTCCACAATCATCAAGTCGATGTACAGTTTCTGCAGGGCGGTGATTGGTGTGTTTGGCCCAAACTATTTGAGAGGACCAAATAAAGAAGAAACAGCTCGGATCCTGGAACAGAATGCAGCTAGAGGATTTCCTGAGATGCTTGAAAGCATAGACTGCATGCATTGGAGCTGGAAGAACTGTCCATTTGGTTGGCAAAGATTGTACAAAGGAGGCCACAAAGGATATTGCAGTGTGGTTCTTGAAGCTGTGGCCGATCATGAACTATAGATTTGGCACGCATTTTTCGGCATGGCAGGATCACACAACGATATCAATGTATTGCAGCACTCTCCTGTGTTCACGAAGCTAGTTGAAGGCCATGCCCCACCTGCCAACTATGTGGTCAATGGCCACGAGTACAACAAAGGGTACTACCTAGCCGATGGCATCTATCCAAAGTGGGCAACATTTGTGAAGAGCGTCCCCAACCCTCGCGGGAACAAAGCTTGTCATTTTGCCGCTGAACAAGAGAGCGCCAGGAAGGATGTCGAGCGGGCATTTGGAGTGCTGCAGTAAAGGTTTGCTATCGTTCGGTATCCTGCTGTGACATGGTCGAATGAGCAAATGTGCGAGGTGATGAATTGTTGTGTCATCCTGCACAACATGATCATCGAGAGTGAACGCTATAATCCAGTGCATGATCATATACCATATGACTTTGAGGGTCCTCATGCACAGGTTGATCACAACGTGCCGGCAGATTTCGCTGATTATATCTCAATGCATTTGGAAATTCGTGATGAAAATACTCATAATGCACTCCAAACTGATCTAGCGGAGCATTTGTGGGCACGTCGGGGCATGGCAGCGGCAGAGGAGGAAGAGGAAGACGTTTGAACTTTATTTATATATTTGAACTATTAAATATTGTATTTGAACTATTACATATTTATGTATGTTTGATTTTTCCTTTCACAAAATATTGAAATTCATGTAAAAAAAACCCTTTTGGGGCGCCCCTTTGGGCGCCGCGACTGGAGATGCTCTGACGCTGGGGGACCGGACGGGCGCGGGCCCGAGCCATCGATGGTGGTACTAGTACAAGATACATGTATCTTTTTTTCTTAAGTTACTCTTCAGCTTCAGCTAGTTGTGACCCTTAAATCTGACACTTTTCAAAATCGTTGTAGGCTTAGGCATTCTGAAAATCTCAACGTGGCCAGAAATGAGGTTGGAGAGAGAGAGGAAAGAGGTAGAGTAGACGGCGACAGTGCCGGCACGCCTGTCGGGGTCCGACGTGGCGTTGCGCGTGGCTTCGTCCGGCGCGCCTAATCGGCTCCCAACGAAAGGGCGTGGGCTGAGCATCGGACGAAATATAGTTGCGCCGGACATAATCTCGCTATTGTCGTCGCGAGTGGGCGTGATTTTTGTCTGGTGTGCATAGAGCTATTGGTGGCACTATTGGTGCCACGAGTGTAGATGCTCTCAGAAATTTTTGCACTTCCCTCTAAGGATGTCTCCAACAGGGCGACGCATCGAGTCCGCGCGGCTCCGTTCCTGTCCGCGGGAGCCAAAAACACGGCCCAACGGGGCGCCGTAAACGGACCCCGGTCCGGTTTTCTGTCCGCCGCGACGCATTCCTGGCCCAAATTTGGGCCACGGATGCTAACGAGGTGTACCCTCATCAAATCCCATGGTTAAGTACCTAGGGTTGAGATTATGGGGAGAGAACGTGGTAGTACTGGTAGTTTCGTCGGCTGACAAGCAGAGGCAAGATTTACCCAGGTCAGGCCCCTCAGGTGGAGGTAAAGACCCTACTTCCTGCTTGTCTGGTATTGATTGTGGATTATGCGATTACAGGGACCGACGAGATGATGACTCGCAAGAGCTTTGGTGGTTCGTGTATGGCTTGGTCCCAGATCGGTACCCCTCCCAGCCTTTAAATAGGCTGGGTCTCGGGAGTTTGTAACCGACCTAGTTTACACATAAGAAAAGCCTAAACCGACTATGCCTATGTCTAGTCTTGGAGGGTACTCCATCTTCTTGGGCCTCTTGTCTTGGGCTTCGAGTAGGCTCTTCGATACTGGGCCTTAGTCGTTACATGCACCAGGTACCCTCATAGTAGGGTACCCGATATGTATCCCCATGTCAGTAGCCCCCGAGTACTTGGCTGACTCGAAGAATCGGGCATGGACTCTTTCGTAAGTGCACGTCATATGCTTTGATTTCTGTATATATAATTTGGAATTGATGTATGAATAGCACACGTTTGGCTATGTCGAGTATCTCATCGACTGTGTTTTATGATGTTCAAGGGATAATAGCTTAGCAGGCCCAGTACACTCGACGGATCGGGACTGGTTAAACAACTCATTCGGGTAAAACCCTACTAGCTTTCAATCAAACTCGAGTCCCCGGACTCGAATCTGGAACAAACTGGTCAGATTCGACTAGGCCGCTTGAGGTCTTACTGAGTCGATCTGCAGTATAAATTTGAATTTTACCCAACGCGTCCGTCGGGATTTTTCATCATGTCTGCTGACACGGAAAGTGTAAGGATTAACGTTGCTGGAACGGTCCTTAGCCCAGCTCGAAAGTTCGGCGGGTCTTACCTTTGCACTATGCGTGCAGCATCCGAGGTATTTGGCGGACGCAACTCGGGAATGTTTCGAGTATGATTTCTGAACTTTGTTGGACGAGTCATGCCCTTTGTCGACTAGTATTTGCTGTTATGCTATCGGGTGCGCGACAGCGCTCCCGATGGGAGTAGCCCCCGAGATTGTGCTTTATTGCTTTGCAATGGAGGATAATCTCAAAAACTCTTCTTACTCTGCATATGTTATTCGAAGAAATTTGTGCCATAATTTTATCGGGTGCACGAGTGCTCCCGATGGGAGTAGCCCCCGAGATTATGCTGTATTACTTGTAAATGGAGGATAATCTCAATCATTATCCTAAGCATCTTCAGTCGAAGAATTTTTTGAACATGCTCCCGATGGGAGTAATTGACTTAGTCGAAGGAACGGTCGAGTGACCAATTTTGCCTTAAGAAAGTTTTGTCACACCCGAACAAATCAGGGCAATCGAGTGAGCAATATGCGTTCAGCGTACTCGAACGTATTTTCTGAACAGATGCTCCAATGACGTCAGGGATGACGTTTATTTCGACTGCGATTTCTGACACGCGTGGCGTGCGTTATGCTGCGATTGATGGGACGTGACACGTCGGTGGGCCCATTTGTGCAGAGCTGACCGAAGACGGTGCCGTTTGGAATTTGATTTGACCACACGTGCCCACTTTTTCCAGAGGCGTGATGATGGCTCCTCTTTTTGCGTGCGTAGTGGGCGGAGAGGCCGGCGACGGTTGCTCTCCGCGTTCGCCACGTGTACGGTGAGATCGCATGCGGAGCGCACGATTGTAATATGAATGGCTGTGATTGCATTTGACTTGCGGTAAATAGGGGCACGGCGCTGGCGTCTGTTTTTACTTGCCATTTGCTCCCTGCGCCGCCCTGTTTCCTCATCTTCCTCCTTGCGCTGCGCCTCCATTGTTCGTTTGCCCAAGCTCATTGTGCTCTGTTCATCCATCCTAGCAATGGCCAAGGGAGGCTCTAAGCGAAGCGCTGCGTCTGCCGCCACGACTGACGCAGAAACTAAGGTCAAGAAGACCACAACGAGCGCGTCTGCTGCCGCCGCCGCTTTGAAGAAGAGCAGCGGGGACTGGCGAAGTCCACCATCAAGGACGCCCATCTGACCAAGTTTCGCGCGCAGGGTCTGCTTCCTCCCACGGACCAGCTTGCTGTTCGGCGCCATCACCGAAGGAGGTACTCCCTGAACCACGCGCCAATGAGCGTGTCTGTTTTGCGGAGTTTCTGCCTAGGGGTTTCTCACTCCCCCTCCATGATTTTGTGCGAGGTTTGCTATTTGCCTATGGGTGCAGATCCATGATCTCACCCCGAATGGTATTCTGCACATTGCGTGTTTCATCACACTATGCGAGTGTTTTTTGGGAGTTGCTCCCAGTTGGGCATTATGGAAGGCCATTTTTATGGTGTGACCAAACAGGGGAGGCGGCCGCACCTACCCTGTGGGCGGCTGCGGGATCCAGGTGCGCGGTGACACCCGATATTTTCGACTGAAGACCGTCGACTCCGCACAAGGCTGGAGAAAGGGATGGTTTTATGCGAGTGTCGAGCAGGACGCAGCTGCCGCTTTTTCGACTGCTGCCTTTGCAAGGACAAAGGCCTGGGACCACCAACTTTCGGATGAAGAACTGGCAGAAGCAGAGCCTCTTCTGTCCCAGATTGGAGGTCTTCTCGACAAGGTGACGGGTGTGCATCTAATTGCCACTTTTGTAAAGAGGCGGGTGTGGCCGATCCGTGCCCGAGCGCACCCCATGTGGCAGTACGAGGGCCCAAATGATGCCACACGGATGAGCCCGGAGGAGCTGTCAAGGAATGAGCTGTTGGCGCATGTGCGATCAATCACCAACCTGACGGCAGCCGACCCGTGCAACGTCGACTGCCCCATTACACCGTATGGGATGGAAAATCCTTTGCTTGAGGTATGTGTACTTTCTGATTTGCTACTTCAGGCGAAAAGACAGCGGCTGAGTCCCGCGTAAAGGAGCTTGAAGAAGCACTCGTCACGCAGCGCGCTGAGTCGAAGAAGGAATTGGATGCTGCCACTAACTCAGCTACCGCGCGTGAGCGAGGATATGCCGAACAACTGGCGAAACTCACACATGTCATGGGAGGTGAGTAATCTTTTCATTTTGAACTTATGCTGTGATTGTCAAGCGTCGTATAGTGACATTTGCTCTTTGTTGATTTGTGAAGAAGCTGCTGGCGCGCCGACCTCTGCAGACAGGGCAAACGACGATCTGCCACTCGATCGTGCTGTGAGCGACCTTGGGGTCGTGTGCACCCACGCGAAGGATGCACTCGCCAAAGTCAGCGAGTACACTCGGCGCAGTGTACAAGGCCGTGCTCCCGAGTGGCGAAGTACCGACGACGGCGGATGGATTTGCCGATGTTTTTGGCCCGGGGACTTCCACCATGGCGAACTTCTCTCGCGCCCTTTTGGTACGCGGCTCGGAGTCCACCCTCAAGCTCCTTTTAGGCCACGGATTAGAGGGTGACTACGAGAGAGCGCTTTCTGATTTCCCGCGGAGGCCAGACGGGAGACTTGTGCCTTTGAAAGGAGTTAGCGCGTCAGCTGCACGACTGGCCGAAATATTTATGACCACCATGGAGCGCCGGGCAAAAGAGGTCGCCACTCGCTTGCTTAGGGGCAAGCCAGAGTCGACTTCCTAGTGCTAGGGCAACTGCATCCCTTCTTTTTTATGCCATGTAATAATATCTGTAAACTGCGAGTGCGCGTGTGATTTTGCTACTCTGTTATGTCAGTGGTCTTCTGTTAACATGTCTGCGCTCGAAGAGCTGTATGTTGTTGCTTGTCTGAGTTTTATGACTTGTTTCTCATGAAACTTTTATGATACTTGGAACAGAAAGGTCCAGCCGCCACCTCATCCAGTTCGTCACGGCATCACACCTCTTCTCGATCTCGAGCTCAGGCGTCAAATGATGCCGCGGTAATACGTTATATGAAGGCTCGACTTGCGAAACAGGAGCAGGAACTGGCGAGTGCCCGAAGCGAGCTGGAAAGGATGAGGGCAAGGCCTGCTTTACCCACCCAACGGGAGGAGTATGTGCTTGGCGAGATGGAGATCGTGAACAGACAACTCGAGTGTAAGCATGACTGCCTTGATCTTATGAGTTCACAGCCTGTTCTTTTTTGTTCACCCCACTTGTGTTGTTGCAGGTTTTGTTCAAGATTTCCAGGCGGAGCAGGCTCGCGTGGATGAGCAGTTGAACATGGCAACTGACGAACCCACGACTAGCCGCCAGCACTTTCGATTGGACAAGCACCGAGCACGCATACTTGCGACTCTGCAAGATCGGGTGTGGCGGAGCACTATGCTTCTTGAGTTGTGCAGGCCGGCCTTCAGTCGAATCAACCAGATGGTTTTTCCGACTGGGCCACAACCTCAGGGAATCCACGCGTTGCTCGATCTCTTCCGGTCAACAGGTTCCATTCGAGGTTTCATCACCCAGAAGCTTGTGGACGGTGCCAACGCAACCATGGCGTATCTGCGAAGTCAACGTCCAAATTTGCAGCTTCGTCCACCGTGCCTGGATCGTCTTTGTCCCAGTCGAATCTTGACGAAACATTCGACCATGCGAGGACATTGGTTGATTGCTATCAGGCGCAACTTATGGGACCTGTTCTTCGAGCAAAGGATGAACCAGAAGATTAGGCTATTTATGTATAGGGAACAGCCCCCGAGTGTAAATTTGCCACTTAGTACATATTTGTTCACTTGTATGTATGCAGCCCCCGAGTGTATCGAGTGGGGTTTATGAAAAACAGTTTGCATAGATCATGAACTACATAGCCCCGAGTGCTCGAGTGAGGGTATGAATTTTATGAGAGTTGAAGCTTCAACTTATGCCTGCAGGCTCAGCCCCCGAGTGATTGATTGGGTTGAGCAACTTCTTTGTATTTATTGTTATGATCCAGCCCCCGAGTATTTGAGTGTGGCTGGAGTATTATGTTTGAAGGAGCAAAAGCTTTTATGTTTTGAGTTAGCTCAGCCCCCGAGCATACGGGTGAGGCTAAGTTTTGTGCCGATAAGCTATGCGAGTAGTAAGCAGGAAAAGTATGAGAAATTTATTGACTATATTCCATTTAAGAATGTTAGGCTGCAGGCCGCCTCATTAAAAACCTTCCAGTCCCCTTAGGTACACTGGTAAGGAAAAGAGCGCATCTGAAACCTGCAGCCATCCGACATATGAGCCTATTACATTATGCGACTGAGCAGTCTAAGCATAGAAACGGCGCAGCTGCGCAACGTTCCAAGGATTGTGAGAGAGTTCGCCGGTCTTCGCGTGCTTCAGTCTGTATGCTCCACCACCTATGACCTCGGTGATGATGAAAGGTCCTTCCCATGGAGAAGCAAGTTTATGCACCTTCTTCTGCTTCAGTCGAAGTACCAAGTCACCCACCTCGAAGGACCTGGTACGCAGTCGACGGCTGTGATAGTTGCGTAGATCTTGCTGATAGACAGCTGTGCGTGCTAGCGCTGTGTTGCGTGCTTCTTCGAGCAAGTCGACTGCATCTTCGAGTGCTTCATCTGCATCGTCTTCACTGTATGCTTCGACTCTTGGTGCGTTGAACCTTACGTCGGATGGCAGGATTGCCTCTGCGCCGTAGACCATGAAGAATGGAGTAAATTGTGTTGAGGCGTTGGGTGTTGTGTGATATGTCTCAAACGTATCTATAATTTTTGATGTTCCATGCTGTTATTATATCAATTGCTACATGTTTTGACTATACTTTATATCATTTTTATGCATTTTTTGGGACTAACCTATTAACAAGATGCCACAGTGCCAGTTCCCTGTTTTCTGCTGTTTTTGGTTTCAGAAAATCTATTAAGGAAATATTCTCGGAATTGGACGAAACAAAAGATATCACGAGGAGATCACGGAGTCCAAAGGGAGTCGGAGCAGACCCACCAGGGGGCCACGCCACACTAGGGCGCGGCCCAGGGTGGGCCCGCGCCCCCCTATGGCGTGGTGGCCCCCCTCGGCCACCGACGCGCCTCTTCGCCTATATATTCTCCGCGACGCGAAAACCCTATTACGGTCGATCATATTCCACGAAAAGTTCCGTCGCGGCCGTCATCGTCAATCTCAGATCGGAGGAGTTCTGAAGCTCTTCCCGGCACCCTGCCGGAGGGGAGATCATCACCGGAGGGCTCTACATCACCATGCCTGCCTCCGGAGTGATGCGTGAGTAGTCCACCCCTGGACTACGGGTCCATAGCAGTAGCTAGATGGTTGTCTCTCTACCTTGTGCCTCCATGTTTAGATCTTGTGAGCTGCCTAACATGATCAAGATCATCTTATTGTAATGCTAGATGTTGTGTTTGCTGGGATCCGATGAATATTGATACCATGTTTATTCAAGTTGTTTATCTATGTGCTCTTGATCTTGCATGCTCTCCGTTGCTAGTAGATGCTTTGGCCAAGTAGATGCTTGTGACTCCAAGAGGGGTATTTATGCTCGATAGTGGGTTCAGTCTCTAGATATCTGGATCAGTGACAGAAAGGTCTAAGATGGTAGATGTGCTGTTGCTACTAGGGATAAAACATTGGTGCAGTGTCCAAGGGCACTTGTATTGATTACATTACACACTTTACTTCATGCAATAATCTGTTGTTAGCAACTTAATACTGAACAGGATGCGGATGCTGCCTTGAAGGTGGATTATTTAGGCATAGATGCGGTTGGAATAACGGTCTATGTACTTTGTTGTAATGCCCAACTAGATTTCATAGTAGACATCTTGGCATGTATTGCATTGTTATGCCCTCTCTATTTGTCAATTGCCCAGCTGTAATTTGTTTACCCAACATGCTAGTTATCTGTTCTGAGAGAGACACCACTAGTGAACTGTGGACCCTGGTCCAATTTCCTCATACTGTTTACACAACCTGCTGCAATCATCTGTTTCCTGTTACTTGCTGTGTTTCCTGCTGTTTTCCACACCATACGTTTAACTCTTTGTTTCTGCAAGACCGGAGAGATTGACAACCTCTCTGTTTCGTGTTGGGCAAAGTTCTGGTTTGTGTCTGTGCAGATTCCACGTTGGTGTGCAAGTCACCAACAACCTTCCGATAGATCGTCAAGTCCTACTGGATTGATAACCTTGGGTAGATTATTCAAGGGAAAACTTCTGCTGTCTACATCATAACCTTCCTCTTGGGGTTCACCAACACGTAGCCATCAAGCTGTTTTCTGGCGCCGTTGCCGGGGACTTGGAGGCTATTGGAAAGGGGAGTCTCTCAGTTCCAATCTCTTTACTTTGTTTTTGTCTTGTTTTAGTTTTGTTTTGCTTGCTGTTAAAAATCAAAAACCCAAAAAAATTAAATTCCTGCATCTAGTTTTTAATTTCGAGTTGCCCTGCTGCTAAAGTTGATAGTCTTGCTCATGATGTTGAAATGCTGAAAATAAAAGCTATTCCTAGTGATATTAGAGAGAGTAAAACACTCAATGCTATCCAAATTAAAATTGATAATAACATTAGGATGCTTGCTGAACTTCATGAAAGATGGGAGAGAGAAGAAAGAGAAGCTGAAATTGCTGAACAAAATAGTGTTGTTAGAGTTTGCACTATTTTTACTAATGAAACAAATGATGCCTCACATGCTAATGCGCCCCCTACTGTTAGTGAAAAGATAATAAGTGTTGGAAATGTCTCTACTACCTCTACAAAAAAGTTTAAATTGCCTGATAGCACTACTTTTGTTCCTAGTAAAAGTGCTGAAATTTTTAGAGGTGTTGGTGATAATTGCTCCATTGTTTTTGATGACAACAACTTCAATTTCGAAAATTGTAACATAACTGAAGTCATCATGTTCTTGCAAAAGCTAGCTAAGAGTCCTAATGCTAGTAAAATAAATATGGCTTTTACTGAACATATTATCAAAGCTCTCATGCATGCTAGGGAAGAAAAATTAAAACTTGAAGCTTCTATCCCTAGGAAGTTAGATGATAATTGGGAACCTGTTATTAAAATGAAACTGAGTGAGTTTGAATGCAATGCTTTGTGTGACCTTGGTTCTTGTATTTCGGTTATGCCTAAAAATTTATATGATATTCTCAAGCTTGCACCTTTGGAAAAATGTCATTTGGATGTTCACTTTGCTGATTCTTCTATGAAGAAACCTTTAGGAAAAGTTGATGATGTTTTGATAATGGTTAACAATCTTGTCCCTGTTGATTTTGTGGTTTTGGATATTGAATGCAATCCTTCTTGTCCTATTGTTTTGGGAAGACCTTTTCTGAGAACTGTTGGTGCTGTTATTGATATGAGAGAGGGGAATATAAAATTTCAATTCCCACTCAAGAAAGGTATGGAACACTTCCCTAGGAAGAAGATGAAATACTCACATGATACTAGTGTCAAGACAAATTATGGTTTTGGATTTTCTGGTCTTGACAATACTTGATGCATCTCTTCATGCCTAGCTCAAAGGCATTAAAGAAAAGCACTTCTGGGAGATAACCCATGTTTTTATTTGCTGTTTTATTTTTGTTTTCTTGAGTCAAGGATGCTTGTTTACCTCTGTAGCAACTCCTTTGTATCTTTTATTTGCTGTTTTGTTGTGCCAAGGAGAGTTACTAATGCAAAGTTGGTTTTATTTTCGGGACTGCATTGGGACAGATTGCTGTTCGTCACCGTTTAATTCAGTAGAAAATCAGAAAAAATCGAAAAATGCTGAAACTTTTTGTGCATGTTCCTGATGATGTTACGCAACTTTCATTATTTCAAAAGTTTTCATCTGAGCATCGTAAGTGCCTCGAAAAAATTCGTCATTACAGACTGTTCTGGTTTGACAGATTCTGTCTTTTATTTTGCATTCTCTCTTTTACAAGTTTTTAAGTGGTTTCTTTTCGTGTAAAAGTGCCCACTTGAGCCTAGTAACAGTGGCTAATGTTTAAAATAGTTGGCTTGTGAGTTTTGTCTTTGCTAGAACTTTGAAGTATTATCTTTTAGTGCACTAACCTGCTAATGAGAAAAGCTGTTAAGTTTTGGTGTGAAGGAAGTTTTCAAGTGTTGATAGAGGAGAATGATATTACATGATCAAGAAGAGTGAAGAGCTTAAGCTTGGGGAGGCTTACCTCCCCAGCATATTTCAAGAAGACTCAAGCATCTAAGCTTGGGGATGCCCAAGGCATCCCCTTCTTCATCTACAAATTATCAGGTCATCTCTAATGGTGCTATATTTTTATTGCTTCATGCTAGTGTACTCTTCCTTGGAGCGTCAGTGTGTTTTTGTTTTCAGTTTGTTTTGTTTTGTTTGCTGTGCTATACTTGTTGGATCCTAGTATTCATGTTTGGGAGAGAGACACGCTCCACTTTTTCATTAGAATACTCTTGTGCTTCACTTATACTTGTTGAGTATTCCTGTCTAGTTGCTGTTATTGCTGTTAGCTCTCAGTTTTTCATACATCTCTTGTTAGAGCTTTCAGTTTCTTTTGAAGAAAGTACTCTCTTGCTTCACTTATATCTGTTTGGAGAGTTGTCAAATAAGTTGATTGGTGTTTGGTTGGACCAGAAAAATGCTATGCATGTGGTAGTGGTATAAAATGCTTACATGAATCTTTTTAGATCGTTGTCTTGAGTAATTTGATGCTTGCCAATTGTTTTGAGCTGTCAAGTAATTAATGTTTAAGCTTGTGCATCATGTAAGTAATGGCTATTAATGAAGAACTACTATAAGGATTTTCTGCTATAATAATCTGTTGCATAATTGGAAGTCCATAGTAGTCTAGATAATTTTTGGATGAAGGCTATGTGTTAACAAGGAAGACAGTGGGAGTCTATGGTTCGTCAAACCTTGTGTTTTATGTACACTCTTGCTATTCCAGTTGATAATGATGTTTGCTTATAATAACCTTGCTAGCCTAAACTCTGTACTAAGAGGGAATGCTTCTTGTACATCCAAAACCTTGAGCCAAATCCATGCCACCTGTGTCCACCATACCTACCTATTATGTGGTGTTTTCACCATTCCAAGTAAATTTCTTCATGTGCTATCTACTAACTACTCAAAACTGTTACATTTCCTTTTTGTGTCACTACTTGAAAAGCTCATAAGGACGTAGTAGTGAGATTTGTCATCTTCCATGCTAATTAATTTACAAGGATTGGCAGCTTCATCTGCTTCTCCACCTTTTATTTTGCATTAAAGAGCTGGTTAGTCCACCCTATAAATAAATAAATAGACACTCCTCCATGGTGAATGTTGGTGGGCACCCGAGGATTCGGTTAGCCATGGTTTGTGGAAAGTAAATGGTTGGGAGGAGTGTCACCAATAAGTGCTTGTTACAAGTGCAGTCCTAAAAACTCTCGGAACCGCTCTAAAAGTTAGTTAGCCATGGAAGATGACAAGTACCTGCTATTTGATTTGTTGACACCTGTATACACCATTACCTTACAAAACAATATTTTATGCTCTCTATATGCCTTCGGGAACTACAGCTCTAGCACATGATGTTAATCCCTGCTTCCCTCTGCGAAGGGCCATTCTTTTACTTTTATGTTGAGTCAGTTTTCCCACTTCTTTCTGTCTACTTAAGCAAACATCATTGTCAACTCCAGTATAACAGTTTTTACATAACTTTGTGTTTGGTTGATCATATTCTTTGCATTGACATTATCTATATGATATACATGTTGAAAGTTGAAGCAAAAGCTGAAGCTATTATCTTCCTTTGTGTTGATACAAACACTTTCATGTTGAAATTATTGCTGCTGTGAACTAACTATTATGTTAGACTATTATATCTCTAAATGTTTTATAGTATTATTCATGAAAGTTTGCACTTGTGTGATCACTTATGTTTACTCTTTATTTACTTGCTTGCAAACTATAGACCATTGGCTTGGATCACTTCATTCAGATCATGTGCATTACATTGTTATTTGATCAAAGATTGTGTTGGTAGCATGTCACTTCAAAAATTATCTGTTTTTATCGTTTACCTACTCGAGGACGAGCAGGAACTAAGCTTGGGGATGCTTGATACGTCTCAAACGTATCTATAATTTTTGATGTTCCATGCTGTTATTATATCAATTGCTACATGTTTTGGTTACACTTTATATCATTTTTATGCATTTTCTGGGACTAACCTATTAACAAGATGCCACAGTGCCAGTTCCCTGTTTTCTGCTGTTTTTGGTTTCAGAAAATCTATTAAGGAAATATTCTCGGAATTGGACGAAACAAAAGACATCGTCAATAATATCACGAGGAGATCACGGAGTCCAAAGGGGAGTCGGAGCAGACCCACCAGGGGGCCACGCCACACTAGGGCGCGGCCCAGGGTGGGCCCGCGCCCCCCTATGGCGTGGTGGCCCCCCTCGGCCACCGACGCCGCCTCTTCGCCTATATATTCTCCGCGACGCGAAAACCCTATTACGGTCGATCATATTCCACGAAAAGTTCCGTCGCGGCCGTCATCGTCAATCTCAGATCGGAGGAGTTCTGAAGCTCTTCCCGGCACCCTGCCGGAGGGGAGATCATCACCGGAGGGCTCTACATCACCATGCCTGCCTCCGGAGTGATGCGTGAGTAGTCCACCCCTGGACTACGGGTCCATAGCAGTAGCTAGATGGTTGTCTCTCTACCTTGTGCCTCCATGTTTAGATCTTGTGAGCTGCCTAACATGATCAAGATCATCTTATTGTAATGCTAGATGTTGTGTTTGCTGGGATCCGATGAATATTGATACCATGTTTATTCAAGTTGTTTATCTATGTGCTCTTGATCTTGCATGCTCTCCGTTGCTAGTAGATGCTTTGGCCAAGTAGATGCTTGTGACTCCAAGAGGGGGTATTTATGCTCGATAGTGGGTTCAGTCTCTAGATATCTGGATCAGTGACAGAAAGGTCTAAGATGGTAGATGTGCTGTTGCTACTAGGGATAAAACATTGGTGCAGTGTCCAAGGGCACTTGTATTGATTACATTACACACTTTACTTCATGCAATAATCTGTTGTTAGCAACTTAATACTGAACAGGATGCGGATGCTGCCTTGAAGGTGGATTATTTAGGCATAGATGCTGTTGGAATAACGGTCTATGTACTTTGTTGTAATGCCCAACTAGATTTCATAGTAGACATCTTGGCATGTATTGCATTGTTATGCCCTCTCTATTTGTCAATTGCCCAGCTGTAATTTGTTTACCCAACATGCTAGTTATCTGTTCTGAGAGAGACACCACTAGTGAACTGTGGACCCTGGTCCAATTTCCTCATACTGTTTACACAACCTGCTGCAATCATCTGTTTCCTGTTACTTGCTGTGTTTCCTGCTGTTTTCCACACCATACGTTTAACTCTTTGTTTCTGCAAGACCGGAGAGATTGACAACCTCTCTGTTTCGTGTTGGGCAAAGTTCTGTTTGTGTCTGTGCAGATTCCACGTTGGTGTGTTGCAACGGCGCCCACCAACAACCTTCCAATTGATCGTCAAGTCCTACTGGTCCGATTAAACCTTGGGTAGATTATTCAAGGGAAAACTTCTGCTGTCTACATCATAACCTTCCTCTTGGGGTTCACCAACACGTAGCCATCATTGTGCGTAGGCTCCATAGCACAGACGGGAGCTCTTCTACCCAAGCACCCGCAGCCCTTTTGAGTGGCACCAGGAGGCGCTTCTTGATTCCACTCGTCACAAGCCCATTGGCCTTTTCGACTTGGCCGTTTGATTGCGGGTGCGCCACAGATGCATAATTGAGCGTGATATCTTGCTCTTTGCAGAAGGATTTGAACTCCTCAGCCGTGAAGTTTGTACCGTTGTCCGTGATGATGCTGCTTGGCACACCAAAGCGGTATATGATGGATTTTATGAAATTGACTGCTGTAGTGGCAGTCGAACTTGTGATGGGTACTGCTTCAATCCACTTGGTGAACTTGTCGACCGCCACCAGAAGGTGAGTATGCCCTCCATGGGAGGATTTTTTGAGTGGCCCAACCATATCGAGCCCCCACTGGGCGAAAGGCCAGGCCAATGGTATTGTCTTCAACGCCGATGCGGGTGCGTGCGGCTTTGTGGCGAATTTTTGGCAGCCGATGCACCTTTTGACTATGTCCTCCGCGTCTTTGAGTGCTGTGGGCCAGTAGAAGCCTGCGCGAAAGGCTTTGGCTACGAGTGATCGACTGCTGGCGTGATGCCCGCAAGTACCTGCATGAATATCACGAAGGATGGCTTGGCCATCTTCAAATGCTATGCAACGCTGGAACATACCTGATATGCTGCGTTTGTAAAGTTCACCGTTGATGACAGTGTATGCTTTAGATCGTCGAGTGACGCGTCTTGACTCTGTGAAGTCTTCGGGTACCTCGCCGCGGAGTATGTATGCGAGGAAGGGTTGAGTCCAAGTTGGCTCGATGAGGAGTACCTCGACTGGTGGGTCCTCTGTGCTAGGTGTTTTGCTCTTGGCTGGTGCGGCTGGTGCAGGAGTTGCTCGCTTCTTTTTGATTGATCTGTGCTCTATGCGCTCGAAAAGACACCAGGTGGCACTGGTGCTTTGGTCGCACCAATGTTGGCTAACTTATCTGCTTCTTCATTGCTTTCACGCCCTATGTGCCGCAACTCGCAGCCTTCGAAGCTGCCCTCCATGATGTTGTACAGTCACGGTAGGCGATCATGTTATCTGCGATTGCGTCACAAGCCTTCATTGTTTGCTGCACCACCAATTCGAGTCGCCGTAGATCATCAGTCGAGTGCACCCGAGGCTTTGGCCATCCTCATGCCATGGATCAGAGCCTCATATTCTGCTTCGTTATTGGATGGGAACTCGAATCCCATTTGCAGGATGTAGCGGAGCTTGTCGCCTTTTGGTGATATGAGGATGACACCTGCGCCTTCGTTTTTCTTCGAGCCATCGAAGTACATGGTCCAGGAATTGGACACATCTGGTGCTCCTGGGAGCTGAGCTTCAATCCACTCGGTGTGGAAGTCGGGTAAACTTGTGCTTTGATGGCCTTCGGGTAATCATACTTGATGTCTCTTGGTGCTAGCTCGATGAGCCATTTTGCTACTCGCCCAGTTGCATTGGGGTTTGTGAGGATGTCCCCGATCCCTGAAGTGCTGATTACAGTGATCGGGTGCTCGGAGAAGTAATGCGTCAGCTTCCTTGAGGACATGAACACGGCGTATGCCAGCTTCTGATAGTGCGGGTACCGCTGCTTTGATGTGGAGAGCACTTCACTCAAGTAATAGACTGGACGTTGTATGCTTTGGGCGTGTCCCTCCTCTCTGCGTTCGACCACAAGAACAGTGCTCACCACCCTATTAGTTGCAGAGACATATAGGTATAGTGGCTCGCGTTCCCTTGGTGCTACGAGGATTGGAGGGCTTGTGAGGACTCGCTTGAGGTCCGTGAAGGCTGCTTCGGCTTCTGGCGTCCACTCGAACTTATCTGCCTTCTTCATCAGTCGATAGAACGGGAGTGCTTTTTCGCCTAGCTTGCTGATGAATCGACTGAGTGCTGCTACTCTACCCGCCAACTTTTGCACGTCGTGGAGCTTTGAAGGCCTTTGCATCGTCAAGATGGCCTGTATTTTCTCCGGGTCCGCCTCGATTCCTCGAGCTGAGACTAGATACCCGAGGAGTTGCCCGGCTGGCACGCCGAACGTGCACTTCTTCGGGTTGAGCTTGATGTGGAAGCGTTTGAGGTTTGCGAATGTCTCCGCAAGTCATCGAGTAGCGTGCTTTCTTCTCTTGTGGTGATGACGATGTCATCTACATAGACCTGGACGTTTCGCCCAATCTGCTTCTTGAGGCAATCTTGCATCATGCGCTGATAGGTTGCGCCTGCGTTTTGAGCCCGAAAGGCATTGTGGTGTAGCAGTAGACCCCGAGTGGGGTTATGAACGCCGTTTTTCTTCATCCTCTTCCTTCATCCTTATCTGGTGGTAACCCGAGTAAGCATCCAGGAAGGACAAGCGAGCGCACCCGGCGGTGGAGTCGACGATCTGGTCGATTCGAGGTAGTGGAAAGTGATCCTTTGGACAGCACTTATTGAGTGCTGTAAAATCTACACACATCCGCAGGATGTCTGTATGCTTCTTTCTACAAGTACGGGGTTGGCCACCCATTGTGATTTCTTGATCTCTCTGATGAATCCTGCTGCGAGTAGCCTGTCGACTTCGGCTTCGACTGCAGTTCTTTTTGGGCCGGATATGCGGCGCATTGTTTGTTGACTGGTTTAGCACCTGGAAGTAGCTGGAGAGAGTGCTCGGCGAATTCCCTGGGAATACCTGGCATGTCTGCTGGACACCATGCAAATATATCCCAGTTCTCACGGAGGAATTCGACGAGCGCGCTTTCCTATGCGATAGGCAGACTCGACGAGACATTGACTGTCTTGGTCGGGTCAGTCGGGTGCACCTGATGCGATCTTGTGTCGTTGGTGGCACTGAATGCTCTGTCGACTGCCACCTTTTTGTGCTCTGGCATAAGTGTTCGATCGTTGGAGACCGCTAGATCGCGAGTGTTGCTTCCATGCCAAACATCTCAGAGATTTTGCTGAATTCTCGGTCGCAAGAGTCAGACTTTTGGAAGTTCCCCTTGACTGTGATTACTCCTTTTGGTCCAGGCATTTCAGCTGGAGGTATGCGTAATGTGGCACCGCCATGAATCGAGCGAACGTCGGGCGTCCAAGTATAGCATGGTATTGTGACTTCCAGTCGACCACTTCGAACTCAATCGACTCTGTCCTGAAGTGGTGCTTGTCCCCGAACGTTACGTCGAGTTGTATGGTGCCCTCTGGGCTTATTGCTTTCCCTGGAACGATACCGTGGAAGGTATTTGAAGATCTTGGCAGGTTTTCGACTGACCTGTTCATTTTGCGGAGCGTATCTGCGAAGATGATGTTTATGCCGCTCCCACCATCCATGAAGACCTTGGACATGGCGTAGCCTCCAATTTGCGCGTCGAGTACCAGAGCAGAGTGCCCTGGTCGAACAACCGATGGAGGGTGGTCCTCTTTGCTGAAGCTTATTGTAGTTTCGGCTCCTTCAAGTATTCTGTACCGCAGGAGGTGACATGACCGCCATGTTTACCTGTCGAGTGCGAAGTTTTTGCTCCCTGTTGGAAGGTCGACCTTTCTGTATCATGTACATCTGCCCTTGGGGCGGAGGGTACTGTGGTTCGTCCACCCGAGGCACGGGCTGTATGGCACCCGCGAGATTTCCGCCTGGGGCAGGCTGTGGTGGTGGAGGTGGTGCCATCAGAACAGGCACGTTGTTTGGCTGAGGCACGGGTGCAGGTGCTTGTGCGGCTGCTGCCTTTCTGCGATTTACGTAATCAGTCGCCATTTGGTCGAACTCCCTGCAGTTTCTCATCGAGTGGTTGGATCGCAGTTTTCCATCGTCCCCCTTGTACAGGTGGAATCTGCAATCAGCGTCCATCTTTTCTTCGAATGATCGCTCAGATTGTGCCCGTGACTTGCGCCAATCCTTCCTCTTGTAGCTATCACTGCGTTGGCCGTCTCGACGATCATCTCGACTGTCTCGCCGATCATCTCGACTGTCTCGCCGATCGTCTCGACTGTCTCGCCGATCTTCCGACCGTCGGTCGCTTCTGTCCTGATCATTGCGGGGTGTGGAGAACCCAGCCGCCATGAATTCGGGTCTGTCATCGTCGTAATGACGTTTTGAACGTTTGCGCCTTCGGTCGTCTCTGTACGAGTCTCTATGGCTTCGACTGCTATTCTCATGTTTGTCACGGGGTGAGGACCCGCGTGTGGTGCGTGCCATATCCTCTCCATCTGCCCACTCAGTCGCGATCTGCAAGAGGTGGGCTACAGATTTTGGCTTTTGGCGGCCAAGTGCTTCTTTGAAGTCTCGCCTGGCGAGGCCCATGACGAAAGCATCCATGGCCATATCTTCTGAAACCACTCCAACTGAGTTACGTATCTCAGTCCATCGTCTGATGTATGACCTCAACGTTTCGTCTGAACGCTGAACGCAGGCCCGCAGCTCCTCGAATGTTTTCGGGCGCTCACATAGAGGCTCGAAGTTTTTGACGAAATCCCTGCGGAAGTGATCCCACGAGTCGTATGTTGATGGGGTAGGGCCTTGAGCCAGTCGCGAGCTGTGCCTTCGAGCATGAGTCGTATGTACTGCATGGCTGTAGTGTTGGTGCCCGCTGGCACGCAACTGCCAGCCTGTAATCTTCCAGCCACCCGGAAGGTTCCTGTCGACCCGTGTACTTGGGCTGTTCGGATGTGAGTTTGAATCCTTTGGGCATCCGTGTCTCGCGGACGCGTCGAGTGAAGCACAGAGCTCCATGTGGCTCAGGCTCTCGATCAGAGTATGAGTCGCTACTGTAGATCTGCGTGATCTGCTCCTGGACCTGCGCCTTCGCGAGCCGCTTCTTTCCTTCGAGTGGTGGCGACGACCACTGTGATTATGCTCTTCCCGAGGTGCGTCGACTAGGGCACGGTCTCGACTCCCACCTGGAGTTCTTGGAACTTGGCGTATGGCCTTTGCAGCTAAGGCGAGTGATTTGATCTGTTGGCGGTGTAGTTTTGCGTTGGGGTCATCCGCTGGGGGCTTGATTGCCTCCAGGTATGCTGCAGCGGTGTAGAGAGCACCTGCTGCTGTTTTGGGCACCGGCAGTCCTTCCTCGTCGTATGTCATGAAGGAGTTGCCTAAGTTGCGGGTGAGTGCCGCCTTCTCGCCTGGCGAGAGGTGTGACAACCTTGATCTGCGTCCTGTGTCTGCTCGCCCGGTGGAGCTCAGGGAGAGCTGTCTTCTGCGCACACTCGACAAGCTAGCTTGCTTTTTGCGTTCTTCGAGTGTGGCTCTTATCTGCTTCAGTCGAAGTGACTCCTGCCAGTTGAAGTACTGGAAGGTCAACATCTCTTCTTGTGTTGCGTCTGCTGGCATCATTGTGCACTCCTTGATAACTTTATCTGCTTTTGCTGCCATCTCAGCAGTGATTGTGAGGGTTGTGGCTCCGTCCGGCATAGTGACTGTGCACGGGAATTCTGTAGGCCTGCGACTGGCCGCAGTTTCTGATGTTTCTGCGGCGATGGCCACATAGACCTGTTGGGGTATGACCCGAGGGCATATGTATGTACTTTCGAGTCCCGTCATGGACTCGACATCTTCATCGAGGCTCATGTCTGAGCCTGTATGTTCATCGAGTGGTTCGTCTGGACGGATCTCGCAGTCGACGTCTTCGTCGCCTATGCCCATCTCGGCGTCGGCGAGGTTGTTATGAGTCTCGAAGTCGAGGTTGTTGTTGGCGCAGATCTCGGAGTCGACGTGGTTGTCGATATGAGTTTCGAGGTCGTCGAAGTCGCTGAGGGAGATCCCGCAGTCGAAACTATCCTCGAGTGGGAGATCCAGCTCGGGATCGTTTGTGCGGTATGCTGATTCGGCCTCCTCGCCCTGGAGCTCTTCAATGAGCTCGCGCATCTCTCGTGTGGACATGGTTGTTGCAGACGAACAAGCTTGGAGGGTCGATGATGGTATGGACGCAGTGGAAAGATCCGCAGTCGAAGGAGCCGCAGCCGATGGAGCCTCGGGTGCGAAAGTCGCGAGTTGGCGTGGATCCGTCAAGTCCTGCACACCAAGCTTGTTGACGAAAAAATTGAACGAACCAACGGTTAAACCCAAACCTGACTCGAGATCGGAGAAGGCCTCCTGGAATCCTGGCGAGTGTGGCTCGAAATCCATCAGAGGATCCGATGTGCTTTTTGCGGGTGAAGCTGGCGTGTTGCCGTTTGTCGAGTGAGCCGGCGAGTTGCCGTGTGCCGCCTGAGTCGGCGAGTTCTGGTTTGTCGATGCAGCCGGCGAGTTGCCGTTTGTAGATCCGATCGGCGAGTCGCCGTTTTCCGATGGAACCGAAGAAACCGCGAGTCCAGCACTATTCTTTCCCACAGACGGCGCCAATTGACGAGGTGTACCCTCATCAAATCCCATGGTTAAGGACCTAGGGTTGAGATTATGGGGAGAGAACGTGGTAGTACTGGTAGTTTCGTCGGCTGACAAGCAGAGGCAAAGATTTACCCAGGTTCAGGCCCCTCGGGTGGAGGTAAAGACCCTACTTCCTGCTTGTCTGGTATTGATTGTGGATTATGCGATTACAGGGGAGCTCCGGCGAGATGATGATCTCGCAAGAGCTTTGGTGGTTCGTGTATGGCTTGGTCCCAGATCGGTACCCCTCCCAGCCTTTAAATAGGCTGGGTCTCGGGAGTTTGTAACCGACCTAGTTTACACATAAGGAAAGCCTAAACCGACTATGCCTATGTCTAGTCTTGGAGGCAGCATCCGCATCCTGTTCATCAACAGCATCTATGCCTAAATAATCCACCTTCAAGGCAGCATCCGCATCCTGTTCAGTATTAAGTTGCTAACAACAGATTATTGCATGAAGTAAAGTGTGTAATGTAATCAATACAAGTGCCTTTGGACACTGCACCAATGTTTTATCCCTAGTAGCAACAGCACATCTACCATCTTAGACCTTTCTGTCACTGATCCAGATATCTAGAGACTGAACCCACTATCGAGCATAAATACCCCTCTTGGAGTCACAAGCATCTACTTGGCCAAATCATCTACTAGCAACGGAGAGCATGCAAGATCAAGAGCAAATAGATAAACAACTTGAATAAACATGGTATCAATATTCATCGGATCACAGCAACACAACATCTAGCATTACAATAAGATGATCTTGATCATGTTAGGCAGCTCACAAGATCTAAACATGGAAGCACAAGGTAGAGAGACAACCATCTAGCTACTGCTATGGACCCGTAGTCCAGGGGTGGACTACTCACGCATCACTCCGGAGGCAGGCATGGTGATGTAGAGCCCTCCGGTGATGATCTCCCCTCCGGCAGGGTGCCGGGAAGAGCTTCAGAACTCCTCCGATCTGAGATTGACGATGACGGCCACGACGGAACTTTTCGTGGAATATGATCGACCGTAATAGGGTTTTCGCGTCGCGGAGAATATATAGGCGAAGAGGCGGCGTCGGTGGCCGAGGGGGGCCACCACGCCATAGGGGGGCGCGGGCCCACCCTGGGCCGCGCCCTAGTGTGGCGTGGCCCCCTGGTGGGTCTGCTCCGACTCCCCTTTGGACTCCGTGATCTCCTCGTGATATTATTGACGATGTCTTTTGTTTCGTCCAATTCCGAGAATATTTCCTTAATAGATTTTCTGAAACAAAAAACAGCAGAAAACAGGGAACTGGCACTGTGGCATCTTGTTAATAGGTTAGTCCCAGAAAATGCATAAAAAATGATATAAAGTATAGCCAAAACATGTAGCAATTGATATAATATCAGCATGGAACATCAAAAATTATAGATACGTTTGAGACGTATCAGCCACCTACCCGCAATAATGTGGGCGGTGGAACTGTATAAATCGCGCCGGCCGGTCAAACCCTAGGCACACACAAACCCTAGCACTCCTCTCCCAGCCACAGAAGTTCAGATCCACGCGCCGGAATGGATCGCCGCCGCCGCCGCAACATCTGGTGGACGAGGTCAAGCGAGTACGTATGAGCGCGCGTGGGCGCTATCGCGGCAGCTTCTCGCGCCTGATGACGACCAGCCCGGCATGGGCCGGCATGATTCCCCAGCCGCCGCGCCCGCGCCTGACGGACGCCCAGAGGAGTGCGGTGGAGGCGGCGTTCGCGGACTGCGTCGACAGCGACGAAGAAGAGTACGCCGCCGGCGTCGCGGCGGCCGGTGTCAAAGAAGATTGAGCCTCAAAATGATCAAAGAAGATTGAGCCAGCCAACCCTGGGCTGGCCATGGCCGCGATGAAGGAAGAGCCAGCAAGTCCGTTGCAGAACGGGCATGCTGCGTGACGTTCCTCAAGGCCGGAGCCCCTCTTTGATCTTCCCATTGCCGGCCGGTGGTCGGTTATTAATTTTTTTCAAGTTTAGGTTTAGGTTTTAGAGTTTAATGTTAGGAGAAGTCCTAGATTTAATTATGTAATTTCAGTTTCTAAATGTAATCCTAGTATTAAAAAAAAAGTTTGGAAAATAAAAGTGGCAACCGGACTCAATGCGTCGGCCCCGTTGGGCGCACTGGCCGGAAAGGGCGGATTTGGGCTGGACGCGCGTCCTTTTGCCGACGCAAACGGACCAACGCGAACCAAACGCGCGTCCGTTTGCGTCGCCCCGTTGGAGACATCCTAAGCCATGACATTTTGTAGAAGGGCTGAAAGTTAATTGTAGGGGCACAACTAGTTTAAGAGCATTTCCACGCAAAAAAAAAAAGTACACAAGGCATCGTTCGGCCGGGGGAAGTGGGTTGTGGGGGGACACGCGGCGGTGCTGCGCGCGTGGGGCTCGCGCCGTGATGTATGTACTGGCTGCTACTCCTACTAGATAGATAGATTCTGCAGCACTGCGCCCCACGCGCCCTGCCGCGAGTTCTGCATGCTTCGCTCCCACGCTGTCTCGTTCCCACCCGACATATCCACCTCTCCTTCTCTACTACCATAGCCGCCAGCAGCAGTCGACGCTCGATTCAAACGCATAAAAACTCTACTATAGTAAGGAGATGGTTTTAACTCGAAAATCACATTGGAGTACGTGCTACAACTGCAAGGCCATCGTTTGCTTTCTTTCTTGTCCTGACGAAGTGACGAGTAGGTCCACACTCCATATATATATTCGAACACATCTCGTCTTCGCGCTTTGCTCTCGCGTTGAAACTTCAAACTTCCTCGATCCGTGCTACCGCGCGCGTAAACAAGGAACGATGGAGTCCCCGATGCGTACGCGTACGTACACATCAGACGGCGATAAATGCGATGGCGGAGGCATCCACGCGAAATGAGCCCTCACCTCGCGTACGAGCCCCAACGCTGTCGCGCTATTTATGGCAGAGTGACGTGAACCCACAGAGAAAACGTAATGGATCATCTCGAAATATAATACTCCCTCCGTTTGTGTAAAATATATTTGTTCCGAAACTATAAAGACTGAATTAGGAGTGTGGTGTTTTATAGCCCAGGCTACATGTAGCTCCATATTTTAAACATTTAAAATAAAAAATTTAAATTTTCAAAAATACCTGAAAAAAAATATATGTACATGTAACTATGGTTATATCCTACAAGTGTGCAAAATCTTAATCCGAAATACACTGTATTATTGGCTACACAAAAAAGACAAAATCGTTGATCTGGTGTATGAAAAGTACCCCTCCTAATGTTGTCAGAATTTGTCTTTTATGTAGCCCAAAATACAAATCAATTTGGATTGAAAATTTGCAGAGTTGTCGGATATTGTATGGAAACATCAAGATTTAATTTTATAATTTTTGGAAACTTCAAAATATTGTTTTTAAAAATTAAAAATATAGGGCTAGATGTAGCTCGGGCTACAAATGCCTTTTTCACTGAATTCGGTATTAATTACCTATTTTAATTACTACATACACAAATTACTCGCACCTATTGTCCGTGTTAATAGGAACATGCAAACAGCTGCAACTATTAGTCTGCATGCGTTGGGAATAGGCCAATGCATGCGCAAGGAAACTCGACCTTCCTATTTTTTTTGGCATCACCCATTAATTATCCATTTGTTCGAGAAAAATGTTCGTCCACTCGTTGCCTGTCTTGATGGCGCAGTCAAATCATATTACCTCCGGTACTTAAAGTAAGATGTATATTTTTAGTCAAAAGTTAACATAGTCTAATTTTGACCAATCTTATAAAAAATACGAAC
Organism: Poa pratensis; assembly: GCA_947311845.1. Lineage (NCBI taxonomy): Eukaryota > Viridiplantae > Streptophyta > Magnoliopsida > Poales > Poaceae > Poa > Poa pratensis. Next base: position 35,282,872 of record CAMZMU010000040.1, read on the forward strand.
ATTGATGAAATTTGATAAACGTGCAATGAAAATACTCCCTCTATCCTAGTATCGAGGGTATGATTTTCGAATATCTTGGCCCAAGGTGATATTGATTGGGGTTAAAATCTTGCATGCATTGGTGGGTGAGGCAACGAGCCTCTAACTGAGATGGAATGATACAACTGTGCCTACCGGGGGGGGGGGGGGGGGGGTTACAGGACAAATCATTTTGGGATTATGCCCTGCCGGAGGGAGTACATACTACGGTGAGTCTATGTAATTGATTTGATATTCAAAAGATTCATATTTTAATCAATAAAATCGGTCAAAGTTATGCTATGTTGACTCTTGACTAAAAATATATGCCTTACTTTAAGGAACAGAGCGAGTAGATGCCTACAAAAGTAGGTGACGAGACACAACAGGAACATTTGAAATAGGGGTCTATTCATCATGATATTTTTTTTTAAACGATGAACGGGACAATAGAGAGCAAAGCAAAAGACTATCAAACTCGAGAACGGGAAAATAGAGAGCAAAGCAAAAGACTATCAAACTCGAGAATGCATAGAAATCGTCGGTAGGATAGACACAAAAGCAATACATGAAAATTTATGAAAACTAATCAATACACAAAAAACATAGAAATTGTCGGTTGGCATTCGAATGGGGTTTGGAACATACAAAACCAAACTATATCGATCCAACAAAAATTATGAAGAGATACAATTTTTTTTGTAATTCTAACATTTTTAATTTTCTTGGTTCTTGGTTATTAATATCCTATCCATTAGCACCACGGTGAATCTAACTTGTCGCTGATGTTTTATTTACCTAACTTTATTGCAACCAAATATTTGTCGCATGATGACGACTAGAACCAAGTTTCTTACTATTCATGACACTTTAGATCATGTTTCAAGCACCAATTTTATACATATCAATTACTTATGTGCAACTAATTAGCCAACCCCCTCTCTATGTCTGAAGTGACGAATGATATCGATGTACTCTTCCCTAATTAAGAAGGTTTCTTGCAACGATATGCCACCTTGAGAGGTGATGGTCATGAGACCACCTCATGCAAGCGAGTGATACATCTCACCTGGCACCGATAATAGCAACACTCGAAAGTTCGATGAGCACTAGTCCTTGCCCGTCACATCATGGTATGAAAGCTAACAAACTGACATGTACTCCTAATGAATTACAAACTAGCGAATACCAATTTTTCCCCACCCCCGTGTCGCTCCCAGGCGACACCGGGGGCGCACGCCGCCGCCGCCTCTCACCCCTCCCTTCCGGCTCTCCCTCGCCGCCGCTGCTGCTGGCTCCGGGCCGCGGTGGCGGCGGCCCCCCGATGCCAAAAGGTGCCGGGGGAGGTTCTCTGTGCGTGGTTCCGGCGGCCGTCGGGCTCGGATGGGCACGACGATGGCGGCGCGCCGGCGCAGGCAAGCCGGGGCGGCAGCCTCGGGGTCGCGGTGTGGAGCAGCGGTGCGGCGGTCTGCCGACTCCTCGGCGTGGTGGTCACGCGGAGGCCGTAGATCGAGGCTGCGCAAGATCCGTCGGTGGCGGCGGCTCCGGGCCCACCGCGCGTGGCAGGCTGGCTGCGGCGCGACGAATCCGGCTTGTGGCTGCTCCTCCGTGGTGGAGGAGGCCTCGGTGGATGGCCGGCGACGCGGCTGCGGGGCGGCCGTCACGGCGGCGGCTGCGCCCAGGGTGGTGGTGGATCCCGGATGGGCCTATGCGGGCGTGGCTTTGGCTACGGTTAGGGAGCGAGGTGGAGGTCGGCGTTGTGGGCGCGGTCACGGCTGCTCGGGTTCTCTCGCGGGCAGCGGTGATGATCCGGACGGAGGCTTTTGCCGTGGCGTCGGGGAGCCTAGGCGTGGCGGCCCGCGGGATGCTGGGTCTGCTGCCTTGTTCGGCCGGCTTCGACGACGAGCACCATGACCTCTTTGTGGAGTTGGTTGGCTGAGCCTTGGAGGTTGCCCGTCGGTCTTTGACTGGATGTGGCGGCCGCATGCCGGGGCGGTGATGGCCCTTGACGTAGTTTACCTGCGTCAAAAGAATATGGGTTAGGTTGAGACTCCAAGTGCAGAGTGTATAGTATAGGAAAGACGGTTTTCCCCACGAGGGGTGACTCGAGGGTTTAATATCGAACTCTCGGGGAATCAGTAGTGAAAGATTTATTTCTTATCCTTCTCTTGAAACCTACAAAACAAAGTAAATTGTTTTGCCCTCAACCTCACCAAGTGGTTGTCAAGCACAAGGTGTGAGAATGATATGAAAATATAATGAATGCAAAACAGTAAATAAATATGCAATGATGATAAATAAATATGCAAGGATGGTGGAACAATGATGGATGATATTTTTGGGTTTTTATTGTGAATGCAAGATGTAAAAGTGTTTTTGTATTTTCGGATTTTTAAATGGCAGAAAATGTAAAGTGGATAAAAGTTGTTGGAAAGGTGTTTCTTATGATTAAAAATGGACCGGGGTTCATGGTTTCACAAATGCACTCTCTCTTTAATAAAGTGGTAGACAATGGAACACTAGAATTGACATATGAGATTGCAACAAAAGTTTTATGACAAGTTATAATTATATGGGCATCACGTCCTAACATAGAGATCTTTTGTTTATTATCTCTCTTATACTCCACCAAGATGCGAACTAAATCATAACACCTATAATTAAGATAATCAGAGTATAGCAATAAGTTCATGACATGAAGTTAAAATAAGAACATGCTAGATCTAGTCATGGAGTAGTGGCAATGGTCACACCCACATCTCCGGTAGCAAGGTATTTTTCTTTATCCCTAGTGAGGCAACAAAGTAAGGTAAAACCCAAGTGGATCGCAAACTTTCTCTCACGTTCACGCACTAGCCACCCCCCGTTACTCCAACTAATGCACACGTTCCCCCTCACACGCTCTCATACACATGCTTGATAACAAGTAAACAAGAACGGGGTACATAATATGCATCTACTTTCATAACTGAAACAAAACTATTGCAATCTCAAACATATATTAACTCATAAAAAGATCCACCACAAAGGTATTACATAGATGACCGTAATCATGTTCAGCAGCTCATACGGTACTAATTAGTGAAGCTCAAGAGAGGAGAGATACATAAGTTACTTCCACAAACCCATAGTCCAGGGTGGACTACTCCCTCTTCATCATGGAGACGGTGGAGAAGTCGTTGGAGAAGATGGAGACCACGCCGGCAGCGCCCCGCCGGAGTTTTCCCCTCCAATCTGCAACTCCAGGTCTCTGTTTCGGGTTTCTGTGTTTCTGCGGCGCTCCTTTCCAAGAGCGTCGGGGGACTATTTTTATAGTCGTTTTAGGTCAAGACGGAGGTCGGAAAAAGATCGACGGCAACGGAGCCGAGGCCCAGATGGTGGGTCCCACGCGGCCAAGGAATCTGGCCGGTGGGCCCCCTCTTTGGCCCTCGGGCCTCCGTTTGTTCGCTTCCTTCGCTCCACGCTTCGTTCCTTCCAAAAACTGATGCTCGTAAATTTAGGTCATTTGGACGTCGTTTGGGTCCCTGAAACATAAAATATAGAAAATAGGGTTTTCTGCCTGTGCAGGGTTAATTCCAAAAAATAGGGAAACAATGAAATATTCCCAAAATCAATATAAAAATGATATAACCCTTATATGATGCAAATATGATTGAATATAAGTAATATAATGCAAAGTTCATGTATGCATTTTACATGCATCAACATCCCCAAGCTTAACCTATACTCGTCCTCGAGTATGAAGGTGATAAAACTAACATGGACTTTGCAATTTTAATACTATCAATGGATATCAAAGATGATTACTATTGCTACATAGAGTCAAATGATTCATTCTTCAAAGGAGTAGCAATATACAAGATAGTTTATGAAGTGATATCAAATATTCAATGTAAGGATGTTCAATGATAATTCACAAAGTGTAACAAGAAGAAAGTACTATGGACCAATGTATGCATAATGAAAAGTAAAAACATCCTATAATGGTCATAGAGTATTCTTATAAATCTGAATATAAAAGGTGGACACTTTGGAAAGATATATAATGAGTAGAGGTAAAACATGAATAAGTTTCATCTAACTTCCAAATGCTTCTACTTAAGTTAATGATTGCAATGTGGTATTCATTGGTGTCAAGCTCTCATTACCCCTATCATAGCATCTTGAATGTTAAGTTTAAAGTGAAAGCAAATATGAGTAGTGTGCTTGACAAAGTATGGTTGAATGTCTCATGCCCCGTGAATACGAGTACCTACACCACGGTGTTACTCAACTTGGGACACAAAGCAAGTTCAAGTTAAAGGTCATTGTAAGTAATATAATAGCGTCATCAAGAGCGTCAACTGGGGTACCTCTTGTCCCAGGACATGGAACAAGCCCATGTCAAAATGACAAGACAAACAAACAAATGAACAATCTCACACCCTTTTTATTTACTATTGGATAGCTTTTTATTGTGGGGTGCATCACTGAAGGTTCACCATAGCATGTAAGTAAATTTCCACCATGAATGATGCATGGCTTAGATTAGCGGCCCAGGCGTCTCTCTACCATTTATACAAACTCATTAAACTCACTAAGTTTCCACATTTATTTCACCATGATAAGCATCCATAAACAAAAGTACATGATATCAACAAATATAAAGAGCATGTTGAAAGCTTGCCATGTGACACATATGAGCTAACTCCCAACCACACTCTTGTCAAGCTCACAACTTCATAATTTTAATCACAATGGGTCATGTTTATTAAGTGCAATAAAAGTAAGTGTGCATCAAGTTCGTGAGAGCTCTTTAACCAACTTTTCCCATAACAATCAATAACATAAGCATTTTAATTCAGAGTATAGATAATACAAAATAACATGATAAACATACTCGGAATAGCATAAAGCTAATAGGTAGATATGGTGGACTCACTGGAAAAACTTTGGTTGAAGGTGTTGGAAAACAAGTTTTTTACTTGTTGGAATTTTTGGGCTAGCAAGAGGAGAAAGTTGACCGTCTAAATGCATGCATAAGTGTCCATAGAACTAACAATCCATGTTAAAAAAGTAAAGTAACATTCAGCATCAAAACATGAATAAAAGATAGCTCTTGATAAAACACTTGCAAATTATACTCATTAAAAGCATATGAATCATGCAACTATATGTATCTTTTGAATCAACTCAAACATCCCTTTCCCAATCTTTAATAGCATCCAACTTAATTCAACCCAAATTTCCAGTAGCTCTCTCATATATAAATGATAGTGGTGGTCTCAAGACAAAAAAAATCAAACCGAAATAAAACAAAAAAAGACGCTCCAAGTTTATGCGATAAAGTGCATTGATCGAAAAACAGAAGTTAGACGTGTGCAAACCGAGAGTGTGTGGTCCAGTGGGGTTGTCTTCACATCCCCAAGCTTATGGTCTTCACCATCCTTGGATAGCTCTTGGTGCATCTCCTCTAATCCCTGTGAAAAAACTTCAAAACACCGTTTCTCCCATTTCTTTTCTGTGGGGTGACATTAGTAGTGATAACAAATAGATTCTTGCTGCATAAATCCTTAAAAAAATTCATATGAATGTCCAGAAAGTGTATAATGTTGTATGCCTACTTATAAACTCAATTGGATAAAAAAGATTCAAGTTAAAAGTTCAAAGAATGCATCAAACAAAATGGGACAGAATCTGTCCAGAAACAGCAGCAGCAAAACGTATTTTTCTACCCTACTTAAATGTCGAAAAATCTAAAAAATTCATGCATACAGAGGATGAAAAGTTGCAACTACAGTTCAAATATCAGCTCATTCGGAGTTACAGAATAGGAATTAAAAATCATACCGTGCACAGATTCGTGCTGGAATAAAATCTCCGAATGCAAATAGCAACTTTTTCAAACCAAAATAGGTAAAACTTGGCACTTTATTAAAAATTCCAGAAACAAAACTAAAACTAAGTCTCTTGTTACAGCAAGAGGACACAAAGAAAATCAAAATAAAAACAACCGGGTTGCCTCCCGTAAAGCGCTTTCTTTATAGCCATGTAGCTAGGCTTCTTACTTGATATTTATTGTGGACGAAGCTCATGAGGGAGCTTGAACTTTGATGTGTCCCTCTTCCTTGGGAAGTGTTCCATGCACTTCTTGTGTGGAAACTGAAACTTCACATTCCCTTCTTTTGAATCAATGATAGCACCTGTGGTACGAAGAAAAGGTCTTCCAAGAATAATTGGACTAGAGGTTTTATTCCCCATATCCATGATTAGAAAATCAACAGGTACAAATGTCATATGCAACTCTACCATAACATCACTTACTTTCCTAAAGCATGTTTAATGGAATCATCAGCAAGTGCAAGTTCAATAGAGCATTTTTCAAGATTCTTTAATTCAAGAACTTCATATATCTTTAGATAAAACAGAGACACTAGATCCTAGATCTAATATAGCATGGTGTGTCTCTTTTCCAATGGTTACTAGTACTTTGGGAATCCATATATCCCCAAGCTTAGGTGGTATCATAGCTTCTTGGTTGTACCTAGCAATCTTTTCTTTTAAAACATGATTAGCAATATAAGAACCAAAACCTGCTTGGTTAACATTGATGGAAGGATCACTTGCAAATTTTTGTAAGATAGATATTAATTCATGCAAGCTACAATTCTCTAAGTCAAGTAATGGTTCCTTGACTTCACTAAGCATTTTAACTTCCTCAACTTTCTTTTCCTTTTTAACCTAAACTTGTTTCTTACCAGGAACTTCCTTCTCACGTTTAAATGATGGATCTTTCTTTAATGAATCACTAACACGAACCAACTTTTCCTCAATTCTGTTGAGGTAAACATCTTTTTCAAGAAATTCCCTCTCACATAATCTTAGTTTATGCATAACATTAACTAATTCATTGTCTATCTGGGAATAATGTTTTCAGAATAAGATGCTAGTTGTTCAAAATCCTCTTTATTTGGTAGTTTCTCTAATTTGGCTTCAAATTTATCTATAGATAATGCAAGTGCTACTGTGGTATCCTCCACCTTTTTCTTACTACCCACAAAGCTACCAAAAATTGTTCTAAGTGTCATGGCTGCACAAGGTGGTGTTACAAGACAAAACTTCCACCTGTAGCCCCATCTAAAGCATTTTGATACCAAGGATATTTCCATAATAAAAGTAAAGATTTAGCTTTTCATCTTCACAAGGTGTAAGATCTTCATAGTGTATCCTATTAATTCTTACCCAAGCATCTTTTAATGTTTCTCCAGGATGTTGCTTAAAATTAGAAGTGGAACTTAATGGAGGACTCACTTCTTGTTTGTTTCCAAGAATCATGATTGCAAGTTTTTATGTGTTTTTAATTTTTTATGCAAAACTGAAATAAAATGATACTAAACAATGCAAACCGAAATAACAAATGCAACACAAAATGCAAAACTGAAAATAAAAATGCAAACCGAAATACAAATATGATATGCAAGACAATAACAAAACAAAATAAAATGATTTGAAGGTAAAGATGGATAAGATGATGCTCACGTAGGTGCAACCTCCCCAAGCTTAGGTGTTTGCACAAGTTGGTGATGAAGTTGACTTTGTTGTGAGATACCCTTGGATAAATCTTTACATCAATGATTCCCCGGCAACGGCGCCAGAAAACTGTCCTGATGGCCCTTGTCGTAGTTACCTGTGTCAAAAGAATATGGGTTAGGTTGAGACTCCAAGTGCAGAGTGTATAGTATAGGAAAGACGGTTTTCCACATGAGGGTGACTCGAGGGTTTAATATCGAACTCTCGGGAATCAGTAGTAAAAGATTTATCTTCTTATCCTTCTCTTGAAAACCTACAAAAACAAAGTAATTGTTTGTGCCCTCAACCTCACCAAGTGGTTGTCAAGCACAAGGTGTGAGAATGATATGCAATATAATAAATGCAAAACAGTAAATAAATTGCAATGATGATAAATAAATATGCAAGGATGGTGGAAACTAATGATGGATGATATTTTTGGGTTTTGTATTGTGAATGCAAGATGTAAAAGTGTTTTTGTATTTTCGGATTTTTTAAATGGCAGAAAATGTAAAGTGGATAAAATTGTTGGAAAGGTGTTTCTTATGATTAAAAATGGACCGGGGTTCATGGTTTCACAAATGCACTCTCTCTTAATAAAGTGTAGATAATGGAACACTAGAATTGACATATGAGATTGCAATAAAAAGGTTTCATGACAAGTTACTAATTATATGGGCATCACGTCCTAACATAGAGATCTTTTGTTTATTAATCTCTCTTATACTCCACCAAGATGCGAACTAAATCATACACCTTAGTAATTAAGATAAATCAGAGTATAGCTTAAGTTCATGACATGAAGTTTAAAATAAGAACATGCTAGATCTAGTCATGGAGTAGTGGCAATGGTCACACCCACATCTCCGGTAGCAAGGTATTTTTCTTTATCCCTAGTGAGGCAACAAAGTAAGGTAAAACACCCAAGTGGATCGCGAACTTTCTCTCACGTTCACCGCACTAGCCACCCCCCGTTACTCCAACTAATGCACACGTTCCCCCTCACACGCTCTCATACACATGCTTGATCATAACAAGTAAACAAGAACGGGTACATAATATGCATCTACTTTCATAACTGAAACAAAACTATTGCAATCTCAAACATATATTAACTCATAAAAAGATCCACCACAAAGGTATTACATAGATGACCGTAATCATGTTCAGCAGCTCATACGGTACTAATTAGTGAAGCTCAAGAGAGGAGAGATACATAAGATTACTTTCACAAACCCATAGTCCAGGGGTGGACTACTCCCTCTTCATCATGGAGACGGTGGAGAAGTCGTTGGAGAAGATGGAGACCACGCCGGCAGCGCCCCGCCGGAGTTTTCCCCCTCCAATCTGCAACTCCAGTCTCTGTTTCGTGGTTTCTGTGTTTCTGCGGCGCTCCTTTCCGAAGAGCGTCGGGACTATTTTTATAGTTTTTAGGTCAAGACGGAGGCTCGGGAAAAAAGATCGACGGCAACGGAGCCACGAGGGCCCAGATGGTGGGTCCCACGCGGCCAAGGAATCTGGCCGCGTGGGCCCCCCTCTTCTGGCCCTCGGGCCTCCGTTTGTTCGCTTCCTTCGCTCCCACGCTTTCCTTCCAAAAAACTGATGCTCGTAAATTTTTAGGTTATTTGGACGTCGTTTGGTCCACTGAAACATCAAAATATAGAAAATAGAGTTTTCTGCCTGTGCAGGGTTAATTCCAGAAAAATAGGGAAACAATGAAATATTCCCAAAATCAATATAAATCAATGATATAACCCTTATATGATGCAAATATGATTGAAATATAAATAATATAATGCAAAGTTCATGTATGCATTTTACATGCATCAGGCGGCGGCCTCGGATGGTGATTTTCGTATCGCGCCGAGCTAGGAGGAGGCTCCGCGGGAGCGGATCTGGGCCCCGGCGCCTAGTTTCGTTTGTGGCCTCGATCGTCGGGTGCGTGGGCTGGCGATCTGCGTGCGGCATGGAGTTGGTGGTCTGGCCGGTCCCGTGCGGCGGTTGCGAGGTATGCGCACATCGCCGGCAAAAGCCTTGTCCTGCTGTCGCCGGGGCCGTCGACGGCAACACCCTCTGGCGTCGTGTCCTTCTTGAAGGCGTCGTCGTGGCGGTGCTCTCGCTGCTCGCCCGGGTACTCCGGGGAAACCCCAGATCCCGCGTGGTCGCGGGATCGGGCGAGGGTGGCGCTCCTGCATCGCTTGCCTCTTGGGGCCTCGCCTTGGATGTTCCACCGGCCAGGGGGACCAGTGGATTCATATGATGGTTGGCAGCGGCGAGCCTTCATATTCGGCTAGGGGGTGCGCGGCAATCGGACCGGTTGTGGATGTCGGAGCGGCGGCTCCGGACTTCGT